>OY731400.1:50560220-50699679 GCA_963425845.1 Sphenostylis stenocarpa
ACAAGAAATAGCCTAAAAATTTGCTTAACTGATCAATCTTTGCATTTTGTACCGTACTATTTTATTCAATAAAAACTCTATTTTTGCATTGCTTGTGGGGGAGTTGTTTATTTTTATTATGCATATGTTGAGGGGGAGCTTTTCATATTTTGATCATAATCAAAATAGGGGAGAAATTATTTAAAGCCTCTTATGTTTCTTATAGTTATTAAATTTAAATGTTATCTCGGTATGTTTAATGTTTTTGTTAGTTGTGACAGACAAAACAAGTTATTACAAAGGGCTTTAAAGGAAATTTCGATCATCATAAAAAAGGGGGAGATTGTTGAAACATACAAGGTTATGAATGTTGAACATACATGGATATGAAGCTTGTAGATTTTGATGATGATTCAAGAACAAAGGACTTAAAGATTTGAAGACTTGTAATATTATGTAATAACTCTGTTTTTATGATTTTGAGTCTGTAATATTAGAGTCCAAGATAGCCAGCACATAGTCTACTCTTTAAAGGTTCTAAAAACTCATTTTAATCAAAAACATACTGGATTAATCGATTAAATGGCAGGATAATCGATTATTACATAGAGAAAAACCATTTTCAGCATCTACTCTTTGGAATAATCGATTAAAGCCTCTGTCAATCGATTAAACTAAGTGGTTTTGGGTTCCAGGTGAATTTGGCTCTGGAATAATCGATTAACACTCAAGTTAATCGATTATTTCAGTCAAATATGTGTTTTTGAATTTCAAAATTGGACCAAGTTTCGAAAACCCTATTCCCAATTCATCTGTTTTTGAAAATCCCCAATTCCCAAACCCTAATCTCTCTACTTAAGGTTCTCTAAGGCTCTCCGCAAAGTGAACAACCTTTTTCAAACAAAAGTTGAGAGTTGTGACTGCCAGAGAACTGTTTGTTGGAGGAAAAAGGGGCTTTTGGAACCTAGTGTAGGCTAGAAGCGATAAGAATCACTAAGTGGGTTTTCTTAGTGGATTGTGTGTTGTGCCGTCTCTAGGGAAAGCTATTCTTCATCCTTTGTGGGATTCAAAGGAGGTGTTCATCTCTTGTGTGACTCAAGAGAGGTGTATTCTTTACCTTATCTTCTTATTTGTAATCTGATTGTATAACTATGATTATAGTGACATCGTTAATCCTCTGTTTGAGTGATTAGCAACTACACGTAAGGTCTTTTGATCCGAACCAGTATAAATCATCTGTGTAATACTCTATCCTTGCTTCATTTACTTTACACAGCATTTTAATTGGTGAAATTTGGAGAAATTTTTAAAACCCTAACTTTTGTTAAGAAACCAATTCACCCCCCCTTTTGGTTTTTGTCCGGAAACGCAAACATTCCGCTGCGCGATTCTAACAGAGCCACCCTAGATAAGTGGTGGTTGCCACCACTTGAACTAAGGTTCAAGATAAGACACTCAAAGAGATGGAACACTCTAAGAAACCTCACAAACTTTTCATAAAATATTCAACCTAATTACATGAGGGGAAGTCTTCTATTTATAGGCTTTTGGGGGAGGGACCTAGATGGAATTATCAAAGGAGACATAAACTTAACCTAAACCTAAAGGCTAGAGTCCCCATGGTCCAAATATGTTAAATTCGTTCTAACCCACCAAAAATACCTCTAAGGGTGTGGAGAACATGAAAAAAGAGGTGTGTTTCCTTTTGGGTTGTCCCAAGCCAACCAATCCCGCATCCTAAGCGTCTTCCTCTCCTAAAAGGGGTGTAGGACATGAAAAAGGAGTGTCCTACACCTTTGGGCTGCCCATGCATGTATCCTATGGATCCAAGGCTTCTTTTCCACCAAAAAAGGTGGTATTCTTCAAAAAGGAGGTGCAAAAAGAGAGCTTACAAAAAGAAAGCGAAAATAAGTGAAAAACTTAGAAAAAGAAAATACTAAGTAAAGATACTAAATAAATTCAAAATGGAAGGTAAAGAGGAGGCCTCCCTTCTAGTCATGCTTCTAGTAATCCTCCTAGGGATGACCTCTCCCGCTTCCGGGGCAACTAGGGACTCATCAGTTACCAAAATCAACAAATCCCCAGCGGATTCCTGCCTGCGTAAAAGGCGTTCACCAAAAATCCCCGACAACCAACAAAGTCGAATGACCATTACAAAAAGCTCGAAAAACAAAGGAATCCCCAACATCCAACCAGTTGGAAGAAGACCAATCCCTGGAAAACCGGAAGACTTCATCAGAAAAGTAAAAAAACAGATTATGAAGCAAGAAACACTTCCTACAAAGACGGCGCATGAACCAGAGCAGTAAGCCGCCACCACAACTTCGTGACAAGTGTAGACCCCAAATCTTGTCCGGCCTCAAAATAAAGAGCAGAAGACTTTTGATTCGAAGATGGGCAAGGCCTAAAGAGTCCCTAGGATAGACCAATAGGCCCCATATCAAACTAGGAAGGATTTTTGTACAGAAAAAAAAAGAAATTCCACCTAGAAAGCCGAGACCGCCATCTCGCCACCGGCAAAGGGCAAGACCGCCGTCTCGCCACTCGCCAATGGCGAGAGGGCCTTCTCGCCATTTGTCAAGGGTGAGACTATCATCCCATTTGGTGAGACGGCAGTCCCGACCTTGTCAGGCGAGACAACGGTCCCAACCTGACAGGCGCAAATTCCTATAAAAGGGGGGCACGACCTCATCCTTTTCACAACATTCTTCCACTTTGCCTTCTGCAACTTTCTCAAATTCTTCTCCTAGGGTCCCTCCGAAGAATTTCCGGAGTTTCTTAGTATTCTTAGAGAGCATTCTGTAGTGTTGCAAGAAAGAGCAACCAACATTGTAGAGCGGAGGATTGCCAAAAAGCAACCTACTTCAAGAATATTAATACGAAAGCTTGCTTCGAAGGTTCTTACACTTTCTATCCTCTTTTACTAGTTTTTATACATCTATCTGTGCATTAGCTGTTAGGGCCATGTAGTCAACATTTTAAATTCTGCAAATAAATAAAGGGTAAAAGCGTAATTTTAGAGTTTTTATTTATAAAATAAACGGTCCATCATAGGGAACCCGAGACGGGCATCGTAGGGAAGCTAATACCTTCCCTACACATAACTAACTCCCTTACCCAACTCTGGTTATAATGGCCAAAGTTGATTTTTCTAAACCAAGCCTTCCTTTTCTTCCTTTTCCAATGTTTCTAGATAAAACATTGGTGGTGACTCTAGAACCCTTTTCGAAAACCTCGCCTTTAGGTCCAGCCCGGTTATTGGACAACCTTAAGGCGTTGTAACATCAC
The DNA here is from genome assembly GCA_963425845.1 of Sphenostylis stenocarpa. Classification (NCBI taxonomy): domain Eukaryota; kingdom Viridiplantae; phylum Streptophyta; class Magnoliopsida; order Fabales; family Fabaceae; genus Sphenostylis; species Sphenostylis stenocarpa. The sequence goes on from OY731400.1 coordinate 50,563,488, forward strand.
TTTAAAATACGCGAGTCGAAGTCAAAACCATCGCGTTGCTCCGATCGCCTCTTTTGACTGTTGCGACAGATGGCGACTCCACTGGGGAAACCTAGAGAGTTGATCCCATTTAATGATGGACTAGTTTAATAAATAAAAAAAATTAAAAATTTCACTTTTACCTGACCTTTTTATAACATGTTTTATTTGCTTGGCTTTAATAACTGTTGTTTGTTTGTTTTATGCAAATTGTTTGAAATACAAACTGTACACAAACCCTTGCACACAACAGTTCCCCCTATACCCAGGGGCAAGTGGGAAATCCATAGGGAGTGGGTGGCAGGTACGATTTGCCGTAGTGAGGGCCCTGAGTCCACCGGTATGGTCGGAAACCACCACTCAAGGTGATAACCTTCCTCTTTTGGAACAAAGACTGACTACGGCCTTAGTGCCATGCATGGTCGGAAGGCTGGAGAGTGGGGACCCTATAATTGGGGCACCTTGGGGGCCTGGCCTTGGTGAGGAAAATTAGAACTACCTTGAATATGCACTCTTTTGTAGGAGACCCCTACCTCATGATTAAAAAACGGCGTCCTACTTGTTCGCGGATGAGTGAATTGTGTGTGCATTTGTTTGCTGCATTTGATTGCATAGCATAACCATACAACAGATAAAAAATAAAAAACGTCAAAAAATATTTTCGCAATAAACACCTTTATCTCGAATAGTCTGCCTTTTAGCTAGCCTGGTTTCAGGTTCTTTGCAAGCTAAGTAGTCACGCAGTCCGACAAAAGAGATAAGGGACGTTAAAATTATTCTTTCGTAACAAACCATTTTTATCTCGGACAGTCTACCTTTTAGCTAGCCTGGTTTCAGGTTCTTTGTAAGCTAAGTAGCCACACAGTCCGACAAAAAAGATAAAAGGTTATAAAATAAACCAAATAAAAAATCAAATAAATCCAATAAAAAAAAATGGGATCTTGTTCATAAGCATTAAATTCATAAACATCCATATAGGTAGTTTATCTTCCTTCAGAAAAAATATACAAAAAACAAATACTATCATGCATCACGTAGAAATAAAAACATGATCATGTTTAGGAAAAATAAACACTTGTATGCATACCTGCATTGACATCATATTCATAGCATGCATTTTGGTTTCTAGAAAATGGAGGGGACTAGTAGATAATTGAAGAAAGTGGATATTCCCCGATACCATGTCGAGAAGTTAGAACGACTTTGCGCGTTGATGCCATCGGAGGTCCGCTCCAACTTTGAAAAATCCTACGAACGGATTCTCAACCTACTAAAGATCTGTGTCGACCTTATTTTCGTCAGGATTCTAGTCCATTTTTGGAACTCTAGTCTGCACTGCTTTGAATTTCTGCAGTTCAATATGGTGCCCACTTTGGAGGAGTATGAGATTATGCTAAGATGGCCCAAGTCAGCTGGGGTCCACATTCGCCATGAGGCATATACTCCTATAGCCCAAGTCGCTGCCATCATTCGATTGCCATCTTGACAGACTACCCTGATAGCAAAAGGGAATGTCTAGGGTTGGAAAGTCTTAATGTTAGAAGACCATCTATCTTCTTTGGCTGAAAGGGCAGACTGGTCCCCTTTTAACAAAACTTTGGCTTTAATCGTGTTTGGGACGATGTTGTTTCCCTTCCACCTCGACACAATGGATCAAGCCGTCATGGACGCCTTCTTCGCCTGGGACATGAATTCAAAGAGTCCCTTGCCTGCACTTCTTGCCGACACCTTGTTTTCAGTTGAATTATGTCACCAAAAGCAAGGGAGAACACTCAGATGCTGCTCTTCACTGCTCTTCGTGTGGGGTATCACACATTTCTACGCCTCCAGTCACATGGGGATATTCCCCGACCCTTTGAAAAGCTTCTACAGAATCCCTCTCCACCGACGCTTAACCTTGGAGTGGAAGGTCGAGTTGGAACAATGGGACGCCAACCGCCTATCCTGGGCATGTCCTTGGTTCCGACCCGGCCCAATCCTCATCAGATGTGGGGATTATCCGAGCATACCGTTAATAGGCCTCAGAGGTTGCATAGCCTATTCTCCAAAAGTGGCTATGAGACAACTCATGAGAACCCAAACCGCTTTATCATGGGAAGAGCTCGGAGGACCGTGTTTCTTCGGAGACCCATGCACTGTTGCTAACTCACTTGCTGTACGGAGAGCATGGGAGAAACCAGTCTTCATTGGAGATAGAGAGCTAGGCAAAGCTCGAGAAGCTGTCTCCAGTGACTATGAGGAGTGGAGGAGAAACAGAGGGATGTCACGACCATCCGCCCCACCTGTTGCACCTTCGACAAGTGGAGAGCTTCAAAGCCAAGTTGATGCCTTGGCCCAGATGATAGAAATCATGGGAGCGCAGATGAGGGCCCTTGAGGAAAAAGAGCAAGAATCTATCCTCACGATAGATGGTCTACAGAGGCAATGCAAGAAGAAAGATCATGAGATAGAGCGCCTCAAGGACTAATGTGCTGATTCAAGTGAGCAAGTTATCCGAGCATCCGAATCTGCCAGAATCAGCTCAGATAACCAACTTCAAGAAATAGCCGCTAAGTCAGCACACCTTGAGGCCGAATGTGCAAAAGAGGCTCAGACGATCAAGGGGTTGCTGCAAGACCTAGCAAGGACTCGGTCTGAAATACGTCAAGCACAGGAGACCACCCAGAGACTTAAGAAAAGCCTTACTGAGTTGCGCTGCAAAGAAAGAGACGAATTAGCTTAGTATGGCCAAGTACTATGATAAAGAGACCGAGCCCTTGAGAAACTCGATGAGTTACAAGCCTTGGTCATCCATCAAGAGGCGAAGATCAAATAGGCTCAAAAGTATAGCGAAGATATGAGCCAGGTGGTCCACAAGCAGACCGAAGCACTCGTTCATCATGTCCGGGAAGCTGAAGAGGAATTACATAGAAATCAGAACCCGCCTGTGGGTTTCTTTAGACTTTTCCATTTTTGTCAAAAAGTGCTTCGTAGCATGGTGTAGGGGAATGTACATTTTCTACAAAATAAATAAAATTTCCTTTTATCCAACAATTGTCTACTTGCATGCATTTCATTCATTTGCATAGTTGATTACCCCTCCTTCACTTTTAATAAATAAGATAATAAAAAGGAAGGATTAACTGATATGTCTTCCAATCAGAAGGATGGAGAGAAAGCCGCTCATAATCAAGCTCTCCCTAACGGTCGACTCACCACAAGAGGATAATAAGCCTCGGCCGTTGGTTATCAAAGTCAATAAAGAATAGGGGGCAAGGATGCCTTTGCAGCTATTTGTACCTCGTCCTTTTTCCTATGAATCAAATAAAGTTGTACCATGGAGATACGGGAAATCTTCACCAATAAAGGAGGACATCTCCAACATAGGCGACATTAGGGGCATGACCAGAAGCGGAAGAATATACTCCCCTAAGGAGTCACAAGAAGACGCCCCCAAGAATAAAGGGAAAGAAAAATAGACCGAAGAAAAGGAAAATAAAGAATCCAAGGAGGAGACCGATGAATTACTCCAGTTCATAAGGCAAAGTGAGTATTCCATCATAGACCAACTCAATCATACACCAGCAAAGATAACTTTGTTATCTTTAATGATGAGTTCGGAACTGCACAGAAACACCTTGATGAAGGTCTTGAGCGAGGCACACGTACCTCATACTATATCCCAAGAAAAGGTTGAGAGGATCGTCGGCCACATCACGGATAGCGATCACCTCACCTTCACAGATGAAGAACTCCCTCCAGAGGGGTCGAACCATAACAAGCCCTTGCATATCTATATAAAATGCAAGGAGTATCTCATCGCCAAAGTTCTTGTGGATAACGGGTCATCCTTGAACGTAATGCCCAAGTGCACACTTGACAAGTTGACTATTTACGGAACCCGCATGAGCCCAAGTAGCACTATCGTTTGAGCCTTCAATGGATCTAAACGAGAAGTAGTGGGGGAAATCGATCTGCCAATCCAAGTTGGACCCACTATCTTCAATGTCGATTTCCACATTATGGACATTACTCCAGTGTATAGTTGTCTCCTTGGCAGACCTTGGATTCATGATGCTAAGGAAGTACCTTTAACGCTCCACCAGAAAGTCAAGTTTATAATGCATGACAAACTAGTCACAGTCCAAGCAGAAGATGATATCTTGATTAGTGGACTACTCAACCTTATGTGGATGCAGCTGAAGAGGCTCTTGAAACATCTTTTCAAGAGCTTGAAATTGTCAATGTAGAAAGACTTCCCGGTAATACGAAGGTAGCCCACATGATGATGAAGCATGGTTACCATCCTGGCCAAGGACTCGGGGCAGATTCCCAAGGAATGAGGGAGCCCCCAAAATTCAAAGATAATCCTTTAAAGTATGACCTAGGATATGACCCTACAAAGGGCCAAGCAGAAAAGAGAAAAGGGAAGTCTCCCCTCTGCACACTTAAGTAGATTTTCCAAAGCGGAGGGGTACAAGTGTCAAGAGCAACCCTAGTCATTAGGAGTTCTTTTTCTTTCCTTAAGGGATGTAAGCCCAGTGACTGTTAGAGATTATTCCCCCGGGCTAGCCCGACCCCTGGGCATCTTTTGGGCACATATTCCCTTACTAATTAATAAATAATACATTTCTTACCATTCGCTTCTTTTCTTGTTATTCATGTCTAAACCTCGTAATAACCATGTTTAAGCAAACGAAAAAAGAAGAAGAGCGCGTCGAAATAATCAAAACACGCCATCGCACTAATAATCAAACTGATTGATTAGAAACACAGAATAAGATTTTACCTCATCATAAATAAAACCGTGTTTCGCCAATATTGTGTAAAAAGAAAATAAATCAAAAGAAGCCCATAGAAGCCAAAGGCCAAAAAAGAAAGGGCAAAATACTCGGTAGGAAACCCACCAAGGGGGCTACGCAAAAATTAGGGTCAACCCGCTAGGAAACCTGAACAAAAATAAAAGGATAGCCTAGGCAAAAGTTAGGGTTACAAAATAAGGTCCACTAGGATTCCCAAAACAAGAAAAAAAAGGAACCTAGAAAAAAATTAGGACCAAAACACAATATCCTAGTCCGAAAACTCAAAGGACAGTTTGGGAAAATCAATCAACCATAGAAAGCGATAGAAATGGGCTAAGACTGTGAACCCTAAAAGAAAAACGTTTGTTTAAACATCAGCTTAAATACTTTTGACCAACCGGCGCCAGCCATTCTTACAAAACCCATTTTAAATAAAAATCAACCGTCTAAAACACAAGCCATTGAATAAATTATCCTCTTACTTCTCTTCTCTTGACCCTTATCATAACATTCTAATAATTAGTCAGGGAATATGGAGGCATATAATCAACAAGAGGATTGAAATCTCTAGAGAAAGGAAAAAAAGCACCGACATGGCAAAGTGTGCTCCTCAAACCAACAACTATTCTTCGGTCACGTTAAGTCTGGAACAATACAAGCAAGTACAGCAAAAACAACATCAGAAGGACCCCATCTTCAAAGTACACACCAGTTAATCCTTCTAAAAAAGACCAACGAAGTAGCACTATAGGACATCAAACATGAAAACATTGCATGCATAAATGTTTTGAACAAGGTCCTATATTTTCTTCCTACAAAAAAAAAACCCTTCAAAAAGAGAGACCGCCATCCCATTTAGTGAAACCGCCGTCTCACTTTTCATCAAAGGCGAGACCGCCGTCTCGCTTAACGATACTGTCGTCTCGCCTTTCGCTGAAAGCGAGACTGCCTTCTCATTTGGCGAGACTGCCGTCTCACCATTTGCTAAAAGCGAGACCACCTTCTCGCTTGGCAAGAAGGTCGTCTCGCCACTTGCCAATGGGGAGAAGGCCATCTTGCCACTTGCCAATGGCGAGAAGGCCATCTCACTAGTTGCCAATGGCGAGACCGCCATCTCGATATTCCAGACAGCGGTCCCAAGCTTTGAAAAATCGAGACCGCCGACCCAAATCCCAGACGGCGGTCCCGACCAAATTCAAAATTTTCTATATAAGGGGACTTGTGGGTCAATTCAAAGCACTCCATTCCTCCATCTTCATATACATTCCCATACATTCTTAAGTGTTTGTGCCCAAAAATGCAACGAGGCGAATCCTCCAGGCCTCGAAAGAGAGATCGGGGCCCCGACCTGAGCGCACCTGCAGCCCAGGCTCCTCTAGACCATACCCAGCTCACGCTGCAACATCAGGCTAGCCTGGAGCACATCAGGGGTTACTCTTGGCACCCAATGCTGAGATTAGAATTTGATATCCTGGCCGAGTTCGGTTGGGAGGACGATGTGCAGGGCTACATTCAGAACATCAGGTGGGACTTCCTCCTCCAGCCCCCCCGACCCGCATCTATACGCAAGCTGTAATGGAGTTCCTCGCCTCCATTACGATGATCGAGATGCCCACGATGTTCCCAGGTGTCCCTCCAGTGAGGATGGTCTCGTACTATATTGTCGCTGCCGTCAAAACGAGGCGGTCGGAGCGACGCTATGGTTTTGACTTTCCGTTTTTCGCGTTTTTATTGGTGTGGTTACAACGCCATTAGGTTATCCGATAACCGGGCTGAACCTAGAGGTGAGGTTTTCGAAAGGGCGCTCTTGGATTGTCCGATAACCGGGCTAATCCAAGAGCTAGTTTTGAAGGGGTTCTCTGGAGTCGCCACCGATGTTTTTACCGGAAACATCGGAAAAGGGGTTTTTAAAAGGCGTTGGTTTTTGAAAAACCAACTTTGGTCATTATAACCAGAGTTAGGTAAGGGAGTTAGTTACGCGTAAAGGAAGTGTTAGTTCCTTTACGACGCCCCTTTCGGGTTCCCTATGATAGGCCAACTATTTAAAAATGATTAAACCATTGAAAATACACTTTTACCCTTTTATTTGCGGAATTTAAAGATTATGACTACATGGCCCTATCGCATAATTTAAATAAAGCGATAAAAGGTAAAGGAAGAAAGTAGAAACCTTTGGAGCAAGCTTTCTATTAATTCTTTTTGAAAATAGGGTGCTTTGTGGCAGCCCTTCACTCTACACAGCGTCGGAAACCTCTCGAAACGCTTAGAAACACTCTTAGAAACGCTCAAAAACTCCGGAAATGCTTCGGAGGGATTCTAGAGAGAGAATTTGAAGAGATTTCTAGAGAGAAGGAGGAAGAACTGTGTGGAATGAGGGGAATCGGGGCCCTATTTATAGGAATTTGCGCCTGTCAGGTCGAGACGGGCCGTCTCGTCTGACAAGGTCGAGACGGGCCGTCTCGTCTGACAAGGTCGAGACGGCGGTCTCGCCAATCGAGACGGTCGTCTCGCCTTGCAGGAATGGCGAGACGGCCGTCTCGCCAAACGAGACGGCGGTCTCGCCATTCGCGAGTGGCGAGACGGCCGTCTCGTCAAACGAGACGGCGGTCTCGCCATTTGCGCAAGGCGAGACAGCGGTCCCGAATCTGGGACGGCGGTCTCGACCTTAAAAGGCGAAAATCCTTATTTTTGTGCTAAAAATCCCTCCTATCCTAGTATGGGGCCTAATAGTCTCTCCTAGTGGCTTCTTAGGCTTCATCCATCTTCGAAAAGGAGGTCTTCTGGTCTTTATTATGAGGCGGGGAAAGATTTGGGGTCTACAGCTGCCCCCCCTTTACCTGACCAGTCGGCTGTTGGCCTGTTGTGCCAAGAAGATCGACTAGAAGGTAAAGGAGTTGACCCTCTTGCCTGGCTGGTCCTTCAGATGCTCCGTCTTTGTGGCGGTTGATCTTCTGGAGAAAAAGTGTGTGGTACGCCGTTGATATGCTCCTTCTTGCGGAAGCCGATCCTTTGGGCTGATGAGTACAAACCCTCATCTGGTTTGACGAGTATGAACCCTCACCCGGTTTGACGAGTATGAACCCTCGCCCGGTGAGCCCCCTTTTGTAAGGCCCGATGAGTATGCACCCCCATCTGGTGTTTGTGCCTCCGGATGCTCCTTCTTGTGGTAGCTGACCCTTTGGCTGTGGTGGCGGCTTACTGCTCTAGCTCATGCGCCGGGTGTTGGGATGTGCTTTCTTTGTTTTGGTTTGTCTTTTCTGGGAATTTTCATCCGGTCTGTGCTGGGGATTCTGTTGGTGTTCGTCCAGTTTGTTGGTTGCTGGGGATTCTTTGATTTTTATCTTTTGGTAGTGATCATCCGACTTTGCTGGTTATCGGAAATTTTTGATGAGTGCCTCTTAGGTAGGCAGGAATCCTCTGGGGATTTGTTGATCTTGGTGAGGCCTCTTAAGTAGGCAGATATCCATTGAAATTTTTGTTCATTTTGATGGTGGCTCTGAGCAGGCAGATACTTCATTGAGTTTCTGGTAATGCCTCTGAGTAGGCAGATGCTTCATCGGAAGTGAAGACTTTTGGCTGCATTTGTTTTGCCTCTAACTAGGCTGATATTCCCTTATGGGGATGCTGGCTCTTGCTTGCCAGGTCTTGCCTATGCATAGGCAAATGACATTCTGAGGATGAATATGAAGTTTTGCCTTTGCAGTAGGCTCACTGGGGATGATCTTTCTTTTTTTGGTGATCCACCGGGGAATTGATTGCCTTCCCGGGGATCTAATTTTGATTTCCCCCCTGAGGGAATGGAGTTTTGACTCCTTGTTGGATGTTGTTGGTATGAGATGGCTTTGCCGATACTCTTGTTTCATTGGGATTTCTGATTCCTTCTTTTTCGTTGATTTTCCCTTTTCTGCGGTGACCCACTTTAGGGATTTTATTGATTGCGTAAAAGTTAGGATTGATTTTGCCTTTTTTTCGTGACTTATCTCTTTTTTATCGCGATTTTGAAATCTGGCTTTTTAATGGGGATAATGCGTAAGCCTTTTTACTTTTTAGTCTCTATTTATTACGCTGCCTTTTTCCCTTTTTTTTGGGAGGTCCACTAGGGATGATGTTTTATTTCTTTAGTGATCCACCAGGGAATTAGTTGACTTCCTGGGGATCTGATTTTTCTTTTCTAGGAATGAAGTCTTGGCTCCTTGATGTTGATGCAAGCTATACTTGTGAAGCTCTTATTCCACTAGGGGATGGGAATTTTTTATTCCTTTTTGTAGAATTTTTTGGAGATCCACTTGAGGATTTTTATTCGGCCCTCTCTGTCATGGCCTTTTTGGACATCTGCAAGGGTTTTCTTTTCTCTTCTTTCTTTTTGTTGAGCCCTTGATGGTTTGGACTCTTTTGATTGTTGATGATGATGGGCTCTTGAAGCCTTTATTCTCCATTGGGGAGTGTGGAGGAGACTTTGGGTGAGTGTGCTCGATGACTCATGTGGTGGTAATGTTGAGCCGTGAGGAGTATTTTTGTTTTGCCTTCGGAGTAGGAAGGGATCCTCTTGGGTGATGATTGGAGCTTTGGCTTCTGGAAGCTTCGCTCTTATTTCTTGAGGGAGAGCAATGTTTGGAGACTTATTACTTTCTTGTGCCTTCTTTTTTGGGTAGAAGGATGGTAGCTGGAGCTCTTGATTTTCGGAAGCTCTTATTCCACTGAGTCGCTTGATTGACGACTTGCTTCGTTTTCTTGAGGGCATTATATGGAGACTCAGTCTCAGTGATCCTGTTTTCAATCACAAACATGGAGCTATTCTCCTTATATGCATGAATGCTTTTCGTTTTTTGTTATTTGTCTGAAGTAATTTTTATTTCTTTCATTTTTGACATTGACAAAGTCGTTTTGTGTGACTACTTGTGTGTGGATGCCCTAAATGCAATCTTTTCTTTTTGATTGATGCATCTGGAAAAGTGACTGGCATTCTCCTGCTGGAATTTTTATGATTATGATGAAGGCCCCCTCTCTTTTATTCATTTTTTGGTTTAGCCCTATCTTTTGCCTAGACCGCCCTTTTTGGGGTTTTCGGTCTAGCGGACTGCCTTAATTTTTGCCTAGGATATCTTAGCGGGCTTTTTTCCTTTTTTATGAATGCCCTAACTTTTGCCTAGACCGCCCTTTGCGGGTTTTCGATCTAGCGGGCTACCCTAACTTTTGCCTAAGAATCTCCTAGCAGACATTATTTTTTATTTTTATTTTTCTCATTTCTCTTTTCTTTTTGAGAGAAAGGACCCTATGCATGTATGCAATGTTTGTGATATGCATCCTATAATACTATTTCAATTAATTTTTCAAAAGGATTAACCAATGTGCTTTTACTTCTGATGAGCTTCTGACGTTATGTGCTTTGTCGACATGATAGGTTGTACTAATTTTGCCGTCTCGATTTTTTTCATGACCGAAGAATGATTGTGTTAATTGTAGAGTGACTTGCCATGTCAGTGCGCCCCTCCCTTTCCTTGGGGATGTCAATCCTCCTATTGATTACTATCTCCACATTTCCCTACTACTTACTAGAATGCCGTAGTGGTAAGGGTCAAGAGAAGAGAAAGAAGAGGATATTTAATTCAAAGGCTTGTGTTTTAGAATTGTTTTATTTTGACAAAAAATGGTTTTTGTAAGTACGGCTAGCCAAGGTTGGTTAGAGTGTTTAGGCTAGTTTAAACAACATTTTGTTTATGGAGTGACGTCTTATTCTATGGCGCTTGCTATGACTGATTGACTTCCCTAGTCTGCCCTTTGGGTTTTCAGCTTAGGATGTTGTGTTTTGTTTTGTCCTAACTTTTGTCTAGGTTTCTTTTTTCTTGCTTTGGAAACCTAGCAGACTTTATTTTGTAACCCTAATTTTTTCCTAGGCTACCCTTTATGGTTGTTCAGGTTTCCTAGTAGGTTTACCCTAACTTTTGCGTAGCCCCCTTTCTGGGTTTGCTACCGGGTATCTTGCCCTCTCTTTTTGGCCTTTAGCTTTTATGGGTTTCTTTTGATTTTTGTTTTCTTTTTGCACAACATTGGCGAAACATGACTTTATTTATGACGAGGTAAAACTTTATTTTGTGTTTCTAGTCAATCAGTGGTGATGGATTTGACTTTTATTTTGGTCAACGGCGCATTTTGATTACTTTGACGCACTTTTGAAAACATTTGCTTAAACATGGTTATTAATGAGGTTTAGATATGAATAGCAAGAAGAGAAGCAGATAGTAAGAATGACATTCTTTGTAATTAATAGGGAAATATGTGCCCTACAATGCTCGGGGGTCGGGCTAGCCCCGAGGAGTAATCTCTAATAGTTATTGGATTTACAAACCCTAAGAATCAGAAGGAGAACACCTAATAACTAAAGTCGCTTTTGACATTTGAACCCCTCTATATGGGAAAATCTGATTCAAGGTGCGGAGGGGAGACTTCCCTTGATCCTTTGTAGGGTAAAGCTTCAAAGGATTGTCTTTAAAATCTGGTGGCTCCCTTATTCCTTGAGAGTTTCTAATGAGCCCTTGGTTTGGGCGATATCCATATTTTCTCATCATGTGGGTCACCTTCATATTGTTGGGAAAGTCTTTTCATATTGGCAAAAGATATTTCAAAGGTCCTCTTCCGCCGCATCCATACAAGGTAGGGCAGACGATTTGCTGATCTGAATGTCGTCTCTAGCTCAAACTGTGACCAGCTTGTCGCCTATTGTGAGTTTGTCTCTTTGGCAGAGCATTGAGAGAACTGCCTTAGCGTCGTGAATCCAAAGTCTACTCAGTTTCCTCTTTGGATTATGTTTTTCTTTGGTCTTTTTATTTTTTCTTTATTTGTAGGAGCGTCATCTTACAGGTCCTTGGGGGAATAGATTCTTTCATTTCTAATTTTGCCCCCAATGCCAGCTATGCTGGAGATATCCTTGTTAATGGGCGGTGTTTTTGCGTATCTCCATGGTGCAGCCTTATTTGATGTATGGGGCGAACAAATGTAACGACATCCTTGCCCCTTCTTCCTTATTAACTTGGATACCCAACAGTTGAGGCTTATTATCCTCTTTAGGCGGATCAACCGTTGGAGAGAACTTGACGACAAAATGTTTGCTCTTCATCTTATTCCAATTCATGGAAAGCACATCAATTAATCCTTTCTTTTTATTATCTTATTATTATTAAAGTGAGAATGAATGCAATTTTTGAATGCAATTTATGAATACAATAGACACTTGAAGAGATGATGAAAACAAACAATTTTATTTATTTCATCCAGACAGTGTACATTCCTCAATGCAATGTTTCGAAGTACATTTTTTTTAAAAGCGGAGAAGCCTAAATGAACCCATAGGCGGGTAAATATTTCTATTTATTTTCTTTTTTTACTTCTCGTGCATGGCATGCGAATGCCCTAATCCTCCTTTCATGGTATTGAGGAATGTCCACTTCTTCGATTGTCTATTATGTTGTGAGGATGAAGTTTGGTGGATGCATGTATGTAGGTGTTTGTTTTTTCTAAATATTATCATGTTTTATTTTCTAACATGATGTATGATAGTGTTTGGGATTTTGTGTTTTTTTTTTGTATGCGGATGAGGGCAAGAAGAATACCAGCCGCTTTCTAGAATGCAAAAAGATTTTTATTGTTTAAAACAAATGATTTATGAGATGGATATTCCTTAAGACAATGACTTAGGTATCCTCCTTAAAGCTTACGCTTTGTGGGGTATCATACCCACCTTGGTGTAATGGTTCCTTCCCTATTACAGACTTGACAAGTATAATGGGGGTCACCTTCACACCTTAGTACACTCGTTCCTTCCTTTTCGCGAAGGTTACAAATGTGCTCGGGGCCTCTTTCGCCATTGTCTTAGGGATATCTAGTGCTCCCTAGAATGAATGTATTTATGCATGCACCAGTACAAAAGGGCGATAGATGTTCAAAGTGACATAACTTTTGACTGAGATGTCCGATTTGGACGCACAACATATCAAAACGAAGAGGAAAAGGTGAGAAATCAGGTTGCAAATACTCAAAGGGGATTTGGCCCAGTAATTTTCCCAAAAAAACACCTCTAAGACCCATTTTATAGGGGTTTATTAAAATTATGCATATGCATACTTTCCTTACGCACTTATTTTTTCCTCTTGGTTTTTCCACTTATGATGCAATATGAATGATACGACTTTGTCAACATTATTTTTATAAACGTTTTGATTTTGTTATTATTATTTTATTTATTTTGGATTTATTTTTTTGGCCTTTTATCTCTTCTGTCGGACTACGTGACTACTTAGCTTACAAAGAACCTGAAACCAGGCTAGCTAAAAGGCAGACTTTCCAAGATAAAATGGTTTTAGTGCAAAAGAATAATGTTTAGCGTCCCTTATCTCTTCTGTCGGACTGCGTGGCTACTTAGCTTACAAAGAACCTGAAACCAGGCTAGCTAAAAGGAAGATTGTCTGAGATAAGGGTGTTTATTGTAAAAAATGTTTTTTTTTGTGATTTTTCTGTTGTTTGGTTATGTTATGCAACAAACAAATGCAACAAACAAATGCGCACACAATTCAGTCATCCGCAAACAGGCGAGAAGTCGTTTTAATCATGAGGTAGGGTTTTCCTGCAGAAAAGTGCATTGGCGAAGGTAGGTTCTAACTGTTATCACCAAGGCTAAGGCCCCCAAGGTGCCCCTATTATAGGGTCCCCACTCTCCAGCCTTCCGACCATGCTTAGCACTAAAGCCATAGTCAGTCTTTGTGCCAAAAGAGGAAGGTTATCACCTTGAGTGGTGGTTTCCGATCACACCGGTGGGCACAAGGCCATCACTACAGCGAACCGTACATGCCACCCACTCCCTATGGATTTCTCACTTGCCCCCGGGTATAGAGGGAACTGTTGTGTGCAAGGGTTTGTGTACAGTTTGTATTTCAAACAATTGCGTAAGTATAAACAAGCAACAATTATTAAAGCCAAGCATTAAAACATGATATAATACAAGGTAGGGTAAAAGTGTAATTTTCTTGGTTTATTTACTTTTAAGCTGGCCCATCACTAAATGGGATCAACTCTCTAGGCTTCCCCAGTGGAGTCGCCATCTGTCGCCGTCGTCAAAACGAGGTGGTCGGAGCGACGCGATGGTTTCGACTTTCCATTTTTCGCGTTTTTATTGGTGTGGTTACAACGCCTTTAGGTTGTCTGATAATCGGGCTGAACCTAGAGGCGAGGTTTTCGAAAGGGCGCTCTTGGATTGTCTGATAACCGGGCTAATCCAAGAGCTATTTTTGAAGGGTTCTTTGGAGTCGCCATCGATGTTTTTACCGGAAACATTGGAAAAGGGGTTTTTAAAAGGCTTTGGTTTTCGAAAAACCAACTTTGGTCATTATAACCAGAGTTGGGTAAGGGAGTTAGTTACGCGTAAAGGAAGTGTTAGTTCCTTTACAACGCCCCTTTCGGGTTCCCTATGATAGGCCAAATATTTAAAAATGATTAAACCATTGAAAATACGCTTTTACCCTTTTATTTGCGGAATTTAAAGATTATGACTACATGACCCTAGTATCTATCGCATAATTTAAATAAAGCGATAAAAGGTAAAGGAAGAAAGTAGAAACCTTCGGAGCAAGCTTTCTATTAATTCTTTTTGAAAATAGGGTGCTTTGTGGCAGCCCTTCACTCTACACAGCGTCGAAAACCTCTCGAAACACTTAGAAACACTCTTAGAAACGCTCAGAAACTCCGGAAATGCTTCAGAGGGATTCTAGAGAGAGAATTTGAAGAGATTTCTAGAGAGAAGGAGGAAGAACTGTGTGGGATGAGGGGAATGGAGGCCCTATTTATAGGAATTCGCGCCTGTCAGGTCGAGACGGGCCGTCTCGTCTGACAAGGTCGAGACGACGGTCTCGCCAAACGAGACGGCCGTCTCACCATTTGCGCAAGGCGAGACGGCGGTCCCGAATTTGAGATGGCGGTCTCGACCTTAAAAGGCGAAAATCCTTATTTTTGTGCTAAAAATCCCTCCTATCCTAGTATGGGGCCTAATAGTCTCTCCTAGTGGCTTCTTAGGCTTCATCCATCTTCGAAAAGGAGGTATTCTGGTCTTTATTATGAGGCCGGGCAAGATTTGGGGTCTACATGGATGAAAGTGAGAACTCCTTGAATTTCAAGGAGATTAGGAAAGTTGAATCCCCTATTGATGAACTGATCACCAATAAGGAACTTAGGAGAAATAATACCACGTCCCTTCCAATAAGACAGAAATTCTTGTCGGCCTTCTGCATCAGAGATCCATCCTTCTACAGAATTAGGACAAGGATGAGATGAGGGTGCAGATCTTCTTCTGGTGGAAATTTTAGCACGAGAAGATGAAGCCATTGTAGGATTAGAAGAGTAACAAGAAGATTTAGGAGGACAAGTTAAAATAGAAGAAAGCAAGATTGATAGAATGAGGCAAGAAAGCTTGATTTCAAAAGATATAAGTGAGTAGAAGTGAAATGGAGGTCCCTATTTATAACCAAGCATCTCCAACGGTCATATGGAAGTGAATGAGGGTCAAGAGAGTCGTTGGCAACGGCTAGGAATCAAAACTTGCCAGGTTTAATTGATTAAATCTTGAATTAATCGATTAAACCAGTACCAGACCCATTTAGTCGATTAATTCAAGTTGTTAATCGATTAACATTGAGTTTAATCGATTATCTGGCGAGTTAATCGATTAATCCAGAGAGAAATGTCATGTTTTGGGTGTTTTGGGTGCAAATGATCGATTATAACTCCAAATAATCTATTATTCCAGAGAGTTCATCAAATTTTTGAGGTTTATACACATGATAATTTATTAACATCCTACATAATGAATTATAACATTACAACCATCCAAAAACTGTCTAATTAAGCAGAACTTAAGCTATTTCCAATATTCCTAAGTCTCTTCTAAGATCATAGAATCTATCCTTGGGTAGAGGCTTAGTAAAAATATCTGCTAATTGGTGCTTTGTATCAACATACTCAATTTTACAGTTTCCTTTGCTTATATGATCTCTTAAGAAGTGATGTCTAATTTCTATATGCTTAGTCCTAGAGTGCATTACTGGATTCTTAGTAAGATTAATTGCACTCGTATTATCACACATTAAAGGTATGTCATTTAGAAATATACTATAATCTTCTAGCTGTTGTTTCATCCACAAAATTTGAGCACAACAATTACCAGCTGCAATATATTCAGCTTCAGTGGTAAATAAAGCAACACATGCTTGTTTCTTAGAATGCCAAGATACTAAGGATGAACCTAACAAATGACATGTCCCACTAGTACTCTTTCTATCAATTTTGCATCCACCATAATCAGCATCAGAATATCCTATTAAACTAGTACAAACATCAGATGGATACCATAAACCAAAACTTGTAGTTCCTTTTAAATATTTTAAAATGTGTTTTACTGCAGTTAAGTGAGATTCTTTTGGACAAGCCTGAAATCTAGCACACACACAGACAAAATGCATAATATCAGGTCTACTTGCAGTTAAGTATAACAGAGAACCTATCATACCTCTATGCATAGATTGATTAATTTCCAAACCTGATTCATCTTTGTCTAAATAGCATGAAGTTCCCATGGGTGTGTTAGCTTCCTTTGAGGTGTCCATTCCAAACTTTTTTAGTATCTCTTTGCAGTATTTTGTTTGAGAGACAAAGATACCATCTTTAAGTTGCTTTATTTGAAGTCCAAGGAAGAATGTTAATTCCCCCATCATAGACATTTCAAACTCTCCCTGCATTATCTTAGCAAATTCTACACACAAAGAATTATCAGTTGATCCAAAAATAATATCATCAACATATACCTGGAACAATAAGATATGTTCTTTTACTTTCTTTATAAACAACGTAGAATCAATTTTTTCTCTAGAAAAATCATTTGAAGTTAGGAAACTACTTTTCCTTTCATACCAAGACCTAGGAGCTTGTTTCAACCCATATAATGCTTTCTTTAATTTAAAAATATGATTAGGATAACTAAAATCTTCAAATCCAGGGGGTTGCTCCACATAAACTTCTTCTTTAATAAAACCATTCAAAAATTCACTCTTAACATCCATTTGATATAATTTAAATTTCATCAAAGATGCATAAGCAAGAAGTAGGCAAATAGCCTCTAACCTGGCAACAGGAGCATAAGTTTCATCATAATCAATACCTTCCTCCTGACAGTAGCCTTTGGCAACAAGTCTGGCTTTATTCTTTGTTATGTTTCCATCTTCATCAAGTTTATTTCTAAATACCCATTTGGTTCCAATTACTTGATGTGATTCTTCTCTTGGGATTAATTCCCAGACTTGATTCCCTTCAAATTGGTTAAGTTCCTCTTGCATAGTTATGCACCATTGGTCATCTTTAAGCGCTTCCTCAACATTTTTGGGTTCTATCTGTGACACAAAAGGTACAGACATGCAGAAATTAGTCATATTTCTAGTTCTTACCCCTTTTGAGATATCACCAATGATATTGTCCATTGAGAGTCCTCTAGGTGATTGCCATTCTTTTGCTAATTCAGGCGTTTGAGAAGGCTCATTTTCTTCCAAATATAATTCATGAAGAGCCTCTCTTATATACTCATCATCACCTGCAAGTTCTTTATTTGACTCAAGAGGATTTCCCCCAAGGTCTACAATTTCATCAAAAGTAACATGAATAGATTCTTCAATATTTAAGGTTCTTCTATTAAACATCCTGTAAGCCTTGCTAGTTAATGAATAACCTAAGAAAATGCCCTCATCAGCTTTTGAGTCAAATTTTCCTAAGTTGTCCTTTCCATTATTTAACACAAAGCACTTATATCCAAAAATTTTCAAATGAGCAACATTAGGCTTTCTACCATTTAACAATTCATAGGGAGTTGATTTTATAATTGACCTAATGAGCATTCTATTTAAAACATAACAAGCAGTACTAACCGCATCAGCCCAAAAATATTTAGGAACATTAGATTCATTTAACATTGTTCTAGCAAGTTCCTCTAGTGACCTATTTTTCCTTTCAACTACACCATTTTGTTGGGGAGTCCTAGGAACAGAAAGGTTATGTAATATTCCATTTTCTTCACAATAATTTTCAAACTTTTCATTTTGAAACTCACCACCATGGTCACTTCTTAAAACTTTAATTCTTAAGTCTTTCACATTTTGTATTTGCTTTGCAAACTTTCTAAAGACCTTAAACGCTTCACTTTTCATTATTAGGAAAAATGTCCAAGTATATCTAGAGTAATCATCAACAATCACAAGACCATAATAATTTCCACTAAAGCTTTTTATCCTAGAAGGACCAAATAAGTCTAAATGTAATAATTCTAGGGGTTTTGAAGTGGAAATAACATTCTTTGATTTAAATGATGATTTTACATGTTTACCTTTTTGACATGCATCACATAACCTATCTTTTTCAAACTTTAACTTAGGCAAGCCAACAACTAAGTCTTTTGATATCAATTTATTCAAATATGCATATTTATATGAGCTGCTCTCTTATGCCATAACCAAAGGTTCTCTTCCTTAGCAACTAAACATGTTATACTAGAATCATGTAAACAATCCAAATCAATCAAGTATATGTTATTATGCCTAATACCTTTTAATTCTACATTTTCGGAATCTATCAAATATATGGTGCAAAATTTACTTTCAAAGATTACCTTAAATCCTTTGTCACATAGTTGACTTATGCTAAGGAGATTATGCTTTAGTCCATCAACAAGAAGCACATCCTTGATCTCCAAAGTGTTTGCACCACCTATATTTCCAATTCCAAGAATCTTCCCTTTGTTGTTATCCCCATAAGTTACATATCCTTGTTCTTTAGCTTTGAAACTTACAAATTTCGTTTTATCACCGGTCATATGCTTTGAGCATCCGCTATCAAGATACCACATAGACTTCTTAGATTTGGAAGTTTCCTACAAAACAAGAACATAGTAAACTTAGGTCCCCATAAATTTTGGGTCCTTGGGGTTAGAGACAAATAAATTATTTAACAATAGGAACCCAAATGTATTTACCTTTAGGAACACCAAAATGTTTTATTTTACATTTATTTGAAGTGTGACCTTGTTTCATACAATAAAAACATGCTTTAGATGTAACTTTTGAATATGATGAATTTTTAACCATAGATGTTCTAGTTCCTTTTTCTACCCATACTCTTTTTATTTTTCCTTTTAGGCTTTTTCAAAGGAACTTGGTAATTTACACTATTTTGAGCTAAAGCAATTTTATCCATCTTAAAATCACTTATCTCCTTTTCGACTTTATCTAGTAAATGGTTAAGGATATCTATGTCATATTCATACTCTTTACAAGATGCACATGCTAAGTTCTTATCATCATTCTCATCTAAACATACAATTTTCGTTTCTAAGGATTCCTTTTCCTCTAAACATGTGATTTTCGATTTTAATGAGTCAACTTCCTTTTCGGGTCTACTTAAACTCTTCTTCACAACTTTATATTCATTTTTCTAGTTGTTAAAGGCACTAAACAATTCATTATATGCATTTTGCAGTTCATCATAGTTATTTTCATCATCACTTGAGGATGAGTCGGAATCACTTACCTCAAAGTCGGAAGATATGTTGTCATTTGCCATTAAGCAAATATTTGCTTCAACTTCCGAGTCACTTAATTCTGAACTTGAATCACTGTTGTCCCAAGCAATATAGGCTTTCTTCTTGAAGAACATTTTGCCTTTGATTTCTTCATTTTTCTTGTTTGAACATTCGGTCTTCACATGCCTGCTTCACCACAACCATAACATTTTATATTTACGGAAGAACTTTCTCTTACCTTTCCCTTACCTTGGAATGGATGCCTTCCTTTGGCTTTCATGAATTTGGTGAACTTCTTTATCATATGACTCAATTCTTCTTCTTCGTTCTCCGAGTCTTCTTCTTCCTTTTTATTTTTACCTTTGGAAATTTCGGTTTTTAAAGCTAAGTTCTTCTTTTGATATTGTCCTTCTTCTTCATTTAGCCTTCCAAGCTCTAACTCATGCTCTCTTAGTTTTCCAAAGAGCGCCGCCATAGACATTGTGACAAGATTTTGTGACTCCGAGATGGCCATCACCTTAGGTTGCCATTTCTGAAAGTGATCCTAGCAAAGATCTCATTGATTTGATGAAGTCAAAGATAAAGTCAAGGGTCAACTCTGCAGCAGTCAAACAAGTCACTCAGAAGAATGGAGCTGAAGACTTAGTGTGTCTTAACAGAAAGCTTAGGTAAAACCACTTTACCTTTTCCACTGCATAAAGCTTCTTCACTCATCTTGCAAAATGCCTCAAAAACAGCTTTTAACAAATAAAAAACAAAAGCATTTTGGCAAAGAATTTTCTTAAACAAGTTATTAACTCGATACAGGTTTGAAAGAATCAATTTAAAACACTTAGAATGTTTTAAAAAGTGTTTTTACAATATTTTAATCGATACAAACTTCTTTTAATCGATTAAAACTCTTTATGACCGATTAGAATTCGAATATAATAGGTCGAATGCAATATAATCGATCAGATCTTATATATGAGCGATCAGAACTATTTTAATCGATTAAAACACGTTTAAATCGATTAAAATTACTTTGGATGTCATGATGATCGATCGAATGAGATTATGACCGATCGAAGTTGGATATGATCGATCGAATTGAATTATGACCGATCAGATCTGTTTCAATCGATTAAAACGTATTTCAATCGATTAAAATAACTTAGAAAATCTTTTCAATCGATTAAAACAAACTTTCAATCGATTAAAATGACTTGAAAATATATGTGCAGTTTTTCAATCGATTGAAACGACTTTATATCAGCCTAAAATAACTTCGAAAGTTTTATAAGAAGGTTTTTAAACAAATCAATCGATTAATACGCGATTCAATCGATTGTTTTATACTTTGAAAATGTTTGTAAAACGTTTTAACCGATAAAAACGTAGGCGTATCAACTAAAACATTTTCTCGTTAAAGATCAAGAACGCATTAATGGGTTGAAAGGACTTTTAACAGATTATAACGGCTATTTCAACAGATTAAAACAAACTTTCAACAGATTAATTAATGCAAGCAGATTTGAAAATACTCTTTTATAAACGATAATTGCTTGAAACTTTTAAACAGAGATTGAATATCAGCTTTTACACAATTCAAGCAATCAATACAAGCAACTCGTTAGCATACTTTTTCCAAGAAAGATACACAACTGTTTTTGTGAACTTCTTTTGAAATCTTTCTTGAGGCACTTTGCATTTCTTTGAAGAAGAAACCGACCGTGGATTGGTGTAATCCGGTTTGAGCTTTCTTTGTTTCTTCTTTTAAATTTCTATTCATTCATTTGTACCGTTTTGTACCTGGAATTTGGGTACAAGTTTTCTCGCAACTGTTGTAGAAAGTTGCCAAGAACTGGAATTTGGTTCTTGGTGGGAAGGTTGTAAGCAAGAGCCGGAATTTGGTTCTTGTGTGTGGTGCCTGGAATTTGGGCACTCGGTTTCTCTCGCTGGCTGGAATTTGGTTGCAGAGGTTTCCAAGAGCTGGAATTTGGTTCTTGGTGGAGAGTTAGAATAGGTGTAAGAGGGTGAGTCTCAGAAACATCTATTCTAGTGGAACCCAACTGGAATTTGGCCGGAGACCGGACGTAGCCCTGGTATTGGGTGAACCAAGTATAAAATTACCGGTGAAATCTTTCCTAACCTTTCTCTCTTTAATTTCAGCTTGCTGCGCTTATATTGTTTGATTGCTTGGTAATTCAAAAAGATTTTTAGAAACTTAATTTTCGAATTAGATAATCTGTGTATTGCGAAAAACTTTCAAAAATCAATTCACCCCCTCTTGATTTAAAACTACTTTTCTAACAATTGGTATCGAGAGCGAGGTGCTTGAAAGTTAATCAAGTTACTTCGATCCATGGCATTTTCTCGAGGGAGCGTGCATTGATAGACCTCCACCGTTAAGTGGAACAGATTACCTATATTGGAAAATAAGGATGAAAATCTTCATTGAATCTGTTAGTATAAATGCTTGGAATGTTATTGAACAGAAATTGATATTGCTAACGTAATTCAAGATGATTGTATTGCCAAGAACATCATCTTATCCGCCCTTAACAAAAATGATCTTTTCAGGATTGCACATTGCCAAACAACTGCACAAATGTGGAAGATTCTTGAAAAGACCTATGAAGAAGCACCGTAAATATGCTTGATGGTCAACTCGAATCACCAAATACCAAGTGTAAGTTCTGAATCTATGAACTATAGCTCATTACAAGATGCTTTTCTTGAAATACATGCAGTAGCAAAGAAATTAGAAACTGAAAATAGAAAATTGAAAAGCATGAATAGGCTTTTAGAAAACAAGATCATTCTTCTTGAAAAGAAAATAACCGATGAAGAAACTAAGTTAGAATTAGAGAATGATACTGATTGCATGTGTAATATTAAAGATTGCAAAAACTCGTCCCGAAGTTACGTAAACAAGTATCATATCTAGTAAAAACCTCATCTAAATTGGCACAAGGAAAAAATAATCTTGATAAGATACTTAATTCCCAAAAATTAGTTATTGAACGTGGTGGCATAGGTTATACACCATCTATTGGAAAGAAAACAAGAGCATTCAAAAATTACTTTGCATATAGTAAAACAGCTTTCATCTCCATTTATTAAATGTTTTTACTCGTATGAAAAAGGGTCACTCGTTAAATACCTGCAGAATTAAGAAATATGCAAGTACTCCAAAGGAAGAATGAAATGGGTTCCAAAGATTAATTCCTTTCAAATAACCTGATCAGACCCAAGTAATTATAAAGGGTACCGTAACAATTCTTAATTTGTTTTGCAGAACAAGTCTCGGGAATCCCTTGAAGATCGAAGTCGCTAAACCAGGTTCTCGTATTTAAATTAATTGTTTTAATTGATATAAACCAATATTAATCGATTGAAATAACTTACCGTACCATTTTAATCGATTGAAATGTCGAAATAATCGATTAAATTGTTCTCGAATGTTGGTTTAGTCGTTTTAATCGATTAGAATAAATTTATATCAACTAAAAACACTTAGGATCAAAATTAATCGATTCATTTACGTTTTAATCGATTTAAATACTGGTGATATTTTTTTATTACATTCTCGTACCATACAAATCGATTCTTTCATAAAACAATTGATTAATTCACTCGTAGATGTTTTCAACCCAAATGTCAAGAATCAAATTAATAGATAATGAGTTGATTAATCAATTAATTAGGTTCTGAAAACATGATTTACAAGCATCTAATTAAAGTTTGATAGGCCAATTCGATTAAAAGAACCCGTGTCTTTATGATAATCCGAATCTGCATAATGTGTTTAAATGTCTCTTTGAATTTCAAAAACTTGAAATCCGTTTCTTCATCAAACCAGGTTCGAACTTATCATTTCTCAACTTATCATCTTTCTTCTCGTTTTCATATTTTCAAAATCTCCTCTCAATTCTCTCACGTAAACATGATCAAAATCATGACTGGTTCGAGCAATCTGTTTCGAAACGTATCCATATTCAATTTTCTTTCAATGGCACAAATTTTTAAATTAGAAAGCGAAGGCCGAACAAATCTTTGAATTGGGAACTCGACCAGTGACATAATGTGGGAAAACTATTACCGTTATTCATGAATGGAAGTGTCTTTTATTTTGACAACAACATAAACATGATTCAAGTCGTAGATGTTTACATTTCTCTTAATACTTTACATGGAATGATGCATGGTAATACACTGAAAATCAAAGAAATTATCAAAAAAATGGACTGTAACTTTTCTTATAGACACTAGTTACAAACAGAGTCAAACTCGTTAGGATCTGAAAACATAGTTTATCAAAGATTTTTTAGTGATAATTGTTACTGGTAATAAATTGTTGATTACTAGGAAGTTCAATGAACAAATGTTTACATTAGATTTCTTGATATTACCTAGCAATATATTTGAAATAATCTTGAGCATGCATTGGTTCAAAACTCTTGGTGAAATTCATTGAACCGTGCAACTTTGAATATTTGCTTTAATCATCAATGTCACGAGGTGACACTATAAGGGAACCAATCTGGAACAAGCAATTCAAAAATTGAATAACGTGGTACAGTGGAATGTATGTTTTATGGTCGAGACAGGGATAAATTTTATATTGTTTTAGAATTCTGGATTGATTGTCATCACTCGTCCTCATTACTAATCATTGCCCACTCTACCGTAATAAGTTTTTTTGTTAATCACTTATGCATATGATACCACTCGGAAAACAACAAAGTTAAAAATGACTCATTCTTCAAAAGATAATGATGACTCGGTTCACTATAAGTGAGAATAACACCCATCATACTACATTAATAAAAATACAGCTTATTTGCTTGGATGATGACAACTGCAGTGGTTCAAAATGGGTTGGCTATTATGAAAGAAAATTCCTATCTCAAGACATCATTAACCTGTGATTCATGCAATTTATGGTATCATGCATTCGAGTGTAGGATTTGGTCAGTACATGATTATGCCTCGATGTGTAATAGCCGATGTTCCTAAAGAAACATTTAATTCCATTGGGTGTCAACCATGGACCGTAATGCAGTCAATAGTAACAAGAACTGCTAAAAGATTTCTTTTCGTGAAAAGTTTCTGTGTCTCGTTGCCGATACAGGAGTGACAAGCAGCTTGTTGACTCAAATAGTTGATAGAGCAAAATTGGTTCCAGCAAAAAGGAAAGCCTATTATCTTTTGATATTGGTGGGAACCAAATGAATGATCACCAAGCCGGTGGATAAGCAGCTCAATCAGTGGAAATTGGGATGACTAGTTCCCCTCATCATCTTTATCTTCTCGCTTATTTCTATCTTTATATTTTTTGCATGGACTGTAATATTAACTCGGTGTTATACCAGGGACTCTTGATCTAGCTTTGGTTAAATATGATTTAGGATCTAAATCTAGATTGAACTGGCTTAGATAGAAGTAGATGATAGATCCCCGAATCTCTTTTAAAACTCGGGCATTGATCGATTAAAACCTTTTAAAACTGCCTTATAACAAGAAAATTAGCCAAATTTAAAATTAAATCGATAAGTGGTAGATTATCGCTGAAAAATAGTTGATATTGATCTAGACAATCATTTCACTACATATCCAATAGATTAGATACTGAGATATTCACATCGATATATCATGATTTTCAAAATCAAGTTGTTTTAGTTAATAAAAACACTTTTTAATCTAAGTTAAATAAACTTAAACGAAGAAATTTCATTATTGTTTTAATCGATTTAAAATCGAAACAATCGATTGTTTTTATTAAAAATTCATGTTTTCAAAATCTTAAATGTTTTAATCGATTAAACCTTTCTTTCAATCGATTAAAATCATTTACCAAGAACATTTTAACCGATTATGCTCGCTTTTTAATCGATTTTTATTCTGGGAAGAAAGATTAAAGGCTTTAGTTAATGGTCAGTTTCAGAACATGCTACTAAAGCGTGATTCCCTTATCTTTACACGTGTTAATTGTATTCATTACAAACGTGTTAATGGAGATAAGTTTGAATCAACTTTAATTGATTATTTTCATGAGTGAAATATTGATTCACTTTGTATTTTCAAAAACTTGAGCATATTTTTCGAAACCTTACATTTTATTCTTTTCTCTTCTATTCCCTATTTTTGATGAAGTCAAAAGGGGGAGAAATAGTTGCATCACTTTAAGATAAATTTAAGAGCAACAGTTTAGGGGGAGAAATAAGTTTTAGGGGGAGAAATAAGTTTTAGGGGGAGAAACAAAACTTTATTACATTCTTATATTTCTCACCTAACCGCATTATCAAGTGACTTATTTTGCAGTAGATTGTTTTTTCAAAATGGTGTTTGTCTTCATCAAATAGGGGAGACCGAAAGTGATCCTAGCAAAGATCTCATTGATTTGATGAAGTCAAAGATAAAGTCAAGGGTCAACTCTGCAGCTAGTCAAACAAGTCACTCGAAGAATGGAGTCGAAGACTTAGTGTGTCTTAACAGAAAGCTTAGGTAAAACCACTTTACCTTTTCCACTGCATAAAGCTTCTTCACTCATCTTGCAAAATGCCTCAAAAACAGCTTTTAACAAATAAAAAACAAAAGCATTTTGGCAAAGAATTTTCTTAAACAAGTTATTAACCGATACGAGTTTGAAAGAATCAATTTAAAACACTTAGAATGTTTTAAAAAGTGTTTTTACAATATTTTAATCGATACAAACTTCTTTTAATCGATTAAAACTCTTTATGACCGATTAGAATTCGAATATAATAGGTCGAATGCAATATAATCGATCAGATCTTATATATGAGCGATCAGAACTATTTTAATCGATTAAAACACGTTTAAATCGATTAAAATTACTTTGATGTCAGGATGATCGATCAGAATGAGATTATGACCGATCGAAGTTGGATATGATCGATCGAATTGAATTATGACCGATCAGATCTGTTTCAATCGATTAAAACGTATTTCAATCGATTAAAATAACTTAGAAAATCTTTTCAATCGATTAAAACAAACTTTCAATCGATTAAAATGACTTGAAAATATATGTGCAGTTTTTCAATCGATTGAAACGACTTTATATCAGCCTAAAATAACTTCGAAAGTTTTATAAGAAGGTTTTTAAACAAATCAATCGATTAATACGCGATTCAATCGATTGTTTTATACTTTGAAAATGTTTGTAAAACGTTTTAACCGATAAAAACGTGGGCGTATCAACTAAAACATTTTCTCGTTAAAGATCAAGAACGCATTAATGGGTTGAAAGGACTTTTAACAGATTATAACGGCTATTTCAACGATTAAAACAAACTTTCAACAGATTAATTAATGCAAGCAGATTTGAAAATACTCTTTTATAAACGTAATTGCTTGAAACTTTTAAACAGAGATTGAATATCAGCTTTTACACAATTCAAGCAATCAATACAAGCAACTGTTAGCATACTTTTTCCAAGAAAGATACACAACTGCTTTTGTGAACTTCTTTTGAAATCTTTCTTGAGGCACTTTGCATTTCTTTGAAGAAGAAACTGACCGTGGATTGGTGTAATCCGGTTTGAGCTTTCTTTGTTTCTTCTTTTAAATTTCTATTCATTCATTTGTACTTGTTTTGTACCTGGAATTTGGGTACAAGTTTTCTGCAATTGTTGTAGAAAGTTGCCAAGAACTGGAATTTGGTTCTTGGTGGGAAGGTTGTAAGCAAGAGCTGGAATTTGGTTCTTGTGTGTGGTGCCTGGAATTTGGGCACTCGGTTTCTCTGCGGCTGGAATTTGGTTGCAGAGGTTTCCAAGAGCTGGAATTTGGTTCTTGGTGGAGAGTTAGAATAGGTGTAAGAGGGTGAGTCTCGTAAAACATCTATTCTAGTGGAACCCAACTGGAATTTGGCTGGAGACTGGACATAGCCCTGGTATTGGGTGAACCAGTATAAAATTACCGGTGAAATCTTTCCTAACCTTTCTCTCTTTAATTTCAGTTGCTGCGCTTATATTGTTTGATTGCTTGGTAATTCAAAAAGATTTTTAGAAACTTAATTTTCGAATTAGATAATCTGTGTATTGCGAAAAACTTTCAAAAATCAATTCACCCCCCCTCTTGATTTAAAACTACTTTTCTAACAATTTCCTATCCAAAGATTTTAAAATCTTAACATTCAATTCATCAATGTCAAAGATTTTACCTAATCCGGTGAGATGGTTCACAATATGAGTGAAACGCTTTTGAACGTCAAATATCATTTCACCTTGTTGCATCCGGAACATCTCGTATTCTTGGATTAGGGAATTTTTCCGTGCTCTCTTAACGTCGTCGGTACCTTCGTGGGTCACTCTTAGCATTTCCCACATTTCCTGAGCACTTTTACAAACAGAGATCCTGTAAAACTCGTCAAGGGTTAAAGTAGATGAAATAAAATTTCTAGCCCTAACGTCAAATTGTGCTTTTCTATTTTCCTCTGTTGTTCATCTAGAAAAAGGTTTAGGAACGTCAACACTGTTTTCAGTAACTTTAGGAATATAGGGACCGTTTAAAATAGCGTCCCAAACGCCTCTATCAACAGACTCTAAAAAGATTTGCATTCTTACTTTCCAGAAAGGATAATTTTGACCCGCAAAAAGTGGGGGTCTGTTGATAGACGCACCTTTGACAAAAGTTTGATTTTTTCTGGCCATTTTTGAAAAGTTTGAATGACTATCAAAGCAAGCTCTGATACCACTTGTTAGAATCGCGCAACGGAATGTTCGCGTGTACGGACAAAAACCAAGAGGGGGAGTGAATTGGTTTCTTAACAAAAATTAGGTTTTAAAAATTTTCCCCAAATTTTACCGATTAAAAATCTGTGTAAACGTAAATAAGATAGAGATAGAGTCTTACACAGGAGATTTATACTGGTTCGGATCAAAAGACCCTACGTCCAGTTGCTAATCACTCAAACAGAGGATTAACGTTGTCACTATAATCAAAGTTGTTACAAACAGATAACAATTGAAAATACAAAGTAAAGAAAATACCTTTCTTGAAACCCACAAGAGATGAAGAACAGTTTTCCCCAGAGACGGCACAACACTCAATCCACTAAGAACTCCACTTAGTGATTCTTATCGCTTCTAGCCCACACCAGGTTCCAAAATCCCCTTTTTCCTCCAACAAACAGTTCTCTGGCACTCACAACACTTAACTTTTGCTTGAAAAAGGTTGTTCAATTTTCTGAGAGCCTTAGAGAACCTTAAGTAGAGAAATTAGGGTTTGGGAATTGGGATTTTCGGAACTAGAGAGTATTGGGATTAGGGTTTTCGAAAATAGGTTTAATTTGAAGTTGAAAATGAAAATCTGACTGAAATAATCGATTAAATGAAGTGTTAATCGATTATTACAGAGCCAAAATCAACAGAACCCCAAAACTCTCTGTTTTAATTGATTAAAAGCCTTGTTAATCGATTAACAGGCCTGTTAATCGATTAACAGGTGTGTTAATCGATTATTACAGTGAACAGATATAGAAAATGGTTTTTCTCACTGTAATAATCGATTATCTGACCATTTAATCGATTAAAGCCGAGGCAAAACTGATAAATGTGAGTTTTTGAAGCTTCTAAAGTGCAGACTATGTACTGGCTATCTTAGACTCTAATATTACAGACTCAAACTAATCAAAACAGAGTTATTACACAATAAAACAAGTCTTCAACTCTCTAAGTTCTTTGTTCTTGAATCATCATCAAAATCAACAAGCTTCATGTCCATGTAAGTTCAACATCAAGTCCTTGTATGTTCAACAATCTCCCCCTTTTTGATGATGATCAAAATTTTCTTTTAAAGCCTTGTAATAACCTGTTTTATCTGTCATACTAACAAACACATTAAACATACCAGATAATATTTAAAATCAATCATAGTAGGATTTAAATATTTCTCCCCCTATTTTGATTATAATAAAAAATTAAAAGATTTCTTCTATAACAATCATAAGAGCTCCCCCTCAAAATATGCATAACTTGGAGATAACTCCCCCTCAATAAAGCATTAAAAGAACATCATATTTTATTTCAGAAAAGAAAATATATTACAATCACAAAATAAAATAAAACAAACTTTAAAATTCTTCACTATCACTATGAAAGTGTGCATCAAATTTATTTTCTAAATGGCACACTTTATCATCTACATCAGATATACGATGAATTATTTCCTCATGTCGTACTCTAGAAAGAGTGAAGAATGCCTGCATCCTCTGATTCATTCAGATAACATATCTTCCATAGATTGTCGGGTTTCAGGATGAGCAGAGGAAGTTCCAACACTTTGGATTTCATTAGAGGGAAACTCAGCAGCAGGGGGTATATCTTCATCAAAATCTTCATTCCGGAGTTTCTGAGAGTTTCTTAGAGATTTTATAGCGTTTCTGAGAGTTTTTCCGACGTTGTAAGAGTGAAGGACTGCCAAAACGCACCCTAATTTTCAAGAAATTAATCAAAGAGCTTGCTTCAGAGGTTTCTTCTTTCTCTCTCTCTTTTTATCGTCTTTACTTTTATATTTAAAATTGCGTATAAATATTAGGGCCATGTAGTCATTCTTTTAATTCCGCAAATAAAAAGGGTAAAAACGTCTTTTCACAAAGTTTATTTATTAAATAGCTAGCCTATCATAGGGAACCCGAAAGGGGCATCGTAAGGATCGACTACCAGCCTGATGGGGGGTTTATACCCATCAACCGAAGGATCGGCTACCGTCAGAAGGAGTATCCTGAGGTTTTATCATGTGTCAACCGAAGAATCGGCTACCGTCAGAAGGAGTATCCTGGAGGTGCACAACACATGTTTCCCCAGAAGATCAACCGCTGCAAGACGGAACATCCGAAGGGTAACTGGGCAAGAGGGTCAACTCCTTTACCCTTTAGTCGATCTTCTTGGCACGACAGGCCAACAGTCGACTAGTCAGGTAAAGGGGGGGCAACTATAGACCCCAAATCTTGTCTGGCCTCAAAATAAGAACAGAAGACCTCCTATTCGAAGATGGACGAAGCCTAAGAAGCCATTAGGAGAGACTATTAGGCCCCATATTAGGATAGGAATAATTTTCTGTATAAAAATAAGGATTTTTGCCTTCAAGAGTCGAGACTACCATGTCGCTTTTCGGGACCGTCGTCTCGCCATTGATGCAAGTCGAGACCGCCGTCTCGTTTGGCGAGATGGCCGTCTCGCAACTTTTGCAAGTCGAGACCGCCGTCCTGAATGGCGAGACGGTCGTCTCGACCTGACAGGTGCGAATCCATATAAATAGTGAGCGCTCCCCCCTTCATTTCACACAGTTCTTCCACTTTCCCTTCTGCACTTTCTTCAAATTCTTCTCCTAGAGTCCCTCCGAAGCATTTCTGGAGTTTCTGAGAGTCTAAGAGAGCTTTTTATAGCATTTCGAGAGAGTTTTCGGCGTTGTAAGAGCGAAGGGCTGCCAAAACGCACCCTATTTTCAAGAGAATTAATCAAAAAGCTTGTTTCGGAGGTTTCTTCACTCTCTCCCTCTCTTTTACTGTCTTTATTTTCATAATTAAGTTGCGTAATAGACATTAGGGTCATGTAGTCATTATTTTAACTCCGTGAATAAAAGGGTAAAAGCTTCTTTTCAAAAGTTTATCTATAAAATAGCTGGCCTATCATAGGGAACTCGAAAGGGGCGTCGTAAGGGAACTAACACTTCCCTTACACGTAACTAACTCCCTTACCCAACTCTGGTTTTAACGAACAAAGTTGGTTTTCGAAAACCAACGCCTTTTTTCTCCTTTTTCGATATTTCCGGAAAAACATTGGTGACGACTCCATCAGAACCCTTTTGAATTAGTTCTTAGGTCAGCCCGATTATCGGACGATCTAAGAACACCCTTTTGAAAACCTCGGCCTTAGGTTCAGCCCGGTAATCGGACAACCTAAAGGCGTTGTAATACCACCCATAAAAACACGAAAATTGGAAAAGTCGGAACCATCGCGTCGCTCCGACCGCCTCTTTTTGACGGCGGCGACAGGTAGATTCTATGATCTTAGAAGAGAGTTAGGAATATTAGAAATAGCTTAAAATCTGCTTAACTAATCAATTTTTGTGATTGTACTGTAATAATCGATTATGTAGAGTATTAATCGATTATCATGTGTCTAAACCTTAAAAATTTGATGATCTCTCTGTAATAATCGATTATTTGAAGCAATAATTGATTATCTGCACCTAAATGTTCAAAACCTGAAGTTTCTCTCTGGAATAATTGATTATTTCAAGAAATAATCGATTAACTACTGATTTAATCGATTAACAACATCAGTTAATCGATTATCTGGTTCTGTTGTTGGTTTAATCGATTAACTGAAGCTTTAATCGATTAAAATGGGACGTTTTCATTTTCTAGCTGTTTCAAACGGCTCTTTTGGCACTCTTTCACCCTAATATGACCGTTTATGACCGTTATACATGTTTTCTATATATAGGAAGCCTTCATTTCACTTCTCCACACCTCAAATTCTTGAATTCAAGCATTCTAGCATCATTCAAGCCTTCTTGCTTTCTCCTAATCTCACTTGCCTTCAAAACTATCTTGTTTTTCTTCTAATCCTAATCTCACTTTAATTTATGGAATAAAATTGGTAATTTTTTCTTTGTTTGAGGGGGAGTTATTTTCTAAATTATGCATTTATTGAGGGGGAGCTTTCATTTTTTTTATCATAATCAAAATAGGGGGAGAAATTATTTAAAGCCTCTTATGTTTTCTTATGGTTATTAAATTTCAAAATTATCTGGTATGTTTAATGTTTTTGTTAGATGTGATAGACAAAATAGGTTATTACAAAGGGCTTTAAAGGAAATTTTGATCATCATCAAAAAGGGGAGATTGTTGAAACATACAAGGATATGAATGTTGAACATATATGAATATGAAGCCTGTTGATTTTGATGATGATTCAAGAACAAAGGACTTAAATATTTGAAGACTTGTAATATTATATAATAACTATGTTTTTATGATTTTGAGTTTGTAATATTAGAGTCCAAGATAACCAACACATAGTTTACTCTTTAAAGGTTCTAAAAACTCATTTTTATCAAAAACATACTGGATTAATCGATTAAATGGCAGCATAATCGATTATTACAGAGAGAAAAACCATTTTCAGCATCTGCTCTCTGGAATAATCGATTAAAGCCTCTGTTAATCGATTAACAGGGATGTTAATCGATTTATTGCTCTATTAATCGATTAAACTGAGTGGTTTTGCGTTCCAGGTGAATTTGGCTCTAGAATAATCAATTAACACTCAAGATAATCGATTATTTCAGTCAGATATGTGTTTTAAAGTTCAAAATTGGACCAAAATTCGAAAACCCTATTCCCAATTCATCTGTTTTCGAAAATCCCCAATTCCCAAACCCTAATATCTCTACTTAAGGTTCTCTAAGGATCTCTGCAAAATGAACAACCTTTTTCAAATAAAAGTTGAGAGCTGTGACTACCAGAGAACTATTTATTAGAAGAAAAAGGGGCTTTTGGAACCTAGTGTGGGCTAGAAGCGATAAGAATCACTAAGTGGGTTTTCTTGGTGAATTGTGTGTTGTGCCGTCTCTAAGGAAAGTTGTTCTTTATCCTTTGTGGCATTCAAAGGAGGTGTTCATCTCTTGTGTGACTCAAGAGAGGTGTATTCTTTACCTTTTCTTATTTGTAATCTGATTGTATAACTGTGATTATAGTGACAGCGTTAATCCTCTGTTTGAGTTATTAGCAACTGGACATAGGGTCTTTTGATCCGAACCAGTATAAATCATCTGTGTAATACTCTCTCCTTTCTCTATTTACTTTACACAACATTTTAATTCGTGAAATTTGGAGAAATTTTTAAAACCCTAATTTTTGTTAAGAAACCAATTCACCCCCCCTCTTGGTTTTTGTCCAGAAACGCAAACATTCTGCTGCGTGATTCTAACAACTAGGTATTCAAAAACCCCTTTTTCTTTCCTACACAAAGTCCTCTAGCAATCACAGCTCTTAACTTTTGTATGAAAAAAGATTTTTTTTCTGCAAAGAGCCTTAGAGAATCTTAAGTAGAGATAATAGGGTCTGGGAAATGATGATTTTCGAAAACATAAGAGTTGGGAATAGGGTTTTTGTAAATTAGTTCATATTTGAATTTCAAAACTCATAACAAACGTAGATAATCGATTATCTTGAGTGATAATCGATTATTACAGAGCCATTTTTGCAGAGCAGTAAAACAGGACCAAGATAATCGATTATTTGTGTAAATAATCGATTATCTAGCTAGGATAATCAATTATCTTGAGTGATAATTGATTATCACAATAAGGTTTTTAGAAAAACAATTTTTCAGTGCAGGATAATCGATTATTCTAAGTGATAATTATTATCACAAAGTGGATTTAATAAAAATGAGTTTTCAGATGATGGACTATGTGCTGGTTATCTTGTACTCTAATTATATAGACTCAAAAACATAAAACAGAGTTATTACAAGTAAAATACACATGATTCTAAGTCTTCAAGTCTTTAAGTCCTTTGTTCTTGAATCATCATCAAAATCTTCAAGCTTCATATCCTTGTATGTTTAACAATCTCCCCCTTTTTGATGATGATCAAAATTTGCTTTAAAGCCCTTTGTAATAACCTGTTTTAACTGTCACAACTAACAAAACTATTAAACATACTAGACATCATTAAAATTATTAAACATATGAGGCTTTAAATAACTTCTCCCCCTATTTTGATTATAATCAAAAAATGAAAGCTCCCCCGCAATAAGTGCATAAGATAGAAAACAACTCCCGTCAATCAATGCAAAAAAAAAAATTATTCATTAAAGCAATGTAGTACAAACAAGAAATATTTGAAGAGATTAGAACTCTTCACTCTCACAGCTATTAAATTACGCGTCAAATCTGTCTTCTAAATTACACACCCGATCGTCTACATCCAAAATGCATCTGATAATTTCTTAATATCGTTCTTGAGATATAGAGAAGAATTCATGCATCCTCTGATTCATGTCAAACAGCATGTCTTCCATGTAAGGACGAGATGTAGAGTGAGCAGCATATGACGTTCCAACAACATGAATATTTTCAGCAGGCATGTCCTCATCATCAGAATCTTGAGCCACGCCAGCCATGTGAGTAGCATCATCTTTATGAACATAAACTCCATTTACTTCACCATTTGCAGCTGAGTAAGCATGCTATCCAGCATTCTATTTGAATTAAGTGTCCAGGCCCGTTGTTCTCCTTCAACATTGACACCTTTGTATTCAAGAATCCTAGAGATGAGAAGAGCGTAAGGAATCTTGAAGGTTGGGTGACGCTTCGCCTTGAGCATTGTCAATGTGACAAGGCTTGGCCAATTAATTGGCTCGTTATTCATGATGACATGGATAATGTGAAGGTCAGCAGAAGAACATTGTGCATGGTTGGTTACTCGAGGACACATAATCCATACAAGAAGATGCAGTAACATGCGTTCTTTTTTCTTCAAAGGTTCGACCTAAAGTTGTTTGCCAATTTCCATGGCAAGATTACGAAGAAAAGATCGGTATGCCAGAATGCGATTAAAATCCTCTAAATCAACAAGGACATTTACAGCATCATCTCTTATAGGAAAATGAGCAACATTTTCCCAAATATCATCATCAAGGATGATGGTTATACCTTTGACTCTAGAAGTAGCAACATGATCCCTATATTTCAAGCGAGAATAAAACACCCGACCTAAATCCGGATAGTATGTACCTTGCATCTCGATAAAGGAAAGAACACCTTGTTGCTCAAGAAGATTGGGAAGTGAAATCCCCTATTTATGAATTGATCTCCAAGAATAATTTTAGGAGTAATAATACTCCTTTCTTTCCAGAAATTTAGAAATTGTTGTCTTCTGTTATCATCAGAAATCCACCCTTCAAGAGAATTAGGGCGGGGATTGTTAGAAATGTAGGCTGAGATCAAGAGGGGGGGTGAATTGATATTTGAAAGATTTTCGTAATTTACAGATTATCTATTTCAAAGATTAAGAATTCTGACCAGTTCTTGAATCACACATAGCCAACAATCAAAATAAAGGTAGTGACAGAATTAAAAGAGAGAAAGGTTTACAAAGATACAACCAAGATTTATACTGGTTGTAGACCCAAATCTTGCCCGACCTCCAAATAAAGTCAGAAAGCTTCCTATTTGAAGACGGCCGAAGCCTAACAAGCCACTAGGAGAGACTATTAGGCCCCCATACCAAGATAGGAAGGTTTTTTTGCCCGAAAATAAAGTTTTTCGCCCTGAAGGGACGAGACTGCCGTCTGGAAGTACCAGACCGCCGTCTCGTCTCAATGCCAGGACGAGACCGCCGTCTCGATTTTCCAGACGGTGGTCTCGACGCCTGCAAAGTTGAGACGACGGTCTGGATTTTCCAGACGGCGGTCTCTATTTCTGCATAGGGCGAGACGGCGGTCTGGGTTTTCCAGACGGCGGTCTCGACCCCCTGCACGGTCGAGACGGCGGTCTGGATTTTCCAGACGGCGGTCTCGACCTTGTCAGACGAGAACAGCGGTCTCGACCTGTCAGGCACGAAAAACTATAAATAGGGGTCCTCCCCCCCTCATTTCCACACAGAATCCAAGAAGCTCTCCCTTCTCTCTAGACTTTCTCTCTCTAAGAATCCCTCCGAGGCATTTCCGGAGTTTCTGAGTGTCTCTAGGCATAAACTGAGCGTTCTAAATCTTCTTTAGAATCTCTCCGAGGCATTTCCGAAGTTTCTGAGAGTTGTAGAGTGAAGGGTTGCCAAAACGCACCCTCTCTTTAAAGAAATATAAAAGCTTGCTTTGGAGGTGCATATTCTCCCTCTCTATTTTTTTACTGCCATTTAAATTATGCAATAGAAGCTAGGGCCATGTAGTCATGAATTTAAATACCGCATAATAAAAGGGTAAAAGCGCAATTTTCTAGTTTAATTATTTACATAAAGTAGTCGGCCTATCATAGGGAACCCAAAAGGGGCGTCGTAAAGGAACTAACACTTCCTTTACACGTAACTAACTCCCTTACCCAACTCTGGTTCTAATGACCAAAGTTAGTTTTCGAAAACCAACGCCTTTTTAAACCCCTTTTCCGATATTTATGGTAAAAATATCGGTGGCGACTCCATAGAACCCAAACTAAATAAATCCCTGGGTTAGCCCGGTTATCGGACAACTCAGGGATACTTTTGAAAACCTCGCCCCTAGGTTAGCCTGGTTATCGGACAACCTAAAGGCGTTGTAACCACCAATAAAAAACGCGAAAATCGAAGAAGAAGAGTCGAAAAACCATCGCGTCGCTCCGACCGCGCCCCCGTTTTCGGGGAGGCGGCGACAGATGGCGACTCCACTGGGGAAGCCTAGAGAGTTGATCCCATAGTGATAGGCTGGCTTAAAAATAATTAAACCAAGAAAATGGCGCTTTTACCCTGCCTTGTATTATAACATGCTTTATTGTTTGGATTTCAAATAACTGTTGTTTGTTTATACTTACGCAATTGATTGAAATATAAACTGCACACAAACCCTTGCACACTACAGTTCCCTCTATACCCGGGGGCAAGTGAGATAACCATAGGGAGTGGGTGGCAGGTACGGTTCGCTGTAGTTAGGGCCTTGTGCCCACCAGTGTGATCGGAAACCACCACTCAAGGTGATAACCTTCCTCTTTTGGCAACAAGACCGACTCTGGCCTTAGTGCTGAGCATGGTTGGACGGCTGGAGAGTGGGGACCCTATAATGGGGGCACCTTGGGGGCCTTAGCCTGGTGAGAACAGTTAGAACCTACCCTGACCAATACACTTTTCTGCAGGAAAACCCTACCTCGTGATTAAAACGAATTCTCGCCTGTTCGCGGATGAGTGAATTGTATGTGCATTTGTTTGTTGCATTTGATTGCATAGCATAAACAAACAACAGAACAAAAATCACAAAAAATATTTTTCACAAATAAACACCCTTATCTCGGACAGTCTGCCTTTTAGCTAGCCTGGTTTCAGGTTCTTTGTAAGCTAAGTAGCCACGCAGTTCCGACAGAAGAGATAAGGGACGCTAAATATTTTTCGCATAAAGCCATATTTTATCTCGGACAGTCTGCCTTTTAGCTAGCCTGGTTTCAGGTTCTTTGCAAGCTAAGTAGCCACGCAGTTCCGATAGAAGAGATAAAAGGCTATAAAATACAAAAAAAAATAATAAATCCTCAATAAATAAAATAACCATAACAAAATCAAAACATTGTCAAAGTCGTATCATTCATATTGCATCATAAGTGGAAAAACCAAGAGAGAAAATAAGTGCATAAGGAAAGTATGCATACACATCATTTTAATAAAACCCTAAAAAATGGGTCTTAGAGACGTTTTTTGGGAAAATTACTGGGCCAAATCGCCTTTGGCATTTATAACTTGGTTCTTCACCCTTTTCTCTTCGTTTTGACATGCTGTGCGTCCAAATCGGACAACCCAGTCAAAAGTTATGCCACTTTGAACATCTATCGCCCTTTTGTACTGGTGCATGCATACATTCATTCTAGGGAGCACTAGATATCCCTAAGAGAATGGCGAAAGAGGCCCCGAGCACATTTGTGACCTTCGCGACAAGGAAGGGACACGTGTACTAAGGTGTGATGGTGACCCCCATTATACTTGTCAAATCTGTGATGGGGAAGGAACCATTACACCAAGGTGGGTATGATACCCCACAAAGCGTAAGCTTTAAAGAGGATACCTAAGTCATTGTCTTAAGGAATATCCATCTCATAAATCATTCATTTTTAACAATAAAAATCTTTTTGCATTCTAGAAAGCGGCTGGTATTCTTCATGCCCTCATCTACATACAAAAAAAAACAACAAAATCCCAAACACTCATACATCATAAAAACATGATAATAAACAAACACTTGCATACTTGCATACATGCATCCACCAAACTTCATCCTCATAACAATAGACAGTCGAAGAAGTGGACATTCCTCAATACCATGAAAAAAGGATTAAGGCATTCGCATGCCATGCACGGGAAGCCAAAAAGAAAATAAATAGAAATTTTATCCTGCCTATGGGTTCATTTAGGCTTCTCCGCTTCTAAAAAAAATGTGTACTTCATTGCATTGAGGAATGAACAATGTCTAGATGAAATAAATAAAATTGTTTTCATCATCGTAACCGTTTAGTGCATTCATAAATTGCATTCATTCTCACTTTAATAATAATAAGATAATAAAAAGAAAGGATTAGTCGATGTGCTTTCCACGAATCAGAATAAGATAAAGAGCAAACTTTTTGTCATCAAGTTTTTTCCAACGGTTGATCCGCCTAAGGAGGATAATAAGCCTCAACCGTTGGTCATCCAAGTCAATAAGGAAGAGGGGGCAAGGAGGCCGTTGCATTTATTTATGTCTCGAACCAAATAAAGTTGTACCACTGAGATACGCAGAAACATCGTCCATCAATGAAGATATCTCCAGCATAGCCAACATTCGGGGGCAGAATTAGAAGCGAAACAATCTACACCCCAGGAGCTATAAGGCAATGCTCCCAAGAATAAAGGAAAAATAATAAGACCAAAGAAAAACATAATCCAAAGAGGAAATTGAAGAGACTTTGGATTCACGATGCTGAGGCAATTCACGACGCTCCTCCAAAGAGACAAACTCACGGTAGGCGACAAGCTAGTCACAGCTAGAGACGACATTCGGATCAGCAAGTCGTTTGCCCTACCTTGAATGGATGCGACTGAAAGGGACCTTTGAAATATCTTTTGCCAATATGAAAAGACTTCCCCAACAATATGAAGATGACTCACATGATATGGATGCCGCCCAAACCAAGGGCTCATTAGAAACTCTCAAGGAATAAGGGACCCACCAGATTTTAAACCTTTAAAGCATGGCCTAGGGCATGACCCTACAAAGGATCAAGCTACATAGAGAAAAGGGGAAGTCTCCCCTCTGCACCTCGAATCAGATTTTCCCAAATAGAGGGGTTCAAGCGTCAAAAGCGACTTTAGCCATTAGGTGTTCTCCTTCTGATTCTTAGGATTTGTAAATCCAATGACTATTAGAGATTACTCCTCGGGGCTAGCCCGACCCCCGAGCATTGTAGGGCACACATTTCCCTATTAATTACAAAGAATGTCATTCTTACTATCTGCTTCTCTTCTTGCTATTAATGTCTGAACCTCATTAAGAACCATGTTTAAGCAAACGTTTTCAAAAGTGCGTCAAAGTAATCAAAATGCGCCATTAACCAAAAAAAAAGTCAAACCACTCATCACTACTGATTGACTAGAAACACAAAATAAAGTTTTACCTCGTCATAAATAAAGCCGTGTTTCGCCAATGTTGTACAAAAAGAAAAACAAAAATCAAAAGAAGCCCATAAAAGTCAAAGGCCAAAAAAGAGAGGGCAAGATACCCGGTAGGAAACCCACAAAGGGGGCTACGCAAAAGTTAGGGTAAACCCGCTAGGAAACCTGAACAACCATAAAGGGTAGCCTAGGCAAAAATTAGGGTTACAAAATAAAGTCCGCTAGGTTTCCAAAGCAAGAAAAAAAGAAACCTAGACAAAAGTTAGGACATAGCACAACATCCTAGGCTGAAAACCCAAAGGGCAGACTAGGGAAGTCAATCAATCATAGCAAGCGCCATAGAATAAGACGTCATTCCATAAACGAAACGTTTGCCTAAACTAGCCTAAACACTCTAACCAACATTGGCTAGCCATGCTTACAAAAACCATTTTTTGCCAAAATAAAACAATTCTAAAACACAAGCCTTTGAATTAAACATCATCTTCCTTCTTTTCTCTTGACCCTTACCACTACGACATTCTAGTAATTAGTAGGGAAATGTGGAGATAGTAATCAATAGGAGGATCGACATCCCCAAGGAAAGGGAGGGGCGCACTGACATGGCAAGTCGCTCTACAATTAACACAATCATTCTTCGGTCATGAAAAAATCGAGACGGCAAAATGGGTACAGCCTATCCCTATCGACGAAAGCACATAACGTCGGAAGCTCATCAGAAGCTAAAGCACATTGGTTAATCCTTTTCAAAAATTAATTGAAATAGTATTATAGGATGCATATCGCAAACATTGCATGCATATGATAGGGCTCCTATCTCTCAAAAAAGGAAGAGAAAGAAAAATACGATAAAAAGAATAATGCCTGCTAGGAGATTCTTAGGCAAAAGTTAGGGTAGCCCGCTAGATCGAAAACCCGCAAAGGGCGGTCTAGGCAAAAGTTAGGGCATTCATAAAAAAGGAAAAAACCCGCTAAGATATCCTAGGCAAGAATTAAGGCAGCCCGCTAGACCGAAAACCCCAAAAGGGCGATCTAGGAAAAAGATAGGGCTAAACCAAAAAAATAATAAAAGAGAAGGGCCCTTCATCATAATCATAAAAAAGTCCAGCAGGAGACTGCCAGTCACTTTTCCAGATGCATCAATCAATAGATTGCATTTAGGGCATCCACACACAAGTAGTCGCACAAAACGACTTTGTCAATGTCAAAAATGAAAGAAATAAAAAAATCACTTCAAATAAAAAACAAAAACGAAAAGCATTCATGCATATAAGGAGAATAGCTCCATGTTTGTGATTGAAAACAGGATCACTGAGACTGAGTCTCCAAATAATGCCTTCAAGAAAACGAAGCAAGTCGTCAATCAAGCGACTCATCAGAATAAGAGCTTCCAAAAATCAAGAGCTCCAGCTACCATCCTTCTACCCAGAAAAGAAGGCACAAGAAAGAAAAAGTCTCCAAACATCGCTCTCCCTCAAGAAAGAAGAGTGAGTTGTCATAAGAAGCTTCCAGAAGTCAAAGCTCTAATCATCACCCAATAAAAGAGGGCACAATCATCAGACATCATAAAAGAAAAGCCGACGGAAAGGCTTAGTCATCCCCAAAAGGATCCTTGCCTACTCCACAGGCAAAACAAAAAGATTACCTCACGACTCAGCTGCATCACCACATGAGTCATCGAGCACACTCACCCTAAGTCGCCTCCACACTCCCCAACGGAGAATAAAGGCTCCAAGAGCCCATCATCATCATCATCAATAGTCAAAAGAGTCCAAACCATCAAAGGCTCAACAAAAAAAGGAAAAAAGAAGAAAACCCTTGCATCCCCAGCGGATGTCCAAAAAGGCCATGACAGAGAAGGCCGAATAAAAATCCTCAAGTGGAAATTCAACAAAAAAGGAATCAGAAATTCCCATCCCCCAGTAGAATAAGAGCTTCACAAGTATAGCTCGCATCAACATCAATCAAGGAGCCAAGACTCCATTCCTAGAAAAGAAAAATCAGATCCCCAGGAAGTCAACTAATTCCCTGGTGAATCACTAAAAAAAAAATAAAAATAAAAATAATAATAATCCCTAGTGGACCTCCCAAAAAGAATGGAAAAAGCCTGCGTGTATAAAAGAAACTAAAAAATAAAAAGGCACACGCATTATAAAAAAGCCAGATTTCAAAATCGCGATAAAAAAGAAATAAATCGCGAAAAAAGGCGAAATCAAATAAAAA
The DNA here is from genome assembly GCA_963425845.1 of Sphenostylis stenocarpa. Taxonomy (NCBI): domain Eukaryota; kingdom Viridiplantae; phylum Streptophyta; class Magnoliopsida; order Fabales; family Fabaceae; genus Sphenostylis; species Sphenostylis stenocarpa. The sequence goes on from OY731400.1 coordinate 50,605,450, forward strand.
TCCTTACTCCCTAAGTGGATCACCAAAAAGAGAAAAATCATCTCAGTGAGCCTACAACAAAGGCAAATTCCAAACTCACATCCTTAGAAGAGTCAATTGCCTTGACGTAGGCAAGATCTGGCAAGCAAGAGCCAATTTCCCCAGAAAGGGGACATCCACCTATCCGGAGGCAAGCAAGTATAAAGTCTTCACCACTAATGAAGCATCCGCCTACTCAGAGGCACAGTAAACAAAAAAACAAAAAAACTCCAGAGGAATAAGAGCTTGAAGAAACCAACTCTCATCAACACCAAACAAGGAGTCACAACTCCATTCCCCAAAAAGGCGACCAAAATTAGATCCCCAAGGAGTCAACCAACTCCCTAGTATATCGCAAAAACACTTACCCAGAGAGCCTACTGCAAAGGCAAAACCTCAAACGCATATCCTCAGAAAGTTACTTGCCTATATCACCTAACATGGATATCCCTAGTGGAACGCATAGGCAAAACCTTGCAAGCAAAAAAGCAACATTAGCCTATTCAGAGGCAAAGAAAAAAGCAAAACCAAAAGTCTTCACCTCCAAACGGAACATCTGCCTACTCAGAGGCATTACCAAAAACTTAATGGATATCCGCCTACTCAAGAGGCGTCACCAAGATCAACAAATCCCCAGAGGATTCCTGCCTACCTAAGAGGCACTTATCAAAAAATCCCCGACAACCAGCAAAGTCGGATGACCACCACAAAAGATCAAAAACAAAGAATCCCCAGCAATCAACAAGCTGGACAAACACCAACAGAATCCCTGGCATAGACCGGACGACAATTCCCAGAAAAGACAAAAAACAAAGACAGAACACATCTCAACAACGGACTGCATTTACCACCCTGATGGGGGGATCATACCCATCCGGTCCCACACAACGGACCGTACCACCCTGATGGGGGGATCATACCCATCTGGTCCCACACAACAGACCGTACCAGCCTGATGGGGGGTTCATACCCATCCAGTCCCACACAACGGACTGTACCAGCCTGATAGGGGGTTTATACCTATCAACCAGCACACAAGGAGTGCCTGAACGGCGCATGAGCTACCCGAGCAGTAAGCCGCCACCACCACCAGTCCTACGCAGTGGACTGTACCAGCCTGATAGGGGGTTTTATACCTATCAACCAGCACACAAGGAGTGCCTTAACGGCACATGGGCCACCTGAACTGTAAGCCGCCACTACCACCCTGATGGGGGGGATCATACCCATCCGGTCCCACACAACGGACCGTACCAGCCTGATGGGGGGTTCATACCCATCCAGTCCCACACAACGGACTGCAACTACCAGCCTAATGGGGGGTTCATACCCATCAACCGAAGGATCGGCTACGTCAGGAGTAGTATCCGGAGGTTCTACCACGAGTCAACCAAAGGGATCGGCTACGTCAGGAGTAGTATTCCAGAGGTGCACAAACACAACATCTCCCCAGAGGATCACTTGCCACAAGACAGGACGTCCGAAGGGTAGCCGGGCAAGAGGGTCAACTCCTTTACCTTCCTGTCTACCTGTCTGGCACAACAAAGCCAACAGCCGACTAGTCAGGTAAAGGGGGGGGGGGGCAGCTGTAGACCCCAAATCTTGCCCGGCCTCCAAATAAAGTCAGAAAGCTTCCTATTTGAAGACGGCCGAAGCCTAACAAGCCACTAGGAGAGACTATTAGGCCCCCGTACCAAGATAGGAAGGTTTTTTTGCCCGAAAATAAAGTTTTTCGCCCTGAAGGGACGAGACCGCCGTCTGGAAGTACCAGACCGTCGTCTCGTCTCAATGCCAGGACGAGACCGCCGTCTCGATTTTCCAGACGGCGGTCTCGACGCCTGCAAAGTCGAGACGGCAGTCTGGATTTTCCAGATGGCGGTCTCTATTTCTGCATAGGGCGAGACGGCGGTCTGGGTTTTCCAGACGGCGGTCTCGACCCCCTGCACGGTCGAGACGGCAGTCTGGATTTTCCAGATGGCGGTCTCGACCTGTCAGGCGCGAAAAACTATAAATAGGGGTCCTCCCCCCCTCATTTCCACACAGAATCCAAGAAGCTCTCCCTTCTCTCTAGACTTTCTCTCTCTAAGAATCCCTCCGAGGCATTTCTGGAGTTTCTGAGTGTTTCTAGGCATAAACTGAGCGTTCTAAATCTTCTTTAGAATCCCTCCGAGGCATTTCCGGAGTTTCTGAGAGTTGTAGAGTGAAGGGTTGCCAAGACGCACCCTCTCTTTAAAGAAATATAAAAGCTTGCTTTGGAGGTGCATATTCTCCCTCTCTATTTTTTTACTGCCATTTAAATTACGTAATAGAAGCTAGGGCCATGTAGTCATGAATTTAAATACCGCATAATAAAAGGGTAAAAGCGCAATTTTCCAGTTTAATTATTTACATAAAGTAGTCGGCCTATCATAGGGAACCCGAAAGGGGCGTCGTAAAGGAACTAACACTTCCTTTACACGTAACTAACTCCTACCCAACTCTGGTTCTAATGACCAAAGTTGGTTTTCGAAAACCAACGTCTTTTTAAACCCCTTTTCCGATATTTATGGTAAAAATATCGGTGGCGACTCCATAGAACCCAAACTAAATAAATCCCTGGGTTAGCCCGGTTATCGGACAACTCAGGGATACTTTTGAAAACCTCGCCCCTAGGTTAGCCCGGTTATCGGACAACCTAAAGGCGTTGTAACCACCAATAAAAAATGCGAAAATCGAAGAAGAAGAGTCAAAAAACCATCGCGTCGCTCTGATCGCGCCCCCGTTTTCGGGGAGGCGGCGACACTGGTTCACCCAATCCCAGTGCTACGTCCAGTTTCCAGCCAAATTCCAACTAGGTTCCACTAGATTGAACGTTTTACAGATTACAACTTTAATCTCACACTCAATCTACCACAAGAACCAAAATTCCAGTCCATGCACCTAAACCTTCACCAAGAACCAAATTCCAGTTCTTGACCAACCCTGCAGCCAAATTCTAGCTACAAAAACCAGTGCCCACAATTCCAGGCACCCACAATACAGTAAAGAAAGTAAAGAAACAAATAGAAGAAACTAGAACGCTCAAACCAGATTTATGCAGTTCTGCAGTATGAGTTTCTTCTCCAAAAGAATGCAAATTTTGCCTCAAGAAAGAACTTCTATGAACTTAAAAAAAAAAACTAGCGCGATTCTCTCTTAAAAGTAGCACTTATGATTGCTTGATTGATTGCTAAAAGATGTATTTTAAAATGTTCAAGCAACTCTGTTTATATAGAAGATTTTCAAAACTGCTGGTTTATTTAATCTGTTAAAATAATCTTTTAATCTGTTAAAAGTCTTGTTTTAATTTGTTAAAACTTCTTTTAATCTGTTAAGATGTTCTTGATTATTTTCCAGATTTATTTTAACTGATACGACAACGTTTATATCAATTAAAACTCTTTGTAAAAAATCTTCCAAATTGTTTTAATCGATTGTTTCATCTTTCAATTGATTAAAATACTGCAAAACATTCTTATAAACTTTTCTAAGTGATTTTAATTGATAACAATCTGTTTTAATCGATTAAAACACTTTGAAAAAAGTTCACTTAGTTATTTTAATCGATTGAAACGCATTTTAATCGATTATAATTCTGCCAAAAGATTTCATAAAACTTTCTAAGTTATTTTAACTGATAGCAAGCTTGTATTAATCAATTAAAACATTCTGGAAAAACCTCTTAGTTGTTTTAATCGATTATTTCGCATTTGTATCGATTAAAATACTGACAGAACAACTTTCAAAACACTTCAAGTTATTTCAATCGATTATTTCGAGTTTGTATCGATTAAAATTCTGCCATAACACTTTTCAAAATATTCTAAGTCATTTTAATCGATTATATCAATTCTATATCAGTTGAAATACTGGCAGAAGGTTTTCAAAAATCCTTCTAATGAAAACAATTGATTATTTCAAAAACATATCAGTTAAAAACACTGTTACAAAAGTGTTGAGAACATTTTAGTTGATAAAGCTTATATACTATTAGTTAAAATACTTAATTAAAAACCTTTTAACAAAATACTTTGTTTTTAACTAATTAAACATTTTTTAGAGGCATTTGCAAAATCTTTTAAATGAAGAAACCTCATGCAGCGAGAGAGATAAAAATGATTATACCTAAGCAGAGATGCGAGACTCACTAATCCCACTACCCTTTTATCTAAGTGACCTTTGACTGCCACAAAGTAGCCTTTGACTTCATTTTTTACTTCATCAAATCAACAAGATCTTTGCCAAAGTAATTCAATAAGATCTTCATCACTTTCAGTCTCCCCCTATTTGATGAAGACAAACACCTCTTCGAATAATAACTCTGCAGAAGAAGTCACTTGAATATATAGATTAGTGAGTATTCAAAAATTAATCATTTTCCCATTTCTCCCCCTATATTGCTACTCCACCTAAATAAAGAAAAGAAAATCAATATTATTTCTTCCCCTTTTGACTTCATAAAAAATAGGGAACAGAGGAACAAAAATATGCATGATATGTATCAGTTTTTGACAACCAGTAAAAGATTTGAACAAGATACCTTACTCATGTAAAGGCCAATCAAAGTTGATTCAAACTTATCTTCATTAACACGTTTATAATGAATACAATTAACACGTGTAAAGATAAGGGAACCATGCTTTAGTAGCATGTTTCGAGAACAACCATTAACTAAAGCCTTTAATTTTTCTTTCCAGAGTAATAATCGATTAAAAATAGGACGAAATCGATTAAAATGATCTTGTTACTAGTTTTAATCGATTAAAATAATGTTTTAATCGATTAAAACAGTGATGAATTTCGAAAAATTGAAACATAAGTTGATTTAATCGATTAAATCGACATTTAATCGATTAAAACAGTAAGAAAAATGGTGTATAAGTGCTTTTAATCGATTTAAAGCTTGTTTTTATCGATTAAAAAAACCAGTTTTGAAAACTAAGTAATGTTTGATGCATCTAACATGCCTAATTCAGTTCAAATTTTGTAAAAACGATCACGAGCAAGAGGTTTGGTAAAAATATCTGCTAGTTGTTTTCAGTTTCTATAAAGAAAATTTCACAATCACCTTTCACAACATGATCTCTAATGAAATGATGTTTAATTTCTATATGTTTTGTCCTAGAATGTTGAATTGGGTTTTTAGTTAACATAATGGCACTAGTATTATCACATAAGAGATGAATTTTTCTGAGAATTAAACCATAATCCTCAAGTTGTTGTTTGATCCAAAGAGATTGAGCACAACAACTTCCAGCTGCAATGTACTCGACTTCAGCTGTAGAAAGGGCAACACATGATTGCTTTTTACTATGCCATGAGATTAGACTGCTTCCAAGGAGATGACAGGTGCCACTGGTACTTTTCCTATCAAGCTTACAACCTGCAAAATCTGAGTCAAAGTATCCAATTAAATTTAGTTTGGACTCACCAGGATACCATAACCCAACATTTAAAGTTCCTTTGAGATATTTGAGGATTCTTTTTGCAGACGTAAGATGGGATTCTTTTGGTGCAGATTGAAACATGGTACACATATAAACACTAAACATAATGTCAGGTCTACTTGCTGTTAGATATAGTAAAGAACCAATAAGCCCTCTATATTTAGTTTCATCAACAGGTTTTCCTTTTTCATCAGAATCAAGATAGCAATTTGTGGACATTGGTGTTGATGCTTCTTTGCAATGTTCCATCTCAAATTTCTTTAAGAATTCTGTGCAGTATTTAGATTGATGAAGAAAACTTCCTTCTTGAAGTTGTTTAACTTGTAATCCAAGAAAGTAGTTGAGTTCCCCCATCATAGACATCTCAAATTCTCCCTGCATATCTTTGATAAAATCTTTACATAAAGACTCATTAGTGGCTCCAAATATGATGTCATCAACGTATACTTGAACTAGAATTACATCATTAATTAATTTTTTTAAGAATAAAGTTTTATCAACCAAACCTCTTTGATAGCCCTTTGAAATGAGAAAATTACTTAACCTTTCATACCATTGTCTTGGGGCTTGTTTGAGACCATACAAAGCTTTCTTTAATCTATAAACATATTCTGGATGAATATGATCTTCAAAACCAGGTGGTTGTGTAACAAAAACTTCTTCATTCAAATAACCATTTAAGAAAGCACTTTTGACATCCATTTGAAATAACCTGAAACTTTTCATTGAAGCATAAGCAAGTAAAAGTCTAACAACCTCTAATCTAGCAACAGGAGCATATGTTTCATCAAAATCAATTCCTTCTTGCTGATTAAACCCCTTAGCAACTAATTTGGCCTTGTTTCTAGTAATTATACCATTTTCATCGATTTTATTCCTAAACACCCATTTTGTTCCTACAATATTTGCATTATCTGGTTTTGGAATTAATTCCCATACTTCATTTCTTGTAAATTGATTTAATTCATCATGCATAGCATTAATCCAGTTATTATCCTTTAATGCATCATATATGGTTTTTGGTTCAATTTGTGATACGAATGCCATGTGATTGCAAAATTTATTTAAAGATCTTCTAGTGGAAACTCCCTGATTTATTTCACCAATGATGTTGTCTATTGAAAGATTTCTTGGAGTCTTCCATTCTTTAGGCAACTGCTCTTCATATTCTTCAATATTTTCGGCCTGTTTTTGAAAAACTGTTGATTCTTGCAGTTTTAACTGATACATTTTATCAGTTAAAACATCATCTTCTGTACTATACTCAGAAATATTCTGCATACTTTGGTTAGTCTCATCAAATACAACATGAACAGATTCTTCTACAGTATTTAGCCTTTTGTTAAAGATTCTATAAGCATGGCTATTCAATGAATATCCCAAGAAGTACCTTCATCTGATTTGGAATCAAACTTTCCAAGATTTTCCTTTCCATTGTTTAAAACAAAAACCTTACTTCCAAATACTCTAAAATAGTTTATGTTAGGCTTTTTACCTTTGTATAATTCATAGGGAGTTTTCTTAAGAAAAGGTCTGATTAAAACACGATTTAATACATGGCAAGCAGTACTAACGGCATCAGCCCAAAAATATTTTGGTAATGCTTTCTCATTAAGCATTGTCCTAGCTAACTCTTCAAGAGAACGATTTTTCCTTTCAACTACACCATTCTGTTGAGGAGTTCTAGGAGCAGAAAAATTATGCTTAATACCATGTTTATCACAATTTATTGAAATTTTCGTTTGAAAATTCTCCCCCATGATCACTTTGAATACAAGAGATGAAATAGCCTTTTTCATTTTGAATTTGTTTCGCAAATTTCTTAAACAAATGGAAAGTATCAAATTTTAATTTTAAAAATAATGTCTAGGTAAATCTTGAGTAATCATCTACTATAACCAGTGCATATAGATTTCCTCCTAAACTCATAGTTGTAGAAGGACCAAAGAGATCCATGTGCAAAAGTTCAAGAGGTCTAGAAGTTGAAACAATATTTTTCTGTGAAAAATAATTTCTTACTTGATTCCCCTTTTGACATGCATCACATACTTTGTCTTTTACAAGGTAGGGTTTTCCTGTAGAATAGTGCATTAACAAGGGTAGGTTCTAACTGTTCTCACCAAGGCTTAGGCCCCCAAGGTGCCCCCATTATAGGGTCCCCACTCTCCAGCCTTCCGACCATGCTTAGCACTAAGGTCATAGTCAGTCTTTGTGCCAAAAGAGGAAGGTTATCACCTTGAGTGGTGATTTCCAATCATACCGGTGGGCACATGGCCCTCACTACGGCAAACCGTACCTGCCACCCACTCCCTATGGATTTCTCACTTGCCCCCGTGTATAGAGGAACTGTTGTGTGCAAAGGTTTGTGTACAGTTTGTATTTCAAACAATTGCGTAAAATAAACAAACAATAGTTATTAAAGCCAAGCAATTAAAGCATGTTATAATACAAGGTAGGGTAAAAGCGAAATTTCTAAGTTTTATTTATTAAACTGGCCCATCACTAAATGGGATCAACTCTCTAGGCTTCCCCAGTGGAGTCGCCATCTGTCGTCGCCGTAAAAAAGAGGTGGTCGGAGCGATGCGATGGTTCCGACTTTCCATTAATCACGTTTTTATCGGTGCGGTTTGTTAGAATCGCGCAGAGGAATGTTTGTGTATCCGGACAAAAACCAAGAGGGGGGGTGAATTGGTTTCTTAACAAAGATTAGGTTTTAAAAATTTTCCCCAAATTTTACCGATTAAAATGTTGTGTAAACGTAAATAGAATAAGGATAGAGTCTTACACAGAAGATTTATACTGGTTCGGATCAAAAGACCCTACGTCCAGTTGCTAATCACTCAAACAGAGGATTAACGCTGTCACTATAATCAAAGTTTTACAAACAGATAACAATTGAAAAGATAAGGTAACGAATACACCTCTCTTGAGTCACACAAGAGATGAGCACCTCCTTTGAATCCCACAAAGGATGAAGAACAACTTTCCCTAGAAACGGCACAACACACAATCCACTAAGAAAACCCACTCAGTGATTCTTATCGCTTCTATCCCACACTAGGTTTCAAAAGCCCATTTTTCCTCCAACAAACAGTTCTCTGGCAGTCATAGTTCTCAACTTTTGTTTGAAAAAGGTTGTTCACTTTGTAAAGAGCCTTAGAGAACCTTAAGTAGACAGATTAGGGTTTGGGAATTGGGGATTTTCGAAACCTGGTGTATTGGGAGTAGGGTTTTCGAAACTTGGTCTAATTTTGAAGTTTAAAATGCATATTTGACTGAAATAATCGATTATCTTGAGTGTTAATCGATTATTATAGAGCCAAAATCAGCAGGAACCCATAACCACGCCAGTTAATCGATTATTTAGGTTGTTAATCGATTAACAGCCCTATTAATCGATTATTTCAGCTGTTAATCGATTATTCCAGAGAGCTTATACAAAAAATGGTTTTTTTCTCTGTACTAATCGATTATTTAGCCTTTTAATCGATTAAACCAGTGTGTTTTTGATAAAAATAAGTTTTTGAAGCTTCTAAAGAGTAAACTATGTGCTGGCTATCTTAGATTCTAATATACAGACTCAAAATCATCAAAACAGAGTTATTACACAAGAATACAAGTCTTCAACTCTCTAAGTCCATTGTTCTTGAATCATCATCAATATCAACAAGCTTCATGTCCATGTAAGTTTAACATTCATGTCCTTGTATGTTTCAACAATCTCCCCCTTTTTGATGATGATCAAAATTTTCTTTTAAAGCCCTGTAATAACTTGTTTTATCTGTCACACTAACAAAACCATTAAACATACTAGATAATTTTTAAATTCAATCATAAGAGGCAACATACCAGATAATATTTAAATGATTTCAATCACAAGAGGCTTTAAATATTTCTCCCCCTATTTTGATTATGATCAAAAAATTAAGAGCTCCCCCTCAAAATATGCATAATTAGGAAAAAACTCCCCCTCAAACAAAGCAACAAGACAAATTTTATTTCATAAATGAAAATAATTTACAAAACAAGAGGATATGAAAACAATATTAAAACTCTTCACTATCGCTATTAAAGTGAGCATCAAATTTATTCTCTAAGTGACACACTTTATCATCAACGTCGGAGATACGACAAATGATTTCCTCATGTCGTACTCTAGAGAGAGTGAAGAATGCCTGCATCCTCTGGTTCATATCAAATAACATGTCTTCCACAGATTGACGAGTTTCGGGAGGAGTAGAAGATGTTCCAGCATTATGAATCTGTTCAGAGGGAAACTCAGCAGCAGGAGGCATTTCTTCGTCAGAATCTTTATCATCTGCATCTATGTTCGGAACGTCATCCTTGTGAACATAAATATTATTGACACGCACCACTTGAAGTTGGGTTAATGTGTTTTCCAGCATTCGGTTTAAGTTTGTCGTTTGTACCGTTTGTTCCCCTTCAACATTCACTCATTTGTACTCTAGAATGCGAGAGATAAGGAGAGCATAGGAAATTTTGAAAGTAGGATGACATTTTGCCTTCAGCATAGTCATTGTGACAAGGCTTCCCCAATCTATTGGCTCATTATTCATTATTTCATGAATAATGCGAAGATCTATTGAAGAGCATTAGGCATGGTTGGTTGCCCGAGGACATAAGATCCAAACGAGTAGATGCAGGAACAAGCGTTCCTCCTTCTTTAATGGCCCGGCTAGAAGAAGACGCCTAATCTCCATGGAAGGGTTGCGGAGCAAAGAACGGTAAGCCATGATCTTGTCAAAGTCATCTAACTCTGCAAAAATGTTAATAGCATCATCTCTTATAGGAAAATGTGCAATGTTTTCCCATATATCATCATCAAGAATAACGGTTGCCCCCTTTACATGAGAGGTAGCTACTTGATCTCTAAATTTAAAGCGAGAGCAAAATACCTTACCTAAGTCAGGATAGTATGTACCTTGCATTTGGATAAAAGGGAGAACACCTTGAATCTCAAGAAGATTAGGAAAATTAAATCCCCTATTGATGAATTGATCACCAATAAGGAATTTTGGAGTAATGATATCTCGTTCCTTCCAAAAAGTGAGAAATTCTTGTCGGCCCTCATCATCTGAGATCCATCCTTCGACAGAATTCGGACGGGGATGAGAGGCAGGAGCAGATCTTCTTCTTGTGGGAATTTTAGCACGAGAAGATGAGGCCATTTTAGAATTAGAAGAATAACAAGAGAGTTTAGGAAGACAAGTGATGTTAGGAGAAGACAAGAAGGCTTGAATGATTGTAGACCCCAAATCTTGCCCGGCCTCAAAATAAGAGCAGAAGACCTTCTATTTGAAGATGGACGAATCCTAAAAAGCCACAAGGAGAGACTATTAGGCCCCATAATAGAGTAGGAAGGATTTTCTTTACAAAAATAAGGATTTTTGCCTTTGGGAGTCGAGACCGCCGTCTCGCTGAAAAGCAAGTCGAGACCATCATCTCGTTTGGCGAGACGGTCGTCTTGCCACTTGCCCATGGCAAGACCCCCCTCCCGTTTGACGAGAAGGCCTTCTCGTCACTTGGCAAAGTCGAGACCGCAATCTCAACCTTGCTAGTCGAGACCGCCTTCTCGACTTGACAGGGGCGAATCCCTATAAATAGTGAGCGCTCCCCCCTTCATTTCACACAGTTCTTCCACTTTCCCTTCTTCACTTTCTTCAAATTCTCCTCCTAGAGTCCCTCCGAAGCATTTCCGGAGTTTCTGAGTGTCTTAGAGAGCTTTTTATAGCGTTTCGAGAGCTATTTTCGGCATTGTAAGAGCGAAGGGCTACCAAAACACACCCTATTTTTCAGAGAATTAATCAAAAAGCTTGCCTCGGAGGTTTCTTCACTCTCTCCCTCTCTTTTACTGTCTTTTATTTATATTAAATTTCGCAATAGTTATTAGGGCCATGTAGTCGTTATCTTGATTTCGCAAATAAAAAGGGTAAAAACGTCTTTTCCGAAAGTTTATCTATAAAATAACTGGCCTATCATAGGGAACCCAAAAGGGGCGTCGAAAGGGAACTAACACTTCCCTTACACGTAACTAACTCCCTTACGCAACTCTGGTTTTAACGACCAAAGTTGGTTTTCGAAAATCAACGCCTTTTCTTTCCTTTCACCACAAGAAATTTTATAATTAGCTAGGAAAATTAGCTACAAAATTTATTTTTCACTAATTTGTAGCTAATTAGCTATGGAATAGTGAAAGAATAAGGTTGTAGATAATTTGTAGTAAAATAGCTAGAAGACTAATATTTTTGTAGTTATTCTCTCACTTAGGAGAAAAATAATTTAGTTAGGAAAATTTTTGTCACTAATCCCTCGCTATAAATATTAGTTATATTACTTTTTGAAGCTATTTCCTAGCTAAATTGTGTAACATACAATTATAGTTAAACTGTAGCAAATTTATAGCAACTATCAAATTGAAAAAAATATTAAATTATTGGGAACCATTCTTATAAATTATTTTAGTTTTATAAAAAATTATTTATAAAAAATACTTGTAAATTTCTCTAAAAATATATAATTATAAAAAATATTTTTTGATCTTTTTGAAAAAAATATCAATAAAAATTAATTACAATTTTTTCTTAAAAAAATTATTTTTACCAAATTTACTATAAATATATAATTATATATATATATATATATATATATATATATAAATTATTTTTTATCTAAAATAAATTATTTAGAACTAATTATAATTTTTTTGAAAAAATATCTAAAAAAATTGATAAATATTTAAAATTATTTTTTGTAAGTTTTTTATAAATTTAAATTTGTTAGAAATATTTAATAATATTTAAATTAATAGACAAATTTTATAAATAATATTTCTTTATAATTTTTTTGGAAACTATTCTTTATAAGAAATAAAAAAATTATTATATTCAAAAATACTACTTTATTTATTTTTTTATAATTCTTTTAATAAAAATCTAAATTAATGTTTTTTCTCATGTTCTTCTTACATAATTTTCTCAAAATTAATGGTTCTTAATTAATTGATGATGATAACAAGTTTCAGCCACTCTTCCACCACACCCTGAAAACTTTTCTTACTCTCCGATATTATTATAAATGTGTAGTAAATGGTATGGCTACTGCGTGTGATTAGGGTGGTGTTCTCATCACTCTCACCTTCTTCTTTTTCATCACCTTTTCTTCAACCGGTAATTTTTTGTTTTAGTTTATTCATATCATATGTTAGATGTTGTTGTAGAGAATTTTTTCATGTAATGTAATAAGAAATCTGTGTTTTATTTAAATCATATCCAGCAGAATTAGTTTGGGTTAGCGACAATTACAGTATCGCAATTAGAATTCATTTCTGACTCGGTGAATTGGGAAAGATCGGTGAAGTAAAAGAAACTATTAGATAAGTAGATGTATAAATAGATAGATAGTTCTTTCTTTCATTATCATCGTCATCGTCAGAATTTTGTGTTAAATTGAGAGAGATCGTGCACTCAAATATATAGAAGTTACTTGCTGCTTTGTCATTTTAATTTATTTGTTAATTTACTTTCATAAATGAATGTGCTGCAGAAAGTTATTGTATAATAATCTTTCCCTTTTCTCTTTGAATCTCTATTTGCAGGATTGAATTGGGGATTGAACATCATGGATCGACTAAATTCTTCCCCACGGCTCATACTTGTTTCGGATCTCGATCACACAATGGTATGTTTCTGTAAATGCCCCCTATTATTATTATTATTACTGTTGTTGTGTTTGTTGTTATTATTATTTAAGATTTTAAATTGTGGTCATAGTTTCGTGGCATTTCTTGATATTTTGGGAAATTGCGGAAAAATGTGTAGCTACAGTTGCAGTCTCGACCACCCTCACAATCTTGATGTTCCGGCCTGAATTGCAGTCTCTGTTATTTAAAACCTTTTTTTTAGTGTTGGTGGTGATCGTGATTTGAATGGTTGATGTGTTTTGGTTGCAGGTTGATCACCATGACCTTGAGAATAGTTCACTTTTTAGGTTCAATGCGCTTTGGGAAGCACATTATCGCCAAGATTCTCTGCTGGTGTTCTCAACTGGGAGATCACCTACACTCTACAAACAACTGAGGAAAGAGAAGCCTATGATAACTCTTGATATAGCTATTATGTGTGTGGGGACTAAGATTACTTATGGGAAATCAATGGTGCCTGATGATGGATGGGTTCAGTTTTTGAACTATAAATGGGATAAGAACATAGTCATTGAGGAATCAAGCAAGTTTCCTGAACTTAAGCGTCAGGTGTGGTTTATAGGTGGTGATGGTGACTGTGATGATTTGTTTCTTGATTGTATCATTTTATTCGGGTGTATAGGTAAGCAATGCCCAAGAGGAATTATTGCAGTGGCATTCACAAAATGAAAAAGATAACCCCAAGATGCTTCATTCCTCAGAGCGCTGTGCATCTGGGATAATAAGGAAAAAGGAAAAAGAGAAAGCAAATTCAAAATTAGCGAGAGTAAAATTGTGAGCGATTAGCTACGGATTAGTGAGAGAAAAATTGTGAGAGATTAACTACGAATTAGCGAGAGTGAAATTGCGAGGGATTAGCTACGGATTAGCGAGAGCGAAATTGCGAGGGATTAGCTACGGATTAGCGAGAACGAAATTGCGAGAGATTAGCTACGGATTAGCTACAAGTTTTGGGAGATCAAATTAGCTATTTCATCATTTAAATTAGCGAGGGATTTAGCGACAATTTAGCGACAATATTTGCTACAAGTTTGAGAGAGAATACATCTGTATCTAATTAGCTACTTGGATTTAGCTACGGACTATTCCATAGCTATTCCGTAGCTAATCTGTAGCAAAACATACCAGCGAGAGATTAGCTATAAAATAGCTACAGAATGTGTCATAGCTAATATGTAAAGTTCTTGTAGTGTTTTTCGATGTTTCCGGTAAAAACATCGGTGGCGACTCCATAAGAACCCTTTCAAATTAGTTCTTAGGTCAGCCTGGTTATCAGACAACCTAAAGGCGTTGTAACATCACCCATAAAAACGCGAAAAATGGAAATTCGGAACCATCACGTCGCTCCGACCGCCTCTTATTTACGGCGGCGACAATGATGCTAGAATGCTTGGATTCAAGAGTTTGAGGTGTGGAGAAGTGAAATGAAGGCTTCCTATTTATAAACAACATCTCCAACGGTCATAAACAGTCATTTGGGAGTGCATAGGGGCCAAAAGAGCCGTTGGAAACGGCTAGTAAACAAAAACTATCAGGTTTAATCGATTAAATCTTGAAATAATCGATTAAAACAGTAACAGACCCATTTAATCGATTAAATCAAGCTGTTAATCGATTAAAGCAATAGTTAATCGATTATTTTATGAAATAATTGATTAATCCAGTGAGTAACTTCAAATTTTGGACATCTTAGATGCAAATAATCGATTATAACTTCAAATAATCGATTATTCTAGAGAGTTCATCAAATTTTTGAGGTTTAGACACATGATAATCTATTAATACCCTACATAATTGATTATAACATTACATTTATACAAAAACTGTTTAATCATGCAAAATTTAAGCAATGTCTAATATTGCTAAGTCTCTTCTAAGATCATAGAATCTATCCTTGGGAAGAGGCTTAG
The DNA here is from genome assembly GCA_963425845.1 of Sphenostylis stenocarpa. Classification (NCBI taxonomy): domain Eukaryota; kingdom Viridiplantae; phylum Streptophyta; class Magnoliopsida; order Fabales; family Fabaceae; genus Sphenostylis; species Sphenostylis stenocarpa. The sequence goes on from OY731400.1 coordinate 50,620,563, forward strand.
TAAAAATATCCGCTAATTGATTATTTGTATCAACATACTCAATTTGACAGTTTCCTTTACTTATATGATCTCTTAAGAAATGATGTCTAATTTCTATATGTTTAGTCCTAGAGTGCATTACTGGATTCTTAGTAAAATGGATTACACTTGTATTATCAAACATCAAAGGAATATCATTTAGAAATATACTATAATCTTCTAATTGTTGCTTCATCCATAAAATTTGAGCACAACAATTACCAGCTGCAATATATTCAGCTTCAGTAGTGGATAAATCAACACATGCTTGTTTCTTAGAGTACCAAGACACTAATGATGATCCTAACAAATGACATGTGTTAGAAAAGAAGGCTGAGATCAAGAGGGGGGGTGAATTGATCTTTGAAAGATTTTCGCAATTAACAGATTATTTATATGTAAAAATAAGATTTCAGATCTGTTCTTGAATCACAAAGCAATCAATCAACAATAAATGCAGTAATAGAATTAAAAGAGGAGAAAGGTTTAGAAAGATATCACCGATGTTTATACTGGTTCACCCAATACCAAGGCTACGTCCAGTCTCCAGCCAAATTCCAGCTGGGTTCCACTAGATTAAATGTTTTACAGATTACAATCTTACACTTAATCTACCACAAGAACCACAATTCCAGTTCCTGCACCTAACCTTTCACCAAGAACCAAATTCCAGTTCTTGACAACCTCTACAACCAAATTCCAGCTGCAGAGAAACCAGTGCCCACAATTCCAGGCACCAAACAATACAAAAAGAATGTAAAGAAATGAAAAGAAGAAACTAGAATGCTCAAACCAGTTTTATGCAATTCTGTAGTAGTGTTTCTTCTCCAAAAGAAAGCAATTTGCCTCAAGAAAGAATTTCAAAGAACTTCACAAAAACTAGCGTGAATCTTTCTTGAAAGAGTGCTAAAGTTTGTTTGCTTGATTGCTAAAGATTGATGTTCAATTGTTGTGTTTGAAATTTTCAAGCCAAACTGTTTTTATAGAAGATGTTCAAAACTGCTAGTTTAATCAATCTGTTAAAAAATCTTTTAATCTGTTAAAAGTGTAGTTTTAATCTGTTAAAACTTCTTTTAATCCATTAAAGCGTTCTTGATTATTTAACAGATTTGTTTTAACTGATACGACAACGTTTGTATCAATTAAATCTCTTTACAAAAAAAATCTTCTAATTTGTTTTAATCGATTGTTTCGTGATTCAATCGATTATTATACTGCAAAACTTTCTTGTAAAATTTTCAAGTTATTTTAACTGATAAAAATAAGTTTTAATTGATTAAAACGCTGTGTAGAAAATTTTCTAAGTTGTTTTAATCGATTAAAAAAGTTTTAATCGGTCATAACTCAATTCTGATCGATCATATCTGATTTTGATCGGTCATAACTCAATTCTGATCGATCATATTTGGTTCTGATCGGTCATAATTGCATTCTGATCGATCATCCTGAACACTAAGTGGATTTAATCGATTAAAACCAAGTTGTATCGATAAAAATACTGCAAAAACGCTTCTCTTAACATTTTAAGTGATTTTAATCGGTTATTTCGAAGCTTTATCAGTTAAAACACTGACAGAAGGTTTTCAAAACTTTCTTTAATGAAAACAACCGGTTATTTCGTAATTATATCAGTTAAAAACTTGTTTAAGAAAGCTTTTGTTAAAATACTTTGTTTTTAACTGCTTAAACGTTTTTTGAGGCATTTTGCAAAATCTTTTAAGTGAAGAAACCTCATGCAGCAGAAAAGATAAAAGTGATTATACCTAAGCATAGCTGCGGACACACTAATCCTTCTATTCTTTTATCTAAGTGACTGTTGACCGCTACAAAGTTGACTTTGACTTTATCTTTGACTTCATCAAATCAATAAGATCATTGCCAGAGTATTTCAATAAGATCTTCATCACTTTCAACATGTCCCACTAGTACTTTTTCTATCTATTTTGCATCCACCATAATTAGCATCAGAATAACCTATTAAACTAGTAGAAGCTTCAGATGGATACCATAAACCAAAACCAGTAGTTCCTTTTAAATATTTTAAAATACGTTTAACTGCAATTAGGTGAGATTCTTTTGGACATGATTGAAATCTAGCACACACACACAGATAGAATGCATAATATCAGGTTTACTTGCAGTAAAGTATAACAGTGAACCTATCATACCTCTATACATGGATTGATTAATTTCCAAACCTGATTCATCCTTGTCTAAGTAGCATGAAGTTCCCATGGGTGTGTTAGCTTCCTTTGAAGTGTCCATTCCAAACTTCTTGAGAATCTCTTTGCAGTATTTGGTTTGAGAGACAAAAATGCCATCTTTAAGTTGCTTGATTTGAAGTCCAAGGAAGAACGTTAATTCTCCCATCATAGACATTTCAAATTCTCGCTGCATTATCTTAGCAAATTCTACACACAAAGAATTATCAATTGATCCAAAAATGATATCATCAACATATACTTGAACCAATAAGATATGTTCTTTTACTTTTTTTATAAACAAAGTAGAATCATTTTTTCCTCTAAAAAAAATAATTTGAAGTTAGAAAACTACTTAATCTTTCATACCAAAACCTAGGAGCTTGTTTCAAACCATGTAATGCTTTCTTCAATTTAAAAATATGATTAGGATAACTAAAATCTTTAAATCCAGGGGGTTGCTCTACATATACTTCTTCTTTAATAAACCCATTCAAAAATGCACTTTTAACATCCATTATCAAGATACCACATATACCTCTTGGATTTGAAAGTTTCCTACAAAACAAGAACATGATAATCTTAGGTCCCCATAACTTTTGGGTCCTTGGGGTTAGAGACAAACAGGTCATTTAATAATAGGAACCCAAACGCATTTTCCTTTAGGAACACCAAAATGCTTTATTTTACATCTATTTGAGGTATGACCATATTTCATACAATAAAAATATGCTTTAGATGTAGTTCTTGAATATGATACATTTCTAACAATAGATGCTTTAGTTCCTTTTTCAACCCATACTCGTCTATTTTTCATTTTAGGCTTTTTCAAAGGAATATGATGGTTTACTCTATTTTGAGCAATAACAACTTTATCTTTATTATTATTACTTAATTCTTTCTCGGCTTTATCAAGAAAATGATTAAGTATATCAATGTCATATTCATACTCTTTACATGATGCACATGCTATATTCTTATCATCTTTTTCATCTATACATACAATTTTCGTTTCTAAGGTTTCCTTTTCCTCTAAACATGCAATTTTCGTTTTTAAGGACTCCACTTCCTTTTCAGATTTGTTTAAACACTTTTTCACAGCTTTGTATTCATTTTTCAAGTCCTTAAAGGCATTAAACAATTCATTATATGCATTTTGCAATTCATCAAAATTATTTTCATCATCACTTGAAGATGAGTCGAAATCACTTACCTCAAAATCGGAAGATATATTGTGATTTGCCATTAAGCAAATATTAGCTTCTATTTCTGAATCACTTGACTCCGAACTCGAATCACTATTGTCCCAAGCGATGTAGGCTTTCTTCTTGAAGAACTTTTTGCCTTTGTTATCTTCATTTTTCTTGTTTGGACATTCGGTCTTCACATGTCCTGTTTCACCACAACCATAGCATTTGATATTTAAGGAAGTATTTTCTCTTACCTTTCCCTTACCTTTGAATGGATGCCTTCCTTTGGCTTTCATGAATTTGGTAAACTTCTTAATCATGAGACTCAATTCTTCTTCATCATTCTCCGACTTCTTCCTTTTTACTCTTACCTTTGGAAATTTCAGTTTTGAAGGCTAAGTTCCTCTTTTGGTGTTGACCTTCTTCATCATTTAGCCTTCCTAGTTCTAGCTCATGCTCTCTCAACTTTCCAAAGAGCGCCTCCATAGACATTGTGGAAAGGTTTTGTGACTCCGAGATGGCCGTCACCATAGGTTGCCATTTCCTATCCAAAGATTTCAAAATTTTTACGTTTAATTCATCAACATAAAAAATTTTACCTAATCCGGTGAGATGGTTCACAATGTGTGTGAAACGCTTTTGAACGTCAAATATCGTTTCTCCTTGTTGCATTTGGAACATCTCATATTCTTGGATTAGAGAATTTTTCCGTGCTCTCTTAACGTCATCGCGTCCTTCGTGGGTCACTCTCAACATTTCCCACATCTCTTGAGCACTTTTACAAACGGAGATCCTATAAAACTCATCAAGGTTTAACGCAGATGAAATAATATTTCTAGCCTAACATCAAATTGAGCTTTTCTATTTTTCTCCGCCGTCCATCTAGAAAATGGTTTAGGAACATCTACTCCGTTTTTTAGAAACTTTAGAAATATAGGGACCGTTTAAAATAGCGTCCCAAACACCTCTATCTACAGACTCTAAAAATATTTGCATTCTAACTTTCAATAAAGGATAATTTTGACCCGCAAAAAGTGGGGGTCTATTGATAGAAGCACCCTCGGCAAACGTTTGATTTTGTCTGGCCATTTTCAAAAAATTTGAATGACTATCAAAGCAAGCTCTGATACCACTTGTTAGAATCGCGCAACGGAATGTTTGCGTATTCGGACAAAAACCAAGAGGGGGTGAATTGGTTTCTTAACAAAATTTAGGTTTTAAAAATTTCCCCAAATTTTACCGATTAAAATGCTGTGTAAACGTAAATAGAATAAGGATAGAATCTTACACAGAAGATTTATACTGGTTCAGATCAAAAGACCCTACGTCCAGTTGCTAATCACTCAAATAGAGGATTAACGCTGTCACTATAATCAAAGTTTTACAAACAGATAACAATTGAAAAGATAAGGTAACGAATACACCTCTCTTGAGTCACACAAGAGATGAACACCTCCTTTGAATCCCATTAAGGATGAAGAACAACTTTCCCTAGGGACGGCACAACACACAATCCACTAAGAAAACCCTCTCAGTGATTCTTATCGTTTCTAGCCCACACTAGGTTTCAAAAGCCCCTTTTTTCCTCCAACAAATAGTTCTCTAGCAGTCACAACTCTCAACTTTTGTTTGAAAAAGGTTAATCACTTTGCAAAGAGCCTTAGAGAACCTTAAGTAGACAAATTAGGGTTTGGGAATTGGGGATTTTCGAAACCTGGTGTATTGGGACTAGGGTTTTCGAAACTTAGTCTAATTTTGAAGTTTAAAATGCATATTTGACTGAAATAATCGATTATCTTGAGTGTTAATCGATTATTACAGAGCCAAAATCAACAGGAACCCATAACCACACTAGTCATGTAAGTTCAACATTCATGTCCTTGTATGTTTCAACACAATTACAACGCCTTTAGGTGTTCCGATAACCGGGCTGAACCTAAGGGCGAGGTTTTCGAAAGGGTGCTCTTAGATCATCCGATAACCGGGCTGACCTAAGAACAAATTTGAGGGGGTTTTTATGGAGTCGCCACCGATGTTTTTACTAGAAACATCGAAAAAGGAAAGAAAAAACAACTTTGGTCGTTAAAACCAGAGTTGGGTAAAGGAGTTAGTTACGTGTAAGGGAGGTATTAGCTCCCCTACGACGCCCCTTTCGGGTTCCCTATGATGGGCCAGTTATTTTATAAATAAACATTTGAAATGATGCTTTTACCATTTTATCTACGAAATTAAAAAAATGACTACATGGCCCTAGTAGCTATTGCACAATTTAATATAAGTAAAAAGGACAATAAAAGAGAGAGAGAGAGAGAGAGAGTTAAAAAACCTCCTGAGCAAGCTTTGATTAATTCTTGTGAAAAATAGGGTGCGTTTTGGCACCCCTTTGCTCTTACAACGTCGAGTTCTCTCTCAAAAACGCTATAAAAACTCTCTTAAAACACTCAGAAACTCCGCAAATGCTTTGGAGGGGATCTATAAAAGAAGAATTTTAAGAAATTGCAGAAGGAAAGGTGGAAGAGCTGTGTGAAATGAAGGGGAGAGCGCTCCCTATTTATAGGGATTCGTGTCTGTCAGGTAGAGACATTCGTCTCGCCTGACAAGGTCAAGACGACGGTCTCGCCATTCGGGACTGTAGACCCCTAATTTTTCCCGGCTGCTCAATAAAGGCTAAGAAGACTTTCTATCTGAAGATAAAGCTTCGGTGGACGTCTATCGGCATCAATCGACTTCCGAATAAAGAAAGGAAAGCTTCCCGGGAGTCCCAGAACACAAAATCTGGCCAAAACACTCGAGACAACCGTCCTAGAAGTCGGGACAGCCGTCCCAGTCAGTCTAGACGACCGTCCCACATGCCAGACAACCGTCTCACCCATTTTTGCCACTTGGGACGACCATCCCAGATCCCAGACGGCCGTCCCAACCTCTGCAGACGGCCATCCCTGTTTTCTGCACCCCAGATGGCCGTCCCAAGCTGCCAGACTGAAAAAACTATAAATAGAGGCTCATTTGAGCATTTTTTCACACCTCAAACACTTCTCTTCTCTCACTCTTTCGAATGAACTCTCCGATTGCCTAATAAGGTAACAATCGGTTAAGGAAGTTTCTTCCGGCATTCGATTCTTCTTAGAATTACAGTAGAGTCAGTCCTCTAATCGGGGAGGAGAGTCTTTGTAGAGCGGGGGATTGCCAAAACGCATCCTCACAGTTAAAGATTTGCAATAAAAAGCTTGCTACGGAGGTTCTTTTCACTTCTCTTCTCTTTTATTGCTTTATGTATGCAATAGAAAATAAAATCATGTAGATAGCCATTTTTAAAATATTGTACAATAAAATAGGGTAATAGCGTAATTTCTCTTAATCTTTACTTTATGAATTAATCCGTCATAGGGAACCCGAAAGGGGCGTCGTGGGGGTGCTAAGACCTTCCCCACATGTAACTAACTCCCTTACCCAACTCTGGTTATAATGGCCATGTTTGGTTTTTCTTAAAATCAATGTCTTTTTATCCTTTTCCAATGTTCTCCATAAGAACCCTTTTTGCGAAAACCTTGCTTTTATTAGAGGATAGTTCAGTTGTTGAGCACCTCGGAAGCAATGAACACATTTTAAAATAAAACGCGAGTCTAAACCATCTTTTCACGACCGCTCGCATAAACATTCGAGATGTCCCTAGACGTCGGAACGGACGGTGGTAACAGATGGCGACTCCACTGGGGAAGCTAGATAGTTTGTCCCATTTAGTGACGGATAAATTCAAACTAAGTAAAGATTTGAAATTACGCCTTTACCCTCCGTTGTATGTTTTATTGTATGGCTTTAATAACTGCTATATGACTATTTTCTGCAAATTGTCTATGTTAGAAATGTAGGCTGAGATCAAGACGGGGGGGTGAATTGATCTTTGAAAGATTTTCGCAAATTACAGATTATCTATTTCAAAGATTAAGATTTCAGACCAGTTCTTGAATCACACACAACAAATAATCAAAAATAAATGCAGTGACAGAAATAAAGGAGAGAAAGGTTTAGAAAGATACAACCAAGGTTTATACTGGTTCACCCAATCCCAGGGCTACGTCCAGTCTCCAGCCAAATTCCAGCTGGGTTCCACTAGATTGAACGTTTTATAGATTACAAATCTTACACTCAATCTACCACAAGAACCACAATTCCAGTTCCTGCACCTACACCTTCACCAAGAACCAAATTCCAGTTCTTGACCAACCCTGCAGCCAAATTCCAGCTACAAAAACCAGTGCCCACAATTCCAGGCACCCACAATACAGTAAAGAAATAAATAAAAACAAAGAGAAGAAATTTAGAACGCTCAAACCAGTTTATGCAACTCTGCAGTATGAGTTTCTTCTCCAAAAGAATGCAATTTTGCCTCACGAAAGAACTACTATGAACTTCACAAAAACTAGCGTGATTCTCTCTTAAAAGTAGCACTTATGCTTGCTTAATTGATTGCTAAAAGATGTTGGTTAAAAGGTTAAAGTAATTCTGTTTATATAGAAGATTTTCAAAACTGCTGGTTTATTTAATCTGTTAAAATAATCTTTTAATCTGTTAAAAGTCTTGTTTTAATCTGTTAAAACTTCTTTTAATCTGTTAAAATGTTCTTAATTATTTTCCAGATCTGTTTTAACTGATACGACAACGTTTATATCAATTAAAACCCTTTGTAAAAAATCTTCCAAACTGTTTTAATCGATTGTTTCATCTTTCAATCGATTAAAATATTGCAAAACATTCTTATAAACTTTTCTAAGTGATTTTAACTGATAACAATCTGTTTTAATCGATTAAAACACTTTGAATAAAGTTCACTTAGTTATTTTAATCGATTGAAACACATTTTAATCGATTAAAATTATTCTAATTGATCAAAAACTCATTCTGATCGATCATAAATCCATTCTGATCGATCATAACCTCATTCTGATCGATCATATGTTGGACCAAGTGGTTTTAATCGATTGTTTCGAAGTTATATCAATTAAAATACAAGCCCAAAGCATAAAGCCTCCATCAATGAAGCATCTGCCTACATAAAGAGGCACAATAATAAAAAATAAAAATCCCCAATGGATTCCTGCCCAAATAATAGGCAACCAACAAATCATCCCCGACAATCAACATATCGGATGGCTAAATAGAAAAGCCAAAAACAAAGAATCCCCGACAAGACCGGATGGCTAAACAGAAAAGCAAAAAAAAAAAAAAAAAAGAATCCCCGGCAAGACCAGATGGCTAAAACAGAAAAGCCAAAAACAAAAATCCTTGGCAAAGCCGGATGACTAAAACAGAAAAGTCAAAAAGAAAAAATCAATCACTCCCCATGGAATGGGCGCATGATCAGAAACAGTAAGCTGCCAACACATCTCCAAAACCAGATGAGGGTTTGTACTCATCAACCATAGGATTGACTACCAAAAAGAGCATCCTAAGAGCCTTGCAGAACGGGGTTCGTACCAGGTGGGGATAGGTACCCACAAGAGCCTTGCAGAACGGGGTTCGTACCAGGTGGGGGTAGGTACCCACAAGAGCCTTGCAGAACGGGGTTCGTACCAGGTGGGGGTAGGTACCCACAAGAGCCTTGCAGAACGGGGTTCGTACCAGGTGGGGGTAGGTACCCACAAGAGCCTTGCAGAACAGGGTTCGTACCAGGTGGGGTTAGCTACCCACCAGAGCCTTGCAGAACGGGGCTCGTACCAGGTGGGGTTAGGTACTCACCAGAGCCTTGCAGAACGGGGTTCATACAAGGTGGGGGTAGGTACCCACAAGAGCCTTGCAGAACGGGGTTCGTACCAGGTGGGGGTAGGTACCCACAAGAGCCTTATAAAATAAGGTTCGTACCGGATGAGGGTAGGTACTCATCAGAATCTAGCAAAATGCAGATTCGTACTAGATGCGGGTAGGTACCCACAAGAGGCTTGCAAAATGGGGTTCGTACCAGTTGGGGGTAGGTACCCACAAGAGCCTTATAGAATAGGGTTCATACCAGATGAGGGTAAGTACTCATCAGAATCTAGCAAAATGCAGATTTGTACTTGTCGCCGCCGTCAAAACGAGGCGGTCAGAGCGACGCGATGGTTCCGACTTTCCAATTTTCGCGTTTTTATTGGTGTGGTTACAAGGCCTTTAGGTTGTCCGATAACCGGGATGAACCTAGGGGCGAGGTTTTCGAAAAGGCGCTCTTGGATTGTCCGTTAACCGGGCTAACCCAAGAACTAATTTTGAAGGGTTCTTCTGGAGTCGCCACCGATGTTTTTACCGGAAACATCGGAAAAGGAGTAAAAAGGCGTTGGTTTTTGAAAAAACAACTTTGGTCATTAGAACCAGAGTTGGGTAAGGGAGTTAGTTACGTGTAAGGGAAGTGTTAGTTCCCTTACGACGCCCCTTTCGGGTTCCCTATGATAGGCTAGTTATTTTAAATAAGTAAACCGGTGAAAATACGCTTTTACCTCTTATTTGCAGTTATGACCGATCAGAACTATTTTAATCGATTAAATCTCGTTTCAATTGATTAAAACAATTTCTGCACAGCGTTTTAATCGATTAAAACTTATTTTTATCAGTTAAAATAACTTGAAAAGTTTTACGAGAAAGTTTTGCAGTATTTCAATCGATTGAATCGTGAAACAATCGATTAAATCAACTTAGAAGTTTTTTGTAAAGTGTTTTAATTGATATAAACGTTGTCGTATCAGTTAAAACAAATCTGTTAAAGAATCAAGAACGTATTAATGGATTAAAAGAAGTTTTAACAGATTAAAACTGCACTTTTAACAGATTAAAAGAATCTTTTAACAGATTAATTAAACCAGCAGTTTTGAAAATCTTCTATAAAAACAGTTTGGCTTGAACTTTTTTAACATACATTGAATATATCATCTTTTACACATCCTTGAGCAATCAATCAATCGCTAACTGCGACCGAATTAAAGTGGGGGTTGGCTCGAGGTTAGAGTTCGACGTCACTAGGGTATGCGTTAGGGTTCGAGCTCCGCTGGGTTTGCGTTGGGTTTCATAGCATGACAATTGGGTTTGGCTTGACATTGGGGTTCGATGTCACCAGAGTTGGGGTTCGGCCTCGAGTTCGTCGAGGTTGAGGCTGGGGTTGAGATTTGAAGTTCCTTGGGTTTTGATTGGGTGTTTTGGTCACTCAGATTTGAGATTCAAGGTCACTGGGTTGGATTTCAAGCTTGAGGTCAGGTCATGCATGCTGGGTTAAAGATCTTCGAAGCTGAATAGAAGGGTGGAGGATTGGGGTTGGAGAGACGAAGGTGATTAAGCTCGAACAATGGTGGATAGTCACTAGTACATGGTCACAAAGAGGGAGTGAAATTGTGAGCGGGAAGGTGAATTTGGGAGGGCTGTCAGCATGAAGAACACAAAATTTTGGAGGATTATCAGTGCGAAGAAGATGAAAGTTGGGAGGGTAACAGAGAGGGAATGAAAATTAGATACTAATTAGAATAATTAAAAAAATTAAAAAATTAAATTAAATAATAAAAAAGTAAATTAAATAATAAAGTGGCTGAAATAGTAACCGATTTATTGTGACCGAAAATTTAGTTACTATTTCAGTTACTAAATTAAAAAATAATAATTTGGTTACTGATTCAGTCACTAATAGTAACTAACTTTTTCAGTCACTGATTTCGGTTACTATTTGACATTTTTCTAGTAGTGTTTTGAAAACGTTTGCTTAAACATGGTTATTAATGAGATTTAGATATGAATAGCAAGAATAGAAGCAGATAGTAAGAATGACATTCTTTGTAATTTAATAGGGAAATATGTGCCCTACAATGCTCGGGGGTTGGGCTAGCCTGAGGAGTAATCTCTAATAGTCATTGGATTTACAAACCCTAAGAATCAGAAGGAGAACACCTAATGACTAAAGTCGCTTTTGACGCTTGAACCCCTCTATTTGGGAAAATTTGATTCAAGGTGTGGAGGGGAGACTTCCCTTTTCTCCGTGCAGCTTGATCCTTTGTAGAGTCATGCTTCAAAGGATTGTCTTTAAAATCTGGTGGTTCCCTTATTCCTTGAGAGTTTCTAATGAGCCCTTGGTTTGGGCGGTATCCATATCTCCTCATCATGTGGGTCACCTCCATATTGTTGGGAAAGTCTTTTCATATTGGCAAAAGATATTTCAAAGGTCCTCTTCAGCCGCATCCATTCAAGGTAGGGCAGACGGATTGTTGATCCGAATGTCGTCTTTAGCTCGAACTGTGACTAGCTTGTCACCTACCGTGAGTTTGTCTTTTTGGCGGAGCGTTGAAAAAACTACCTTAACATCCAAAGTCTACTCATTTTCCTCTTTAGATTATGTTTTTCTTCGGTCTTTTTATTTCTTCCTTTATTCTTAGGAGCATCATCTTATAGCTGAAAGTGATCCTAGCAAAGATCTCAGTGATTTGATGAAGTCAAAGATAAAGTCAAGGGTCAACTCTGCAGCTGTCAAACAAGTCACTCAGAACAAAGGAGCTGAAGACTTAGTGTGTCTAAACAGAAAGCTTAGGTAAAACCACTTTACCTTTTCCACTGCATAAAGCTTCTTCACTCATCTTGCAAAATGCCTCAAAAACAGTTTTTAACAAATCAAAAACAAAAGCATTTTGGCAAAGAATTTTCTTAAACAAGTTATTAACTGATACAGGTTTGAAAGAATCAATTTAAAACACTTAGAATGTTTTAAAAAGTGTTTTTACAATATTTTAATCGATACAAACTTCTTTTAATCGATTAAAACTCTTTATGACCGATTAGAATTCGAATATAATAGGTCAGAATGCAATATAATCGATCAGATCTTAAATATGAGCGATCAGAATTATTTTAATCGATTAAAACACGTTTCAATCGATTAAAATCACTTTGGATGTTTGGATGATCGATCAGAATGAGATTATGACCGATCAGAGTTGGATATGATCGATCAGAATTGAATTATGACCGATCAGATCTGTTTCAATCGATTAAAACGTATTTCAATCGATTAAAATAACTTAGAAAATCTTTTCAATCGATTAAAACGAACTTTCAATCGATTAAAATGACTTGAAAATATATGTGCAGTTTTTCAATCGATTGAAACGACTTTATATCAGCCTAAAATAACTTAGAAAGTTTTATAAGAAAGTTTTTAAACAAATCAATCGATTAATACGCGATTCAATCGATTGTTTTATACTTAGAAAATGTTTGTAAAACGTTTTAACCGATAAAAACGTGGTCGTATCAACTAAAACATTTTCTGTTAAAGAAGCAAGAACGCATTAATGGGTTGAAAGGACTTTTAACAGATTGTAACGGCTATTTCAACAGATTAAAACAAACTTTCAACAGATTAATTAATGCAGCAGATTTGAAAATTCTCTTTAAAAACAGTTTTGCTTGAAACTTTGAAACAAGAGATTGAATATCAGTTTTTACACAATTCAAGCAATCAATACAAACAACTATTAGCATTTTTCAAGAAAGATACACAACTGTTTTTGTGAACTTCTTTTGAAATCTTTCTTGAGGCACTTTGCATTTCTTTGAAGAAGAAACTGACTGTGGATTGGTGTAATCCGGTTTGAGCTTTCTTTGTTTCTTCTTTGTAAATTCTATTCATTCATTTGTACTGTTTTGTACCTGGAATTTGGGTACAAGTTTTCTGCAGCTGTTGTAGAAAGTTGCCAAGAACTGGAATTTGGTTCTTGGTGGAAAGGTTAAAGCAAGAGCTGGAATTTGGTTCTTGTGTGTGGTGCCTGGAATTTGGGCACTGGTTTCTCTGCGGCTGGAATTTGGTTGCAGAGGTTTCCAAGAACTGGAATTTGGTTCTTGGTGGAAAGGTTAAAGCAAGAGCTGGAATTTGGTTCTTGTACTGTGTGGTGCCTGGAATTTGGGCACTGGTTTCTCTGCGGCTGGAATTTGGTTGCAGAGGTTTCCAAGAGCTGGAATTTGGTTCTTGGTGGAGAGTTAGAATAGGTGTAAGAGTGTGAGTCTGTAAAACATCTATTCTAGTGGAACCCAGCTGGAATTTGGCTGGAGACTGGACGTAGCCCTGGTATTGGGTGAACCAGTATAAAATTACCGGTGAAATCTTTCCTAACCTTTCTCTCTTTAATTTCAGTTGCTGCGCTTATATTGTTTGATTGCTTGGTAATTCAAAAAGATTTTTAGAAACTTAATTTTCGAATTAGATAATCTGAGATTTGCGAAAAACTTTCAAAAGATCAATTCACCCCCCCTCTTGATCTAAAACTACTTTTCTAACAATTGGCATCGGAGCGAGGTGCTTGAAAGTTACTCAAGTTACTTCGATCCATGGCATTTTCTCGAGGGAGCGTACATTGATAGACCTCCACTGTTGTGTGGAACAGATCATCTATTCTGGAAACTAAGGATGAAAATCTTCATTGAATCTGTTAGTATAAATGCTTGGAATGTTATTGAACAGGAAACTGATATTGCTAACGTAATTCAAGATGATTGTATTGCCAAAAATATCATCTCTTCCGCTCTTAACGAAATGATTTTTTTAGGATTGCACATTGTCAAACTGCTGCACAAATGTGGAAGATCCTTGAAAAGACCTATGAAGAAGCACCAGAGATATGCTTAATGGTCAACTCAGAATCACCAAATACCAAGTGGCCATGTCGGGATAGAATGCCCAGAAAATTCTGATCAAGTAAGTTCTAGCTCCTCTTCAAATTTGGTCAATTATGATGCATTACAAGAAGCATTTAATGAAATGCATGAAGAGGCTAAGAAACTTCAAAAAGAAAATGATAGGCTAAAAGGATTAAATAACCGGCTAGTTAACAAGGTTGATTCTCCGGAAAAACAGATTAGTGAAAATGAAACTGATAATGAATTCTTGAAACCGATTCATGCTAACTCGATTGTGAATGCAATAAACCATGCAAAAACTGTTCGAATTGCAAAAGAAAATTGAATTCTTATCTCAAACTGTTTCAAAGTTCACTCAGGGGCAAGCTAATCTTGATATATTACTTGGATCTCAAAAATTAATTTTTGACAAAACTGGAATAGGCTTTAAATCTAGATCCAAGTAAAACAAAAATAAATAGGAATTCATACTCTACAATCAAATGTTTCTACTCGTATGAAAAAAGGGCATTCAGTAAAATACTGCAAAATTAAAAAGTATGCTATTCCTAAAGGGAGAATGAAATGGGTTCCAAAGATTAATTCTTTTCAAATAACATGATCAGGACCCAATAATTATAAAGGGTACCAGAAAAATACTTAATTGTTTTGCAGGAACAAGTCTGGGAATCCCTTGAAGATCGAAAGCTGCGAAACCAGGTTCTGTGTATTTAAATTAATTGTTTTAATTGATATAAACCAATATTAATCGATTGAAATAACTTACCGTACCATTTTAATCGATTGAAATATCGAAATAATCGATTAAATTTTTCTCAGAATGTTGGTTTAGTCGTTTTAATCGATTAGAATAAATTTATATCAACTAAAAACACTTAGGATCAAAATTAATCGATTTATTTACGTTTTTAATCGATTTAAATTCTGGTGTCATGTTATTGATTTCATTCTGTATTAAACTAATCGATCCTTTTATAAAACAAATCGATTAATTCACTGTAGATGTTTTCAACTCTAATGACAAGAATCAAATTAATAGATAATGAGTTGATTAATCAATTGATTAGGATCTGTAAACAAGACTTATAACATCTAATTGAAGTTTGACAGGGAAATTCAAAACAAAAACTCAGTGTCTATTATCTGCAATAAATCTTTAAATATTTCTTTGACCAAATCAACATTATTCCCAATGTAGACCCCTAATTTTGCCCGGCCTCTCAAATAAAGATAAAGGAGATCACCCGTAACAAGATAAAGCTTGTCTAGCATTCCAAATAAAGGCCAAAAAGACTTCCTATATGAAGATAAAGCTTCAATAGACACATATCGGCATCAATCGACGTCCAAAACAGGCAAGGAAAGCTTCCGGAGCCCCGAAACCCGCAAAACTGGACGAACGAGGTTGAGACGGCCGTCCCGGTTGGGACGGCCGTCCCAACCTCTTAAATCCAGTTGGGACGCGCGTCCCAAAGTTGGGACGGCCGTCCCAAACCCATTTTAAGTGGGACGGCCGTCCCGGCCTTCCTGGGGGTCCAGCTCTGTGTAAATTTGCCATTTGGGACGGCCATCCCAGTCCAGACGGCCGTCCCAACCCAGACGGCCGTCCCAAAGTGCGCCAGCTGCGAAAAACTATAAATAGGAGGCTCATTTGCCACTTTTTCACACCCCAGACACCACAGACACTCCAGAGAGCTCTGAAACACTTTAGAGCACTCGTCTACTTCTCTCCCTCTCTCAAATGATCTTTCCGATTGCCTTAAATAGGTAACAATCGGTTAAGGAATTATATTCCGGCATTTGATTCTTCTTTAAATTTTTAGGAGAGTCGTTCTTATATTGGTGAGGAGAGTCTTGTGTAGAAAGAGGGGTTGCCAAAACGCATCCTCACTGGTTCGAGATTCTCAATATAAAGCTTGCTACGGAGGTTCTTTTCAATTCTCTTCTCTTTTATTGCTTTATTTATTGTTTTATTTTATTTATTGCGTCATATAGAATAAAATCATGTAGATAGTCATTTTAATATTCCTTCTATTGCTTTATTTAGTTTTATTTAAAATTATGTAAATAGCCATTTCAATATTATGCAATAAAATAGGGTAATCGCGTAATTTCTCAAAGTCTTTTCTTTAAATGAATTAATCTGTCATAGGGAACCCGAAAGGGGCGTTGTGGGGTGCTAATACCTTCCCCACACGTAACTAACTCCCTTACCCAACTCTGGTTATAATGGCCAAGTGCGGTTTTTCTTAAAATTAATATTTTTCCTTTTCCAATGTTTAAGGTCAAAACATTGGTGGCGACTCCATAAGAACCCCTTTTTCGAAATCCTTTTAAAATAAAAACGCGAGTCTAAACCATCTTTTCGCGACCGCTCGCATTAACGTCTCAAAGACGTTCCCTCCCCGGACGTCTGAAAGGGACGGCGGCGACAGATGGCGACTCCACCGGGGAAGCTAGAGAGTTGATCCCATTTAGTGACAGTATAAATTCAAACTAAGTGAAGATTTGAAATTACGCCTTTACCCTTCCGTATGTTTTTATTGTATGGCTTTATATAACTCGTCGTATGATTATTTCGCAATTGTTTGAAATATATATTGCACACAAAAACCCTTGCACACAACGAGTCCCTCTATACCCGGGGGCAAGAGTGAATATCTATAGGGAGTGGGTGGCGGATACGATCGGTTAGTTGGCACACGGGGCTACTACCGTTGTCGGAAAACCACCAACTCAAGGTGATAACTCTCTTCTTTTGGTCTAAGGATGTCGACACGGAGTTCCGTGCATGACCCGAGGATTGAAAGTTGAGAGGTCCCTATAATGGGGGCACCTTGGGGACCTTTGGCCTGGTGAGAACAGTTAGAACCACCTAAACCAAACACGTTTCTGCAGGAAAATCCTACCTCGTGATTAAATAAGCGTGGCTCGCTCGCGGATGTATGAATTGTGTGTGCATACGTTTGTCGCATTTGTATTAATGCATTAGCATAAGGTAATCATACAACAAACAAAAAAAATAAAAAAACCTAAAAATCATAAAAATATAAAAACAATTAAAGCAATAAAAATATCTTTTACCATAAAAAGATTCTTGGCAAAGTCGTATCATTCATACCATATCATCCTATAAGTGGTAAAACTAAGAGAGAAAATAATTGCAAGATGCTCATCATTTTAATAAACCTCCAAAAAATGGGTCTTAGGAGCGTTTTTTGGGAAAATTACTGGGCCAAATCGCCTACGGCAATTTGCAGCTTGGTTCTTCATCCTTTTCTCTTCGTTTTGACATGCCGTGCGTCCAAATCGGACAACCCAGTCAAAAGTTACGCCACTTTCAATATCTCGTCATAAAAAAAAATATTTTTGTAGTGCATACATAAACACATTCATTCTAGGATACACCAATCATTTAAAAAACTATAATAAAATTGTTAAAATCATTTAGAAAGTGGCTGGTCTTCTTCCCGTCCTCACTCGTGCTCGAAAGCTAAAAGGATGGAGCAAGTTAGAGGAGCAAAACCGAAAGTTCACCGCCGAGCTTAATACGCCGAAAGATCAAATGGCTCAAATGTTAGAAATGATGCATCAACGAATCTTCATCAAGAGGGTCCTCGGAATGGACAAGCCTCTCACCAAGAAGAAGAAGAGGAACCTCAAAATGAGCACGATCAATCTGACACAAGAACAATACATATTCATGCTCCTGAAGTATCAAAACAACAAATCACCGCTCTTGAAGAGAGATTAAGAGCCATGGAAGGGCATAATTTTGATGTCAAAGAAGCTGCTGATATGTGCCTCGTCAAAAATATCCAATTCCCTAACAAGTTCAAAACTCCGGACTTCCCGAAATACATGGGAACGACCTGCCCAAGAAGCCATCTTACTATGTACCGTCGTAAGATGGCCGCACATGCTCGATAATGAAAAACTCCTCGATCCACCGCTTTCAGAAAGCTTAGCCGAATCAGCCCTAAATTGGTATATGCAACTGGAAGGAGGGCAAATCCAAACCTGGAGACATCCGGCGATGCTTTTCTTCGTCGTTATAAATACAATATTGATATCACCCCGAAAGAGCAAGATCTACAATTATTAAGCAAGAGAAACGACGAATCCTTCAAAGCATATGCCCAAAGATGGAGGGAATTGGCAAGCACAAGTGGAACCTCCTCTATCCGACAAGGAAACTACATCCATGTTCATCAATTCGCCGACCGGTCCTTATTACGACAAAATGATAGGGAATACATCAACACTCTTTGCGGATGTAGTCATTATAGGAGAAAGAATAGAGCAAGGACTGAAGAGCGGAAGGATTGCACAACCTTCCTCTTCTAACGCATCATTCAACAAGTCCTTTAGCCAAAAAAGGGAAGGAAGCGTAAATGCCATCAACCTTGCTACTCCTCCTCCCTCTTCGCCACCAGTTGGGCAATCACGCAGTACAAGAGAAGAAATTCACTCCCATTCCAACCTCTTATGGGAATCTGCCGCCAAAGCCGTTAGAGGCCAAACTCCTAACACGTATCCCTCTCGAAGAAGAAAGATCCACCTTACCCCGGTTGGTACAAGCTCAATGAAAAATGTGATTACCACTCGTGCGCTCCCGGCATTCCGTGGAAGATTGCATCAACTTAAAATATAGGGTTCAAGAATTATTGAATGCCGGAAGATTACTTTCGATGCTCCCGACCCTTAGGTGGATGATAAGCCTCTATCACAACCAGAACAGTGAGCCTGGGTAGAGAAGACCAGCTGATTAGGGCTCCTCATTAAAAAGTATAAATAAATAAAAAAGCTTCCGATGTATCTCTCGTGATCCCCGCCCATGATCACGAGATTTTTGATTAAAGTGGGCTTTGTAAATATTTGCATCTGTCAATACAATAAGGCATTTTTCATAATATTCATAAGCTTCTCATTCTTTTCTCTCTCATTCCAAAATAACTGAATAAAATCTAGACCCAAATAAGGACCATATAAACAAGTCATGTCTCGTGATTGAAAACTCTCTCGTGGATCTAAAAGCCGAAGGCGAATGGATTGAGTCGGACGAGTGAGGAGGGGACCATTTCCCGGACATGCAAAGATTGTTGGAAAAAGGATACTCACGTAATAAGAGAGCCATCGATTTAAGGATAATCCTTTTAAGTACGACCCTCCAAAAGATCAAGTCATACAAAGAAAAGAGAAGTCTTCCCTCCGTACCTTAAAGACGATATTCTAAAAAGGAAGGATATTAGCGCAAAGGGTAGCATTAGTCATTAAATGCCCTTCTTCCGATTTTAAGGGATGTAAACCCAATGACTATTAGAGATCACTCCTCGGGGTGTGCCCGACCCCCGAGCATCTTTAGGGCACGCATTTCCCTTTGAATTACAAAAGAATGTTATTCTTACTATCTGCTTCTCTTCTTGCTAAACATGTCTATACCCCATTAAATAACCCTGTTTAGACAAACGTTTTTGCGTCAAAATAATCAAAACGCCATACACAAAATGAAGCCAAAGTTAACATGATTGATTAGCTAGAGGCACGAATAAGAAAATCGTGTTTCGACAATGTTTGAGAAAAGAAATTATTATTAAAAGAAGTCCGCCAAGGTCAAAGACCAAGACAAAAAGATAAAAGGGCAAAATCCTAGGCTGAAAACCCAAAAGGACAGACTAGGAAAGTTAATCAATCACAAATAGGCGCCAAAATATTCAGTTGAAGACGCCACCTCATAAAAACAAAACGTTTGTCTAAACTAGCCTAAACACTGACCAACCTTGGCTAGCCATTCTTACAGAAACCTTTATTACAAAAATATCCCTCTAAAACACAAGCCTTTGCAATAAATCCCTTTCTTTCTATTCTCTTGACCCTTCACCATAAAGCATTCAAGTAATTGACTGGGAAATGTGGAAATATAGTGATCAATAGGAGGATTGAAATCCCTAAGGAAAGGAAGAGGGGCATTGACATGACAGTTGCCCTACATTCAAAATGATTACTCTTCGATTATAGCAAAGATCCGAGACGGCAAATCAGTACAGTTAATCATGTTGACAAAAACACATGGTGATGGAAGAAAAATTAACAAAAGTCGAATGGGTTCAAAGCTGATATGACCAGCTATACCTTATTGAAGAAAAACGACTGATATGACCAGTTATACCAAAGGAAAATAAAAAAGGGCTTACGAAAAAAGGTTAACCCCTACATTTACCATAAGAAGGATTTAACGGTAAATAAACTGCTTCCAGCCCAAAAGGATAAAATTGGAAAATGGGCGGCAAATTATGAAGGACCCTTTGTGGTCAAACGAGCTTTCTCGGGAGGGACACTTATTCTCACTAATATGGATGGAGAGGAGCTTCGACACCCAATCAATTCTGATGCGGTAAAAAAATATTATGCTTGAAGACATTGCTCATGACCCGCCAGGAATGAAAACCCGCAAAGGGCATCCCTGGGTAAAAGATAGGGTCCATATCCCTCGCTAGGATACGTCCTAGGCAAAAGATAGAGGTAAAAAAAAAAAAAAAAAAAAAAAAAAAAGAGAGAAAGAAACTAAGAGCAATGGTTACGTTAGTCGAAAACCGAAAAGGCGGCTAAAGTAACATTCTTCCAGAAGCAAGCAGTCTGCATGGTCTTCACTCTGAGCTCAGGCATCTCAACTGAAGCAATTAGGAGAACCAGGGGGTAGATATCATAGACATGACTGTTTAAGCCTATACAGTATAGCCAACCCCAGCCATCCATTCTTCTAAATACCTTTTGAAATCCTTCTATAAAAGAAATAAACTTTTGCTCATTTATCAATAAAGTTCCCTTTCATTTCCTTTCTCTTGACCAAATATTATGGAAATGCCTCTTTATTGATAAATCATAAATATGTGCAAAGACCTTTAATCAAAGATCAAGAATGCATCTAAAAAGAGGAAGCATAAAAATAATAAAATAAATGCCTGCTAGTATATTCTTAGGTAAAAATTAGGGTAGCCTGCTAGATCGGAAACACCAAAAGAACGGTCTAGGCAAAAGATAAGGCAAAAGCCCCCTAAGATATTCTAGGCAAAAATGAAGGCAGCCCGCTAGATCGAAAACCCGTAAAGGGCGGTCTAGGAAAAATATAGGGCTAAAACCAAGAGATGAATAAAAGAGGAGCCCATTATCATGGTCATAAAGAAAGGAGCCCATCGGTATATTCATGAGAAGCCAATGGGAGAAGGCCAGTTACTTTCTAAATGCATCAAAATTAAAATAGATTGCATTTAGGACATCCACACACAAAGTAGTTGCATAATATGACTTTGTCAAAATCAAGAAAAATAAGTTTCTTCAAACAAATAAATAAACATGCATATAGGGAAGCTAGTCTCCCTACTTGTGATTGAAAACAGGAGGCGCCAGAATCCAGTCTCCATATGAAAATAGCAAAAGACAAAATCAAAATCATTTCAGCAAAATAAGGAGCTTCAAGAAAAGTAGCTCCAACATCCTTCCACCAATAAAAGAAGGTACATCAAGAAAGGAAAAAGTCAACGGAAAGGCTTAAATATCCCCAAACGGATCCTTGCCTACTCCAGAGGCAAAACAAAAGGATTACCTCACGACTCAACTTCATCACCACATGAGTCATCAAGCACACTCATGCAAGAGTCTCCGCTTCATTCCCCAATGGAGAACAAGGACTACATAAGAGTCCATCAAAGAAAAAACGGAGTCAAAATCCCCCACATCACTGGGGGGCAACAAAAAGAAAAGAAAGGAAATCTTTCCACGACAGAGGCCACTACAGAAAGGCCACATGAAAATCCCCCAAGAAGAGCACATCCAGAAAAATCTATAAAAGGAGAGAATGAGAAATTTCCATCCACAGGAGGCCGACAAATCAACCCCCCGGTGGATCACCAAAAAGAAAATTTTTCCCCAGTAAGCCTATCCGCAAAGGCAAATTACAAATTACAAATCCACAGGGAGTTAAGCACCTAATATGAATATCCCCAGTGAAAGGCAAAACCTTCACTCCCAAGAATGCCGATATCCCCAAGAAATGGGAAATCAACCTATGCAAGAGGCAATACAAGCACAAAGCTTTCAAAAAGCATCCACCTACTCAGAGGTATTATCAAGAACAAATATCCTCAAGAAGAGCATCAACCTATTCAGAGGCGAAAAACAACAAGTAAAAAGCCTTCACCACTATTGAAGCACCCGCCTAATCAAGAGGCACAATAAAAAAATCAACAAATCTCCAGCGGATTCCCGCCTAATCAAGAGGCACAACAAAATCCCCCAGTGGATCTTTGCCTAATCAAGAGGCACAATCAATAAGAGAATTCAAAATCCCCAGAGGATTCCCGCCTAAAAAGAGGCAATCGACAAAATCCCCGGCAAAGCCGGATGGCTAAACAAGAAAAGCCAAAACAAAAAAAATCCCCGGTAAAACCGGATGACTAAAAATCAATCACTCCCCATGGAATAGGTGCATGATCAGAGACAATAAGCCACCAACACATCTCCAAAAACCGGATGAGGGTTTGTACTCATCAAAAGACTGACTGCCAAAAAGAGAATCCTAAGAGCCTTGCAGAACGGGGCTCGTCAGAGAGTTTAGCAAACGCGAACTCAAACATAGTGGGGGAAAGTACCCACAAAAATCTAGCAAATACAGACTTGAACCAGGTGGGGGTTTGTACTCACAAGAGCCTTACAAAAGAAGGTTCGGATCAGATGAGGGTTCATTCTCATCAAACCAGATAGGGGTTGGTACCTATCAAAACTATTCATCATCCAAAGGATCGGCCACCTCACCGAAGGAGCATCCTGCAAGCCGAAGGATCGGTTACCTCACCGAAGGAGCATCCTGCACACCGAAGGATCGGCTACCTCTCCAAAGGAGCATCCTGCACACCGAAGGATCGGCTACCTCACCAAAGGAGCATCCTGTACACCGAAGGATCGGCCACCACATCGAAGGAACATCCCAAAACTACAAAATTCATACTCATCAACCACGGGATCAGCTCACTGCATCGAAGGAGCATCCCGAGGTTCACATTCATTATCCAGGGGTCAGCTACCGCATCAAAGGAGCACCCTAAGGGAAAAATCTTCATTCACTAGCCAAAGGGTCGACTACCGTATCAAAGGAGCATCCCGAAGCTTCACACATATCGACTAAAGGATCAGCCTCCCTAGCAAGGAAGCATCCCGAAGACAACAACACAAAATATTTATCATCCGAAGGATCAAGCAAAGAGCAAGATCCGAAGGATGACCGAGCAAAAGGGTTAACTCCTTCCCCTACCAACTAATTTTGTCGACATATCCAGCCGACCAATTAGCTAGGCAGGTGAAGGGGGGCACTGTAGACCCCTAATTTTGCCCGGCCTCTCAAATAAAGATAAAGGAGATCACCCGTAACAAGATAAAGCTTGTCTAGCATTCCAAATAAAAGGCCAAAAAGACTTCCTATATGAAGATAAAGCTTCAATAGACACATATCGGCATCAATCGACGTCCAAAACAGGCAAGGAAAGCTTCCTGAGTCCCGAAACGCGCAAACCGGACGGAACAGGTTGAGACGGCCGTCCCAGCTGGGACGGCCGTCCCAACCTCTTAAATCCGGTTGGGACGCGCGTCCCAAAGTTGGGACGGCCGTCCCAAACCCATTTTAAGTGGGACGGCCGTCCCGGCCTTCCTGGGGGTCCAGCTCGTGTAAATTTGCCATTTGGGACGGCCGTCCGATCCGGACGGCCGTCCCAACCCGGACGGCCGTCCCAAAGTGCGCCAGCTGCGAAAAACTATAAATAGGAGGCTCATTTGCCACTTTTTCACACCCTGCAGACACCACGGACACTCCGAGAGCTCCGAAACACTTTAGAGCACTCGTCTACTTCTCTCCCTCTCTCGAATGATCTTTCCGATTGCCTTAAATAGGTAACAATCGGTTAAGGAATTATATTCCGGCATTTGATTCTTCTTTAAATTTTTAGGAGAGTCGTTCTTATATTGGTGAGGAGAGTCTTGTGTAGAAAGAGGGGTTGCCAAAACGCATCCTCACGGTTCGAGATTCTCAATATAAAGCTTGCTACTGGAGGTTCTTTTCAATTCTCTTCTCTTTTATTGCTTTATTTATTGTTTTATTTTATTTATTGCGTCATATAGAATAAAATCATGTAGATAGTCATTTTAATATTCCTTCTATTGCTTTATTTAGTTTTATTTAAAATTATGTAAATAGCCATTTCAATATTATGCAATAAAATAGGGTAATCGCGTAATTTCTCAAAGTCTTTTCTTTAAATGAATTAATCTGTCATAGGGAACCCGAAAGGGGCGTTGTGGGGTGCTAATACCTTCCCCACACGTAACTAACTCCCTTACCCAACTCTGGTTATAATGGCCAAGTGCGGTTTTTCTTAAAATTAATATTTTTCCTTTTCCAATGTTTAAGGTCAAAACATTGGTGGCGACTCCATAAGAACCCCTTTTTTCGAAATCCTTTTAAAATAAAAACGCGAGTCTAAACCATCTTTTCGCGACCGCTCGCATTAACGTCTCAAAGACGTTCCCTCCCCGGGACGTCGGAAAGGGACGGCGGCGACACCCAAGAACAAATTAACTGATTCACCCACTGTCCTGTAAATTGTGTCGCACATGCTGAACAGATCTTTAATTAGAAACTAAGACTAGTGGAATAAATGTGGGAAAGTTATTGCCGATTGAAATACTGCAAACTTTACATGTAGGAAAGTTATCCATAGATGAAAATGTTATTTTAACATAGTCATGATTCAAGCTGTAGATGTCCTTACATGGAATGCTGCATGGTAATACACTGAAAATCAAAGAAATTATCAAAGAATAGACTGTAACTTTTCTTATAGACACTAGTTACAAACAGGTCAAACTGTTAGGACTGAAAACATAGTTTATCAAAGATTTTTTCAGTGATAGTTGATTCTGGTAATAAATTGTTGATTACTAGGAAGTTCAATGAACAAATGTTTACATTAGATTTCTTGATATTACCTAGCAATATTTCTGAAATAATCTTGAGCATGCATTGGTTCAAAACTCTTGGTGAAATTCATTGAAGCTGTGCAACCCCGATAATTTGCTTTAATCATCAATGTCACGAGGTGACACCGCAAGGGAACCAATCTGGGACAGAGAATTCAAAAATTGAATAACGTGGTACAGGGATAAATTTTATATTGTTTTAGAATTCTGGATTGATTGTCATCACCTGTCCTCATTACTAACCATTGCCCACTCTACCAGAATAAGTTTTTTTGTTAATCACTTGTGCATATGATACCACTGGAAACAACAAAGTTAAAAATGACTCATTCTTCAAAAGATAATGATGACTGGTTCACTATAAGTGAGAATAACACCCATCATACTACATTAATAAAAATACAGTTAGTTGCTTGGATGATGATGACTGCAAAGTTTGAAATAGGTTAGCTATTATGGAAGGAAATTCCTATCTCAGTACATCATTAATCTGTGATTCATGCAATTTATGGTATCGTGCATTCTGTGTGGGATCTGATAGTGAATGTATGTCTGTCAGTACATGGTTCTGCCTCTGATGTGTAGTAGAAATTCCATTGTGGTGTCAACCATGGACTGTAATGCAGTCAATAGTAACAGTAAACTGCTAAAAGAGTTCTTTTCAGGAAAAGTTTCTGTGTCTGTTGCTGATACAGGAGTGACAGCAGTTGTTGACTCAAATAGTTGATAGAGCAAAATTGGTTCCAGCAAAAAGGAAAGCCTATTATCTTTTGATATTGGTGGGGATCAAATGAATGATCACCAAGCTGGTGGATAAGCAGTTCAATCAGGGAAATTTGGGATGACTAGTTCCCCTCATCATCTTTATCTTCTGCTTATTTCTATCTTTATATTGTTTGCATGGACTGTGATATTAACTGGTGTTATACCAGGAACATTTGCCTTAATCTTTGGTTAAATATGGTTTAGGATCTAATCTAGATCAGATCGGCGTAAATAGAATTTAAATAGATCCCCGAGAGCTTTAGCTAAATAAGATTTTATTTCGATGGATCTATTAGCTAAGATTTAATCAATATAGCTGTTAGTATTGTTAAAACATCCTTCTAAATGATCAGTTTTACAAAATATGCATTAAACATTACTTCATTTTCAAAACTGATTGTTTTAATCAATACAACATCTTGTTAATCGATTAAATGAACTTATTCAACATGTTTTAATCGATTCAAAATCGAAATAATCGATTATTTTTACTAAAGTTTCATGTTTTCAAAATCTTAAATGTTTTAATCGATTAAACTTTTCTTTCAATCGATTAAAATAATTTACCAAGAACATTTTAACCGATTATACTCGTTTTTAATCGATTTTTATTCGGGAAGAAAGATTAAAGGCTTTAGTTAATGGTCTGTTCCTATAAACATGCTACTAAAGCGTGATTCCCTTATCTTTACACGTGTTAATTGTATTCATTACAAACGTGTTAATGGAGATAAGTTTGAATCAACTTTAATTGATTCTTTTCATGAGTGAAATATTGATTCACTTTGTATTTTCAAAAATTTGAGCATATTTTTTCGAAACCTTACATTTTATTCTTTTCTCTTCTATTCCCTATTTTTGATGAAGTCAAAAGGGGGAGAAATAGTTGCATCACTTTAAGATAAATTTACGTGCAACATTTTAGGGGGAGAAATAAGTTTTAGGGGGAGAAACAAAACTTTATTACATTCTTATATTTCTCACCTAACTGCATTATCAAGTGACTTATTTTGCAGAGATTGTTTTTTTCAAAATGGTGTTTGTCTTCATCAAATAGGGGGAGACTGAAAGTGATCCTAGCAAAGATCTCAGTGATTTGATGAAGTCAAAGATAAAGTCAAGGGTCAACTCTGCAGCTGTCAAACAAGTCACTCAGAACAAAGGAGCTGAAGACTTAGTGTGTCTAAACAGAAAGCTTAGGTAAAACCACTTTACCTTTTCCACTGCATAAAGCTTCTTCACTCATCTTGCAAAATGCCTCAAAAACAGTTTTTAACAAATCAAAAACAAAAGCATTTTGGCAAAGAATTTTCTTAAACAAGTTATTAACCGATACAGGTTTGAAAGAATCAATTTAAAACACTTAGAATGTTTTAAAAAGTGTTTTTACAATATTTTAATCGATACAAACTTCTTTTAATCGATTAAAACTCTTTATGACCGATTAGAATTCGAATATAATAGGTCAGAATGCAATATAATCGATCAGATCTTAAATATGAGCGATCAGAATTATTTTAATCGATTAAAACACGTTTCAATCGATTAAAATCACTTTGGATGTCAGGATGATCGATCAGAATGAGATTATGACCGATCAGAGTTGGATATGATCGATCAGAATTGAATTATGACCGATCAGATCTGTTTCAATCGATTAAAACGTATTTCAATCGATTAAAATAACTTAGAAAATCTTTTCAATCGATTAAAACGAACTTTCAATCGATTAAAATGACTTGAAAATATATGTGCAGTTTTTCAATCGATTGAAACGACTTTATATCAGCTAAAATAACTTAGAAAGTTTTATAAGAAAGTTTTTAAACAAATCAATCGATTAATACGCGATTCAATCGATTGTTTTATACTTAGAAAATGTTTGTAAAACGTTTTAACTGATAAAAACGTGGTCGTATCAACTAAAACATTTTCTGTTAAAGAAGCAAGAACGCATTAATGGGTTGAAAGGACTTTTAACAGATTATAACGGCTATTTCAACAGATTAAAACAAACTTTCAACAGATTAATTAATGCAGCAGATTTGAAAATTCTCTTTAAAAACAGTTTTGCTTGAAACTTTGAAACAAGAGATTGAATATCAGTTTTTGACACAATTCAAGCAATCAATACAAACAACTATTAGCATTTTTCAAGAAAGATACACAACTATTTTTGTGAACTTCTTTTGAAATCTTTCTTGAGGCACTTTGCATTTCTTTGAAGAAGAAACTGACTGTGGATTGGTGTAATCCAGTTTGAGCTTTCTTTGTTTCTTCTTTGTAAATTCTATTCATTCATTTGTACTGTTTTGTACCTGGAATTTGGGTACAAGTTTTCTGCAGCTGTTGTAGAAAGTTGCCAAGAACTGGAATTTGGTTCTTGGTGGAAAGGTTAAAGCAAGAGCTGGAATTTGGTTCTTGTGTGCGGTGCCTGGAATTTGGGCACTGGTTTCTCTGCGGCTGGAATTTGGTTGCAGAGGTTTCCAAGAACTGGAATTTGGTTCTTGGTGGAAAGGTTAAAGCAGGAACTGGAATTTGGTTCTTGTACTGTGTGGTGCCTGGAATTTGGGCACTTGGTTTCTCTCGTGCTGGAATTTGGTTGCGAGAGGTTTCCAAGAGCTGGAATTTGGTTCTTGGTGGAGAGTTAGAATAGGTGTAAGAGTGTGAGTCTGTAAAACATCTATTCTAGTGGAACCCAGCTGGAATTTGGCTGGAGACTGGACGTAGCCCGGTATTGGGTGAACCAAGTATAAAATTACCGGTGAAATCTTTCCTAACCTTTCTCTCTTTAATTTCAGTTGCTGCGCTTATATTGTTTGATTGCTTGGTAATTCAAAAAGATTTTTAGAAACTTAATTTTCGAATTAGATAATCTGAGATTTGCGAAAAACTTTCAAAAGATCAATTCACCCCCCCTCTTGATCTAAAACTACTTTTCTAATAATAGCTCCTTGGGGGAATAGATTCTTCCACTTCTAATCCTGCCCCTGATACCGGCTATGCTGGATATATCCTCATTGATGGGCAATGTTTTTGTTTATCTTCCATGGTACAACTATTCGATTCGAGGCATGAACAAATGTAACAACATCCTTGCCCCCCTCTTCCTTATTAACTTGGATATCCAATGGTTGAGACTTATTATCCTCCTTAGGCGGATCAACCGTTGGAGAGAACTTGACAACGAAAGGTTTGCTCTTCATCTTATTCCGATTAATGAGAAGCACATCAATTAATCCTTTCTTTTTATTATCTTATTATTATTAAAGTGAGGATTGTAGACCCCTAATTTTGTCTGGCCTCTCAATAAAGACCAGAAGACTTTCTATCTGAAGATGAAGCTTCGGTGGACATCTATCGGCATCAATCGGCTTCCGTCTGAAGAAAGGAAAGCTTCCCGGGAGTCCCAGAACACAAAATTTGGCCAAAACACTCGAGACAGTCATCCCAGAAGCCAGGACAGCCGTCCTAAACAGGCCAGACGACCGTCCGACATGTGAGACGCGCGTCTCACTCAAATTTAGCACTTGGGATGGCCGTCCCAGATCCCAGACAACCGTCCCAACCTCTGCAGACGGCGGTCCCTGTTTTCTACACCCCAGATGGTCGTCCCGAGCTGCCAGGCTGAAAAAACTATAAATAGGAGCTACTTTGAGTGTTTTTGGACACACCTCACTCTTCTCTTCTCTCCCTCTTTCGAATGAACTCTCTGATTGCCTATAAGATAACAATCGATCAAGGAAGTTTCTTCCGGCATTCAATTCTTCTTAGAATTTTAGTAGAGTCGGTTCTGTATTCGAGGAGGAGAGTCCTTGTAGTGCGGGGGATTGCCAAAACGCATCCTCACAGTTGAAGAGTTGTAATAAAAAGCTTGCTACGGAGGTTCTTTTCACTTCTCTTCTCTTTTATTGCTTTATTTACTGCTTTATGTATGCAATAGAAAATAGAATCATGTAGATAGTCATTTTTTAATATTGTATAATAAAATAGGGTAATAGCATAATTTCTCTTAATCTTTACTTTATGAATTAATCCGTCATAGGGAACCCGAAAGGGGTGTCGTGGGGTGCTAATACCTTCCCCACGCATAACTAACTCCCTTACCTAACTTTGGTTATAATGACCAAGTTTTGTTTCTCTTAAAATCAACGCCTTTTTATCCTTTTCCAATGTTTATGGTCAAAACATTGGTGGCGACTCCATAAGAACCCTTTTGCGAAAACTTTGCTTTTATTAGAGTATAGTTCAGTTGTTGAGCACCTCGGGAGCAATGATCACATTTTTAAATAAACGCGAGTCTAAACCATCTTTTCGCGACCGCTCGCATAAACGTTCGAGATGTCCCTAGACGTCGGAACGAATGGAGGCGACAAATGGCGACTCCACTGGGGAAGCTAGAGAGTTGATCCCATTTAGTGATGGATAAATTCAAACTAAGTAAAGATTTGAAATTACGCCTTTACCCTTCTATATGCTTTATTGTATGACTTTAATAACTGTTGTATGATTATTTTCTGCAAATTGTCTGAAATATAAACTGTACACAAAAATCCTTGCACACTACAGTCCCTCTATACCCGGGGGCAAGAGTGAATACCTATAGGGAATGGGTGGCAGATACGACCGGCTTGTTGGCACACGGGGCTACAACCGTTGTCGGAAAACTACCAACTCAAGGTGATAACTCTCTTCTTTTGGTCCAAGGATGTCGACAAGGAGTTCCGTGCATGGTCCGAAGACTGAGAGATTGAGAGGTCCCTATAATGGGGGCACCTTGGGGACCTTTGGCCTTGGTGAGAACAGTTTAGAACCGCCTAAACCAAGCACGTTTCTATAAGAAAACCCTACCTCGAAATTAGCATGGCTCTGCTCATGGATGAGTGAATTGTGTGTGCATTCGTTTGTTGCATTTGTATTGATGCATTGGCACAGGGTAATCATACAACAGACAAAAATAAAAAAATCCTAAAAAACCATAAAAGTGATAAGAATAAACCAACTTTATCTCGGACAGTCTTCATTTAAGCTAGTCTGGTTTCAGGTTCTTTGTAATCTAAGTAGCCACGTTGACCAACAAAAGAGATAAAGGGTTATAAAAAATATAAAAAACAATTAAAGCCATAAAAATACCTCTTACAATAAAAAGATCCTTGACAAAGTATTATTATTTATACAACATCTGTTCATAAAAATAATAAGAGGAGAAAATAGGACTCTCTTCATCAAAATCCATAAACATTCATATAGATAGTTTCCTTTTCAAGAAAAAACCAAGCAGTATCATGTATCATACTAAGAATAAAACATGATAATACTTAGAAAAAACAAACACTTGCATGCATGCATTTACAAAGACTCATCCTCATATCATGCATTTTCATTTCTTTTAGATAATGGAGGGATCCAGTAATAGACGGTTAAAGAAAGTGGAAATCCTTCTATGCCGTGTAGAGAAGCTAAGACAGTTGTGCTCATATATGCCGCCGGAGGTCAGTGCTAAATTTGAGAAATCTTATGGAAGGATTCTTGACCTCCTGAAAATCAGCATCGATCCTATCTTTGTTAGAGCATTGGTCCACTTTTGGAATCCCAATCTGCACTGCTTTGAGTTTTCGCAGTTCGATTTAGTACCAACCTTAGAAGAATATGAACTCATGGTTAGATGGCCTCAGTCAGTAGGGGTCTATGTTTGCTCAGGAGTGTATGTTGTCGTGAATAAGGTTTCTACTATTATACGATTTCCTTCTAATCAATCCATCCTACAGGGAAAAGGGAACATCCGAGGTTGGAAAATGTCAATAATAGAAGACCACTTAATCTCATTGGCTGAAAATAAAGATTGGTCTACTTTCAACAAAACTCTAGCATTGAGAATGTTCAGAATCATATTATTCCCATTTCATGTGAACATTGTGGATCATGTTGCAACAGATGCATTCTTTGCCAGGGATGTATACTCTAAGAGTCCTATACCTACAATTCTCGCTGATACCCTGCTCTCAGTAGATTTTTGCCGAAGAAGCAGGGGAAAACACTTAGATGTTGCTCTTCACTACTATATGTTGTTAGAATCGCGCAGCGGAATGTTCGCATGGTCGGACAAAAACCAAGAGGGGGGCTGAATTGGTTTCTTAACAAAAATTAGGTTTTCAAAATTTTCCCCAAATTTTACCGATTAAAAACTGTGTAAATGTAAATAGAGAAGAGAAGAGAATCTTACACAGGAGATTTATACTGGTTCGGATCAAAAGACCATATGTCCAGTTGCTAATCACTCAAATAGAGGATTAACGCTCTCACTATGATCAAAGTTGTTACAAACAAATTACAATGGAAAAGATAAAGTAAAGAAAACACCTCTCTTGAAATCCACAAGAGATGATGAACAACTTTCCCTAGAGACGACACAACACACAATCCACTAAGAACTCCACTTAGTGATTCTTATCGCTTCTAGCCCACACCAGGTTCCAAAAGCCCCTTTTTCTTGCAACAAACAGTTCTCTGGCACTACAACACTTAACTTTTGTATGAAAAAGGTTGTTCTTCTTTTCTGAGTGCCATAGAGAAGCTTAAGTAGAGAAATTAGGGTTTGGGAATTGGGAATTTCGGAATTAGGGTTCTTGGAAATAGGGTTTTCGAAAATAGGGTTGATTTGAAGTTAAAAATCAAAATCTGACTGAAATAATCGATTAAATGAAGTATTAATCGATTATTACAGAGCCAAAATCAACAGAACCCCAAAACTCTTTGTTTTAATCGATTAAAAGGGATGTTAATCGATTAACAGGCCTTTTAATCATTTAACAGATGGTTTAATCGATTAAACCAGTGAGCAGATACAGAAAATGGTTTTTCTCACTGTTTTAATCGATTATTTCCCTATTTAATCGTTTAAAGCCGAGCCTGGATGATAAATTTGAGCTTTTTGAAGCTTCTAAGGTGCAAACTATGTACCGGCTATCTTAAACTCTAATATTACAGACTCAATCTAATTGAAACAGAGTTATTACAATACAAAACAAGTCTTCAACACTCTAAGTCTTTGTGTTCTTGAATCATCATCAAAATCAACAATCTTCATGTCCATCAAGTGCAACATCAAGTCCTTGAATGTTCAACAATCTCCCCCTTTTTGATGATGATCAAAATTATATTTTTAAAGCCTTGTAATAACCTGTTTTATCTGTCATACTAACAAACACATTAAACATACCAGATAATATACCAAATAATATTTAAAAACAATCATATTAGGCTTTAAATATTTTTCTCCCCCTATTTTGATTAGAATAAAAAATAATTCTTCTATTACAAACATAAGAGCTCCCCCTCAAAATATGCATAACTTGGAGAAGAACTCTCCCTTTTTCAAAGCAATAACAGAACATCACATTTTATTTCAGGGATAAGCATTCATTACAATATAAGAAGAAGAGAAATAACAGCAAATTTAAAATTCTTCACTATCATCACTATGAAAGTGTGCATCAAATCTATTTTCTAAACGACACACTTTATCATCTACATCAGATATACGACGAATTATTTCTTCATGTCGTACACCAGAAAGAGTGAAGAATGATTGCATTCTCTAATTCATGTTTGATAACATGTCTTCCATGGATTGTCGGGTTTCATGATGAGTAGAGGAAGTTCCAACACTTTGGATTTGATCAGAGGGAAACTCAGCAGCAGGAGGCATATCTTCATCAGAATCTTCATTGTCACCACCTTGATTCGGAACGTCATCCTTGTGAACATAAATGTCGTTGACACGCACCATTTGAAGTTGGACTAATGTGCTGTCAAGCATGCGATTCAAGTTATTTGTTCTTACTGTTTGTTCACCTTTGACATTGACTCCTTTGTATTTAAGAATCTGAGAGACAAGGAGAGCATATGGAATTTTGAATGTGGGATGACGTTTGGCTTTTAACATAGTCATGGTGACAAGAACGCCCCAATCTAAAGGCTCATTATTCATTATAGCATGAATAATACGAAGATCAATTGAAGAACATTGAGCATGATTGGTAGCCCGAAGACAGAGGATCCAGACAAGTAGATGTAAAATCATGCGTTCATCCTTCTTCAAAGGTCCAGCAAGAAGGAGACGCCCAATCTCCATGGAGGGATTTCGCAGAAAAGAACGGTAAGCTAAGAACCTGTCAAAATCATCTAACTCACCATAAATGTTAATAGCATCTTCTCTAATTGGAAAGTGGGCAACATTCTCCCAAATATCATCGTCAAGACTAATGGTGACACCTTTTACTCTAGAGGTAGCAATTTGATCTCTAAATTTGAACCTAGAGTAAAATACCCTAACAAGGTCAGGATAATACGTACCTTGCATTTGGATGAAAGGGAGAACTCCTTGAATTTCAAGGAGGTTAGGAAAGTTGAATCCCCTATTGATGAATTGCTCACCAATAAGGAACTTTGGAGAAATAATAGCACGTTCCTTCCAATAGGTCAGAAATTCTTGTTGCCCATCTGTATCAGAAATCCATCCTTCTACAGAATTAGGACGGGGACGAGATGAGGGTGCAGATCTTCTTCTAGTAGGGATCTTAGCACGAGAAGATGAGGCCATTGAAAGATTGGAGGAATAACAAGAAAATTTAGAAAGCTAAATGTATTGAGAAGAGGGCAAGATTGCTAGAATAAGGCAAGAAAGATTGATTTCAAGAGATAGAAGTGAGTAGAAGTGAAGTGAAGGTCCCTATTTATAATCAAGCATGTCCAATGGTCATATGGAAGGGAATATAGGTCAAGAGATTCGTTGGCAACGGCTAGGAAGCCAAACTTGCCAGGTTTAATTGATTAAAACTCAGATTAATCGATTAAACCAGTGCCAGAACCATTTAATCGATTAAATTATGCAGTTAATCGATTAATGCTGTATTTAATTGATTAATTGGCGAATTAATCGATTAATCCAGAGAGGAATGCCCTGTTTTGAGTGTTTTGGATGCAAATAATCGATTATAACTCTAATTAATCGATTATTCCAAAGAGTACATCAAATTTTTGAGGTTTTAACACTTGATAAACTATTAACATCCCTATGACGGATTCATTCATTAAGTGAAGATTACGAGAAATTACGTTATTACCCTATTTTATTTATACAGTATTTAAAAATGGCTATCTACATGATTTTATTTTACATTGCATATAGAAAGCAATAAATAAAGTAATAAAAGGGAAGAGAATTGGAAAAAACCTCCGTAGCAAGCTTTGTATTGCAAATCTTTTACAGTGAGGATGCATTTTGGAAATCCCCCGCTCTACAAAGACTCTCCTCCCCAAATACAGTATCGACTCGACTAAATTTTAAAGAAGAATCGAATGCTGGAATACAATTGCTTAACCGATTGTTACCTTTTTAAGGCAATCGGAGAGTTCATTCGAAGTAGGGAGAGAAGACAAGTACTAGGAGTTGTCTGGTGTGTGAAAAAGTGGCAAATGAGCCTCCTATTTATAGTTTTCGCAGCTTGGCAGCTTGGGACGGCCGTCTGGGGCCTGGAAAACAGGGATGAGCGTCTGGAGAGGTTGGGACGACCGTCTGGGATTTGGGACGACCGTCCCATTCATATTTGGGACATGAGACGCGCGTCTCACTTTTGGGACGGGCGTCCCACTTGGCCAGGGAAGCTTGGGACGGCCGTCCCACATTTGGGACTGCTGTCTCAACGTGTTTTGGCCAGGTTTTGTGTTCTGGGACCCCCGGGAAGCTTTCCTTTCTTTATTCGGACGTCGATTGATGCCGATAGATTCCCATTGAAGCTTTATCTTCATATAGGAAGTCTTCTTGGCCTTTATCGAGATGCCAGGCGAGCTTTATCTTGTTATAGGAAGTCTCCTTAGCCTTTATTGAGAGACCGGGCAAAATTAGGGGTCTACAGCTGCCCCCCCTTCACCTCCCTAACTAATTGTTGGCTTAATATGCCAACAAAATTAGTTGGTAGGGGAAGGAGTTAACCCTTTTTGCCTGGTTATCCTTCAGATGCTCCTTCGCTTGAAGTTTGCTGATCCTCCGGATGATAAATATTTTTTTATAGGTACCAACCCCTATCTGGTTTGAGCCTTCTTTTGTAAGGCTTTGGTGAGTACTTACCCTCAGCAGGTATGAGTTTGTATTTCACTAGACTCTTGTGGGTACCTACCCCCACTTGGTATGAACCTTGTTCTGCAAGGCTTTGGTGAGTACCTACCCTCACCTGGTACGAGTTCGCATTTTGCTAAACTCTTGTGGGTACTTACTTCCGAGGTGCTCAACATCGAACTATCCTCTAATAGAAGCAAGGTCTTTGCAACTCGTTTTTGCAATGCTCCGGTGAGTATTTTACTCTACCCGATGCATTTTGCTTAGTTTTGATGAGTACCTACCCTCATCCAGGTACAAACCTTATTTTATAAGGCTCTCGGTGGGTACCTACCCCCACCGGTACGAATCTGCATTTTTGCTAGATTCGATGAGTACCTACCCTCATCCGGTACAAACCTTATTTTATAAGGCTCTGGTGGGTACTTACCCCCACCCAGTACGAATCTGCATTTTTTTGCGAGATTCGATGAGTACCTACCCTCATCCGGTATAAACCTTATTTTATAAGGCTCCGGTGGGTACCTACCCCCACCTAGTACGAATCTGCATTTTTGCTAGATTCGATGAGTACCTACCCTCATCCGGTATAAACCTTATTTTATAAGGCTACGGTGGGTACCTGCCTCCACCTGGTACGAATCTGCATTTTTGCTAGATTCTGATGAGTACCTACCCTCATCTGGTACAAACCTTATTTTATAAGGCTTTGGTGGGTACCAACCCCCACCTGGTACGAACCCTATTCTATAAGGCTCTTGTGGGTACCTACCCCCACCTGGTACGAACTCTATTCTATAAGGCTCTTGTGCGTACCTACCCCCACCTGGTACGAACCCTATTCTATAAGGCTCTTGTGCGTACCTACCCCCACCCGGTACGAACCCTATTCTATAAGGCTCTTGTGGGTACCTACCCCCACCTGGTACGAACCCTATTCTATAAGGCTCTTGTGGGTACCTACCCCCACCTGGTACGAACCCTATTCTATAAGGCTCCGGTGGGTACCTACCCCCACACGGTACGAACCCTATTCTATAAGGCTCGGTGAGTACCTACCCTCACCTGGTACGAACCCTATTCTATAAGGCTCTGGTGGGTACCTACCCCCACACGGTACGAACCCTATTCTATAAGGCTCTTGTGGGTACCTACCCCCACCTGGTACGAACCCTATTCTATAAGGCTCTTGTGGGTACCTACCCCCACCCAGTACGAACCCTATTCTATAAGGCTCTTATGGGTACCTACCCCCACCTGGTACGAACCCTATTCTATAAGGCTCTGGTGAGTACCTACCCTCACCTGGTACGAACCCTATTCTATAAGGCTCTTGTGGGTACCTACCCCTACCTGGTACAAACCCTATTCTATAAGGCTCTGGTGAGTACCTACCCTCTCCCGGTACGAACCCTATTCTATAAGGCTCTTGTGGGTACCTACCCCCACCTGGTACGAACCCTATTCTATAAGGCTTTGGTGAGTACCTACCCTCACCCGGTATGAACCCTATTCTATAAGGCTCTTAGGATGCTCTTTTTCGGCATTCAGTCTTTATATTGATGAGTATAAACCCTCATCCAGTTTTTGGAGATGTGTTGGCGGCTTATTGTCTCTGATCATGCACCTATTCCGTGGGGAATAATTGATTTGACTTTTCTATTTTAGTCATCCGGTTTTACCGGGGATTTCGTTGTTTTTGGCTTTTATGTTTAGGCATCCGACTTTGCCGGGGATTCTTGTTGGTTGCCTCTTGTTTTAGGCAGGAATCTCCTGGGGATTTGTGGTTGTGCCTCTTGATTAGGCGGATTCTTCAATAGTGGTGAAAACTTTTTATGCTTTGGGCTTGCATTGCCTCTTGCATAGGTTGATTTCCCGTTCCTTGGGGATATTGGCTCTTTGCTTGCCTTTGAGTAGGCAGAGGCTTTTCTTGGGAGTGAAGGCTTTGCACTTCGCTGGGGATATCCATATTGGGTGTTATAGGCGATTAACTCCCTGAGGATATGAATTTGTAGTTTGCCTCTGTTGTAGGCTCGCTGGGGGATAATTTTTTTTTTGGTGATCTGCCGAGGATTTTGATTGTTTTCCCGGAGATCTATTTTGACTTGCCCCTAGGGGGAATGGAGTTTTTGACTCCTTGTTGGATGTTGTTGTTTGAGCTGGCTTAGCCTATGCTCTTATTCCGCTGGGGAATGGGTTTTTATATTTTTCTCGTGATTTTATCTCTTTTTCACGATTTTGAAAATTTGGCTTTTTTAAATATGTGCTCCTTTTTAATTTCTTTTATGCACACTGGCTTTTTTGTTATGAAAAGATTTCTTTTCTCTTTTCTTTTTTTGGCGATCCCGGGGAGTTTATTGGCTTCCTAGGGATCCAATCTTTGATTTAATTTTTCATGATGGAGTCTTGGCTCCTGACTTTTGTGAAGCTCTTTATTGAGCGGGATGAAGAGATTTTCTTCTTTTTCTCTTTTTTTAGAGATTTGCCAAGGGGTTTGTCGGCTTCCTGGGGATCCAACTTTGATGATGTAGTCTTGGCTCCTGGCTTTGCGAAGCTCTTATTTGAGCTGGAAGGTGGAAATTTTCTTGTTTTCCTCTTTTCGTAGACTTTTCTGAAATGCTCTACTTGGAGATTTTATTCGGCCTTTTTTGTGCCTCTATTGGAATGAAAGTTTTTCTTTTCTTTCTTTTTGTTGGACCCCTAAGGATATGGAGATCTTGACTCAATATCTTCTTTGGTTGATCTTTATGTAGTCCTTATTCTCCTTTGGGGAATGAGGCATATATTTTGGATGAGTGTGCTCGATGACTCATGTGGTGATGCAGTTGAGTCGTGAGGTAATCTTTTTGTCTTGCCTCTGGAGTAGGCAAGGATCCGCTTGGGGATGATCAAGCCCTTCCGTTAACTTTTTCATGTTGATAACTTCCTTTTCTTTATATGGAAGGATGTTGATTAAAGCTTCAAATGACTCTTTTTTGACGACTCATGTGGTGGTGCTGAGTCATGAAGTAATTTTTATTTTGCCTCTGGAGTAGGCAAGGATCCGGTTGGGGATGATCGAGCCTTTTCGTTGGCTTTTCTATGTTGATGAC
Source organism: Sphenostylis stenocarpa (assembly GCA_963425845.1). Classification (NCBI taxonomy): domain Eukaryota; kingdom Viridiplantae; phylum Streptophyta; class Magnoliopsida; order Fabales; family Fabaceae; genus Sphenostylis; species Sphenostylis stenocarpa. The sequence goes on from OY731400.1 coordinate 50,659,606, forward strand.
TTCCTTCTTTCTTGGATGGAAGGATGGTGGTCGGATCTTTAAATGACTATGGTTGACGACTCATGTGATGATGATGCTGAGTCATGGAGTAATTTTTGTTTTGCCTCTGGAGTAGGCTAGGATCCGCTTAGGGATGATCGAGCCTTTCCGTTGGCCTTTTTTGATGTACCCTCCTTCTATTGGGGTTGGAGGAGAATGGTTGGAGCTATGGTTTTCTTAAAGCTCTTTATTTTGCTGAAATAATTTTGATTTCGCATTCTTTTTTTTGAGGGAATTTTTATTTGGAGACTGGATTCTGGCGCCTCCTCTTTTCAATCACAAGCATGGAGACTATCCTCCTTATATGCATGTTTATTATTCTTATTTAAAGAAAATCATTTTTTCTTGATTTTGACAAAGTCGTTTTGTGCAACTACTTTGTCTGTGGATGTCCTAAATGCAATCTATTTGTTTTTTTTTATGCATTTAGAAAGTAACTGGCCTTCTCCCGTTGGCTTCTTATGAATACGCCGATGGGCTGCTCCTTTATGACCATGATGATGGGCTCCTCTTTTTATCCATCTCTTGGTTTTAGCCCTATCTTTTGCCTAGACCGTTGTCGCTGCCGTCAAAAAAAGATGAGGCGGTCGGAGCGACGCGATGGTTTCGACCCTTTTGATTTTCGCATTTTTTATGGGTGGTTACAACGCCTTTAGGTTGTCCGATAACCGGGCTAACCCAAGGACTAGTTTTGAGGGGTTCTGTGGAGTCGCCACCGATGTTTTTACCGGAAACATCGGAAAAGGGGTTTTAAAAGGCGTTGGTTTTCAAAAACCAACTTTGGTCGTTAGAACCAGAGTTGGGTAAGGGAGTTAGTTATGTGTAAAGGGAGTATTAGTCCCTTTACGACGCCCCTTTCGGGTTCCCTATGACAGGCCGACTATTTAAAAATATTTAAACTGGTGAAAATTACGCTTTTGCCCTTTTTATTTTGCGGAATTTAAAATTATGACTACATGGCCCTAATCTATTGCATAATTTAAAATTAAAGCAGTAAAAGATAGAGAAGGAGAATTTAAACCTCCGAAGCAAGCTTTTTGTTTTATTTCTTTAAAAGAAATGGGTGCTTTTTGGCAGCCCTTCACTCTACACAGCGCTAGAAACTCTTCTAGACGCCGAAAAAACGCTCACAAAGGCACTCAGAAGCTCCGGAAATGCGTCGGAGGGATTCTAGAGAGAAATTTTAGAGAGAAGGGAGAGCTAAAAGCTTGTGGTGTGTGGAAATGAGGGGGGGAGAGCCCCTATTTATAGGTTTTCGCACCTGACAGTGGCGAGACCGCCGTTCTCGTCTGACAGGGTCGAGACCGCCGTCTCATCATGCCAAAGTGGCGAGACCGCCGTCTCGCCAAACGAGATCGTCATCTCGTCATTCGCAGGTGGCGAGACCGCCGTCTCGCCAAACGAGACGGCAGTCTCGCCATTTGCGTGAGGCGAGACGGCGGTCTCGATTTCGAGACGGCGGTCTCGTCCCAAAAAGGCAAGAACACTTATTTTTGTCCAGAAAATCCTTCCTGTCCTAGTATGGGGCCTAATAGTCTCTCCTAGTGGCTTGTTAGGCTTCGTCCATCTTCGAATAGGAGGTCTTCTGCTCTTTATTTGGAGGTCGGGCAAGATTTGGGGTCTACAGCTGCCCCCCCCCTTTACCTGACTAGTCGGCTGTTGGCCTGTTGCGCCAGACAGATTGACAGAAAGGTAAAGGAGTTGACCCTCTTGCGGCGGTTGATCTTCTGGGGAAAACTTGGCGTTCGTGCACTTCCAGGATACTACTTCTGATGTAGCCAATCCCTTCGGTGGACACGTGGTAGAACCTCAGGATACTCCTTCTGACGGTAGCCGATCCTTCGGTTGATGGGTATAAACCCCCCATCAGGCTGGTAGTGCAACTTACTGATCCGGCTTGAGCGCAGATCAGGCGCAACGCGTGCGCAGGTTGATAGGTATAAACCCCCTATCAGGCTGGTACAGTCCGCTGCGTAGGACTGGTGGTAGTGGCGGCTTACTGCTCGGGTAGGTCATGCGCCGGTCAGACACTCCTTGTGTGCTGGTTGATAGGTATAAACCCCCTATCAGGCTGGTACAGTCTGCTGCGTAGGACTGGTGGTAGTGGCGGCTTACTGCTCGGGTAGCTCATGCGCCGATCAGACACTCCTTGTGTGCTGGTTGATAGGTATGAACCCCCTATCAGGTTGGTACAGTCCACTGCGTAGGACTGGTGGTAGTGGCAGCTTACTGTTTAGGTGGCCCATGCGCCGGTCAGGCACTCCTTGGGGAGTGATTTCCGTGTTGGTAGATGCTCTTGGACCTCTTTGAATGGTCGTCCGGGTCGTACCGGGGATTTTGTAGGTGCTCATCCAGCTTGCTTGTTTGCTGGGGTTTCCTTGTTTTTGACTTTTGGTGGGGACTATCCAACTCTTGCTGGCTGGTCGGATGAGTCTTGTTTTCTGTTCAACTCTAATTTGGTAGTTGAAATTTTGTTGGTTTAGGTGATGACTTGTCTTAATCCTGCCTTTTTCTCGCGGTTTTATTTCTTTTTTCTCGCGATTTAGGATCTTGGCTTTTCTTATTGAGCGTATGCCTTTTTCCTTTTTAAGCTTTTTTGTTACGCTGGCTTTTTCCTTTCCCTTTGTTGAGCCCTTGATGGTTTGGACTCTTTTGACTGTTGATGATGATGGGCTCTTGAAACCTTTATTCTCCGTTAGGGAGTGTGGAGAAGGCTTTGGGTGAGTGTGCGATGTTGAGCCATGATAATTTTTGTGTTGCCTTCATGGATCTTTTTGGAGATGACTGGAGCCTTTGATTTCTAAAAGCTCCTATTTTGATGGGTCGCCTGATTGACGACTAACTCTGCTTTCTCGGGGGGAATTATTTGGAGAGTTGGTCTTGATGATCCTGTTTTCAATCACAACCATGGAGCTAATCTCCTTATATGTATGAATGCTTTTCATTCTGAAGTAATTTCTTTCATTTCTGACAAAGTCATTTTGTGCGACTACTTGTGTGTGGATGCTATTGATGCAAGTTGTTTTAGTTTGAGAGCATTTTTAGAAAGTGACTGGTACTTTCTTCCTTTTTTTTGTTTATTCTCTTGTATTTTTTGTTTTAACCCTATCTTTTGCCTAGACCGCCCTTTGCCGGTTTTCGATCTAGTAGGTTGCCTTGTACTTTTTGCTTGACCCGGTGTCATTCGTCTCGTTTTTATGCTTTCTTGAATTGCTTGTTTTATGCATGCTCATATTTCATTAATACAGAGGCATTCACACAAATAGGTAACAGAGAAGAAAAGACAATTTTATTGATATAAATAGAGGGTTTATTTTTTACATGGGGGTTTTACAAGAGAATTTGTAAGCAAGGCTGGCCAAGGTTGGCTGAACTGTATGAGGGTGCCACAACCATGTCTGTGATCTCTGTTTCCCCGTTTTTCCCGGTTACTTCAATTGAGATGCTCGAACCCAGAGTGAAGACTATGCGAAGTCCGCTTGCTTTTGTGAAGGTATTACCTTAGTCGCCTTTGCGGTTTTCGGCTAAGGTAATCATTGCTCTCTTTTGTGTTTTTTTTTTTTTTTTTTTTTTTAAATCTCTAATTTTTTCCTAGGACGTGTCCTAGCGAGGAATGTAGACCCTATCTTTTGCCCAGGATGCTCTTTGCGAGTTTTCATCCTGACGGGTCATGAGCAATGTCTTTAGGCGTAATATTTTTTCACCGCATCCGAGTTGACCGGGTATGGGAGTTCTTCTCCATCCATATTGGTGAGGATGAGGGCTCCTCCTGAGAAGGCTCGCTTGACCACAAAGGGTCCTTCGTAGTTGGCGGCCCATTTCCCGATTTTGTCTTTCTGGGCTGGGAGTAGTTTCTTTACCACTAGATCTCCTTCTTGGAAGGTGCGGGGATTGACCTTCTTGTCGTAGGCTTTCTTGATCTTCCTTTGATAAGCTTGCCCCCGACATATGGCGTCCAACCGTTTTTCTTCGATTAAGTTCAACTGATCATACCGGTTTTGGACCCATTCGGCTTCTGTCAATTTTGCTTCCATGACAACTCGTAGGGAGGGTATTTCGATCTCTACTAGTAGTACGGCCTCCATTCCGTATACGAGGGAAAACGGGGTAGCCCCTGTGGAGGTTCGTACCGACGTTCGATAACCATGTAAGGCAAAGGGAAGCATTTCATGCCAATCTTTGTAGGTCACAACCATTTTCTGGATTATTTTCTTGATATTTTTATTGGCTGCCTCCACTACACCATTCATCTTTGGTCGGTACGGAGAGGAATTGTGATGTTGTATTTTGAAGTCTTGACATAATTCCTCCATCATTTTATTATTGAGATTGGTCCCATTATCAGTAATGAGCTTATGAGGGATGCCGTACCGACATATAATGTTTTTCTTGATGAAGGTGGTCACCACTTTCCGAGTTACATGAGCGTACGATGCCACCTCAACCCACTTGGTGAAATAGTCGATTGCTACCAAGATGAAGCTATGGCCGTTAGATGCTTTGGGTTCGATGGGTCCGATGACATCCATGCCCCACATAGAAAATGGCCATGGTGTAGTCAGGTTACTGAGAGGTGCGGGCGGCACATGAATACTATCGGCGTATACTTGGCACTTATGACACTTCTTAGCATATTGGTGACAATCAGCTTCCATTGTGGACCAAAAATACCCTGCCCTAAGGATTTTCTTTGCCATGACATGCCCGGGTGCGTGGGTTCCAAAGGTCCCTTTGTGGATTTCTCTTATCAAGGTTCGGGCTTCTTCTTGGTCCACACACCTCAAGAGAGTGGAGTCGGGGCTCTTTTTGTAGAGGGTTCCTTCAATCAACGTGAACCCTGTGGCCCTCTTACGAATGGTTCACTTATCATTGTCGGTGGTTCTCTCGGGATATTCGCCCCTCATGAGATATTGTTTGATATCATGATACCAGGGGTTTTGGTCGCGCTCGCCATTTACTGCCATGCAGAAAGCTTGTTTATCATGCAGCTTGACTTGAATAATTGGCATCTCATGTTCGTGATCCAGGGCAACCATGGATGATAGGGTGGCAAGGGCGTCTGCAATTTGATTGTCTTCCCTAGGGATGTACTGGAAGGTGACACTTTCCATTCTTGAGACCAGCTCTCGGATGTGCTCTAGGTATGGGATTAACTTTGAGTTTCGGGTTTCCCATTCACCTTTAAGTTGGTAGATGACAACAGATGAATCACCGAATATTTTGAGCTTAGTAACCCCATGGTCTAAAGCCGCTTGGATTCCTAGCGCACATGCTTCGTATTCGGCCATGTTGTTGGTGCAATCGAAATTAAGCCTGGCTGTTACAGGAATGTGTTTCTTTTCGGGGGATATCAAAATAGCTCCTATCCCGTGTCCAAGCATGTTTGAGGCCCCGTCGAAGAACATGGTCCATGCCTCTTCTTTGGTCTCCTCGTGTTGGATGTGCATAATATGCTCATCAGGAAAGTCGTCTTGTAAGGACTGATATTCATTTGTTGATCCGTGGGCTAGATAATCTGCCAGGGGGCTTCCCTTAATAGCTTTCTGGGTAACATGAATGATGTCAAATTCTGAGAGGAGAACCTGCCACCTAGCTATTCTTCCAGTTAAAATGGGCTTCTCAAAGAGGTATTTGATTGGGTCCATTTTGGAAACCAACCATGTTGTATGTCGAGCCATGTACTGTTTGAGACGTTGAGTGACCCACACCAATGCGCAACATGTTTTTTCGAATGGTGTATAACGGGTTTCATAATCTGGGAATTTCTTACTGAGATAGTAAATGGCTTGTTCCTTTTTTCCGATTTCATCATGTTGGCCGAGCACACATCCCATGGACTCTTCGAGTATTGATACATATAAGATCAGGGGTCTCCCATCAACGGGTGGTACCAACACTGGTGGATTGGTTAAACAAGTTTTGATTTTATCGAACGCTTGTTGGCATTCTTTGTTCCACACCATTGGCTGATTTTTGCGCAACAGTTTAAAGTGTTAGAATCGCGCAGCGGAATGTTCGCGTGGTCGGACAAAAACCAAGAGGGGGGGTGAATTGGATTTTTAATAAAAATTAGGTTTTCAAAATTTTCCCCAAATTTTACCGATTAAAAACTGCGTAAATGTAAATAGAGAAGAGTAGAGAAGATTACACAGTAGGTTTATACTTGGTTCGGATCAAAAGACCCTACGTCCGAGTTGCTAATCACTCAAAAGAGGATTAACGCTGTCACTAAGAACAAATTGTTACAAACAGATTACAAATGAACAGATAAAGATCGAGAAAACACCTCTCTTGAAATCCACAAGAGATGAAGAACGACTTTCCCTAGAGACGGCACAGACACACAATCCACTAAGAACTCCACTTAGTGATTCTTATCGCTTCTAGCCTCACACCGAGTTCCAAAAGCCCCCTTTCCTTGCAACAAACAGTTCTCCGGCACTCACGAGCACTTAACTTTTGTATGGAAAGAGTTGTTCTTACTTTCCGAGTGCCAAAGCAGAGTTTAAGTAGGGAAATTAGGGTTTAGGAATTGGGGATTTCGAAACTAGGGTTCTTGGTAATTGGGATTTCGAAAATAGGGTTAATTTGAAATTTAAAATGAAAAACAGACTGAAATAATCGATTATTTGGAGTGATAATCGATTAAAACAGAGCCAAATACGTCAGAACCCAAACCTCTCCGGAATAATCGATTATTTGGTGAAATAATCAATTATCCGTACGGAATAGTACAAAACAATCGATTATTTTGTCTGTTTTAATCGATTAAAACAGTGAGTTTGTATAGAAAGTGTTTTCTCAACTGTTTTAATCGATTATTTACCTATATAATCGATTAAAGCCGAGCCTAAATGATAAATTTGAGCTTTTTGAAGCTTCTAAGTTACAGACTATGTACCGGCTATCTTAGACTCTAAAAATACAGACTCAATCTTAAATAAAACAGAGTTATTACAATACAATTATCACCAATCTTCAATCTTCAATATTCTAAGTCTTTAGTTCTTGGATCATCATCAAAATCCATTCTTCATATTCATCAAGTGCAACATCAAGTCCTTGAATTGTCAACATAAAGATGGGTATACATTTATCCGTCAATTGTGCGATGAAACGGGCAATGTAGTTGATCCGGCCTAGGAAACCTCTGACCTCCTTTTCTGTGCTTGGTGGAGGCATTTCCAGAATTGCCTTTGTTTTGTCAGGGTCCACCTCAATTCCTCTTTTGCTGACAATGAACCTTAGGAGTTTTCCTTGTTAGAAAAGTAGTTTTAGATCAAGAGGGGGGTGAATTGATCTTTGATAGTTTTTCGCAAATCACAGATTATCTAATTCGAAAATTAAGTTTACTAATCTATTCTTGAATCACAAAGCAATCAATAAAAATAAGCGCAACAACTCAATTTAAAGAGAGAAAGGTTAAGAAAGATTTCACCGGTATTTTATACTGGTTCACCCAATACCAGGGCTATGTCCAGTCTCCAGCCAAATTCCAGCTGGGTTCCACTAGATTAAATGTTTTACAGATTCAACAATCTTACACCTAATCTAACACAAGAACCAAATTCCAGTTCCTGCACTTAACCTCTCCACCAAGAACCAAATTCCAGCTCTTGATAACCTCTACAACCAAATTCCAGTTGCAGAGAAACCAGTGCCCAAATTCCAGGCACCAAACCTTTCACCAAGAACCAAATTCCAGTTCTTGATAACCTCTACAACCAAATTCCAGTTGCAGAGAAACCAGTGCCCAAATTCCAGGCACCAAACCTTTCACCAAGAACCAAATTCCAGTTCTTGATAACCTCTACAACCAAATTCCAGTTGCAGAGAAACCAGTGCCCAAATTCCAGGCACCAAACCTTTCACTAAGAACCAAATTCCAGTTCTTGATAACCTCCACAACCAACTTCCAGCTGCAGAGAAACTTGTGCCCAAATTCCAGGCACAACACAATACAAAAGAATGAAAAATAATTTACAAAGAAGAAACTAGAAAGCTCAAACCAGTTTATCCAAATCTGCAGAGAGTTTCTTCTTCAAAAGAATGCAAGTTTCCTCAAGAAAGATTTTCAAAATAACTTCAAAAAATTGTTGCGAATCTTTCTTGAAAAAGTTCTAAGGTTTGCTTGAATGATTGCTTAAGGATGTGTAAAAACTGATATTCAATGTAATGTTGAAAAGTTCAAGCAAAACTGTTTTTAAAGAGTAATTTCAAAAACTGCTGCATTAATTAATCTGTTGAAAGTTTGTTTTAATCTATTGAAATAGCCGTTTCAATCTGTTAAAAGTCCTTTCAATCCATTAATGCGTTCTTGTTTCTTTAATAGAATTGTTTTAGTTGATACTGCAACGGTTATATCAATTAAAACACTTTACAAAACTTTTCTAAGTTTGATTCAATCGATTGTTTCGTGTTTTAATCGATTGATATACTGCAAAACTTTCTTATAAAACTTTTCAAGTTATTTTAACTAATAAAAAGAAGTTTTAATCGATTAAAACTCTATACAAAAATTTTTCCAAGTTGTTTTAATCGGTTGAAACGCGTTTTAATCGATTGAAACTCTGTAAAAAAATTTCCAAGTTATTTTAATCGATTGAAATGCGTTTTAATCGATTGAAACAGATCTGATCGGTCATAATTCATTTCTGATCGATCATAACCAACTCTGATCGGTCATAACTGCATTCTGATCGATCATTCTGACCCTTTAAGTGATTTTAATCGATTGAAACGTGTTTTAATCGATTGAAAAAGTTCTGATCGCTCATAATTCAAATCTGATCGGTCAAATTTGATTCTGGCTGGTCATATTTGTATTCTGATCGGTCATAATGAGTTCTAAAGGGTTTTAATCGATTGAAAGCAATTTGTATCGATTAAAATACTATAAAATTACTTCTTTGAACATTCTAAGAGATTTTAATCGGTTCTTTCAAAACTATATCAGTTAAAAACATTATTAAGAAAGCTTTTGTCATAATGCTTTGTTTTTAATTTGTTTAAAACGATTTTTGAGGCATTTTGCAAAATCATTTAGGAGAAGAAACTTTATGCAGTAGAAAAGATAAAGTGGTTTTACCTAAGCATTCTGTTAGACACACTAATCTTCTAACACTTTTATCTGAGTGACTTGTTGACTGTTGCAATGTTGACTTTAAACTCCATCTTTGACTTCATCAAATCAATGAGATCTTTGCCAAAGTATTTCACTAAGATCTTCATCACTTTCAGTCTCCCCCTATTTGATGAAGACAAACACCATTTTGAAAAAACAAACTCTGCAAGAGAAGTCACTTGATAATACAGTTTAGTGAGAAATTTAAAAATGTATTAATGTCCTATTTCTCCCCCTAAAACTTATTTCTCCCCCTAAAATGATGCTTCCTTAATGTGAGAGTTATTTCTCTAAATTGATCCTAAAGTAAAGCAACTATTTCTCCCCCTTTTGACTTCATCAAAAATAGGGAACGAGAGGAGAAATAATGAAATGCAAAGGTTTTCAACAATTTTGAGTTTTTGAAAATAAAAAGAAATCAATACTTTACTCATGAAAAGATCAATTAAAGTTGATTCAAACTTATCTTCATTAACACGTTTGTAATGAATACAATTAACACATGTAAAGATAAGGGAATCACGCTTTAGTAGCATGTTACGAGAACATCCATTAACTAAAGCCTTTAATCTTTCTTTCCAGAATAAAAATCGATTAAAAACAGAACAGAATCGATTAAAATATTCTAGGTAATGATTTTAATCGATTGAAAGAAGGTTTTAATCGATTAAAACATTTAAGATTTTGAAAACATGAAACTTTAGTGCAATTAATCGATTATTTCGATTTTTAATCGATTAAAACATTAATGAAAAATGTTATATAAGTTCATTTAATCGATTTAAAAGATGTTTTTATTGATTAAAACATTCAGATTTGAAAACTCTGTCATATCTGATGCGAATTTCATATATCTAATTTAGTGGATTTGTTGTGAACTGATTATCTAGAAAGATGTTTAACAACGATATCAATTATATTGATTATCTTTTCACTAATAGATCCAACAATATTAGAATTAAGATTCTCATTGATCTATGATCTAATTTTATCTATGTTAGTTTCATCCAAATTAAAATCTATATTATATCGAGTCAAAGTTAAAGCAATTGTGCCTGGTATATAACCAGGTAATGTTACTGACCCAGAAAAATAAGCATCAAAAAGCAATAAGATATAAGAGATAAGGTAAGAAGGGACCTTTTTTATCCATACTTCCCGATTATTTGTGTCCGGTATCGAGAATTCATGATTCGAGTCATTTTATCCTTACCATCTTTAAAAGGCCATAGTCTTCACTTTTTGCTGAAACCAATTTTGCTTTATCAATCATTGAGATACCAACAGCTGTTTTTCCTATTATGAACTCTGCAGTTTTCACCATCCAAGCAAATAACTACATTCTCAATGTAGTATGAAGGAAAATGATAGCGTGTTATTCTTCCCTTCAAATGGATCAATCATCATCATCTCCGAGGAATGAATCTTCTTAAACTTTGTTGTTTCAAGTGGTATCATATATTGAAACACAAGCATACGAAACGAGAACAAGTGATGACAGCGAGTCCAGGATTCCCTGGTCAATGACCATATCCATACATATTTCATACATCAAAACATCTGAAATTCCTTTAGAATCACCTGAAAGATCCTCTTGTTGGTTTGTTGTTAAGGATGTCAGATCATCAATATAAAATTGATCCCTGTATTGACCATAAAACACATATTCTCTGTGGCACTTTTAGCTTTTCATTCAATTCTTGAATTGTCTGTCTCAGATTTGTTTCCTTACGGTGACACCTCGTGACTTTGATGATTAAGACGAATTATCGGAGTTTGCACAATTCCAGTGAATTTCACCAAGAGTCTTGAGCTAATGCATGCCCAAAATTATCTCACATATATTGCTACGTAATATCCATAAATCAAATGTAAACGTGTGTCCAAGTTATCCGATCATACTTCTTGGTAATCAACAACTTATTTTCGAAGCGGATATTAATTACCACGCGGCATTTCATGTAAAGTATTAAGAGAAATGTAGATATCTACAGTTTGAATCATGTTTGTAGCAGAGAATTGAGAGAAGGTTTTGAAAATATGAAAACAGAAGAAATATATGATAAGTTCAGAACCTGGTTTGATGATTCAGGACAGTGGGTACTGCAGCTATTGGGAATATGTTTGACTCGGACAAAGAAATTTTAAACATAATATGCAGATTCTGATTATCATAAAACCTTGGGTTTTTTTATTTGAATTCGCTTACTAAACTTCAATTTTATGTTATGAAACTTATTTTTAGAACCTAATTAATCGATTAATCAACTGATTATCTACTAATTTGATTTTTACTATTAGGTTTGAGATAGCTGCAGTGAATTAATCGATTGTTTCATAAAAGAATCGATTAATTTGGTACAGAGTGATACTGATAAAATGAAACCAAAATTTAAATCGATTAAAACGAAAATGAATCGATTAAATTTGATACCTTAGTGATTTTAGTTGATATAAATTCATTCTAATCGATTAAAACAGTTAAACTCAAATCCTGAGAACATTTTAATCGATTGATTCGCATTTCAATCGATTAAAACTGTACAGACAGATTTATTAATATCTTCTGTAAGTTATTTTAATCGATTAATACTGGTTTATATCAATTAAAACAATCAGTTTAGACAAACAAAACCTGATTCGTAGCTCGAACTCCAAGGGATTCCCAGACTTTGTTCCTGCAAAACAAGTTAAGAATTTTTTCGGTACCCTTTATAGTTACTTGGGTCCTGATCGAGGTTATTTGAAATGAATTAATTTTTGGAACCCATTTCATTCTTCCTTTAGGAATAGCATACTTTTTGATTCTACAATATTTGACCGAGTGACCTTTCTTCATGCAGTAGAAACATTTGATTACAGAGTATGAATTCCTATTTGTGTTTGTTTTCCTGGATCTAGATTTAAATCCTATTCCAGATTTGTCAAAAATCAATTTTTGAGACCCAAGTAAAACATCAAGATTGGCTTGTCCTTGAGTGAATCTTGAAACAGTTTGAGATAAGAAATCAATTTTCTTTTGTAATTCAGGACAGTTATTGCAGGGTTTATTACATGCACAATCAGAATTAGCATGAATTAATTTCAAGAAATCACAATCAGTTTCATCTTCAAGAATTCTTTTTTCAAGAGAATCAACTTTATTTACTAGCCAATTATTTAGCCCTTTTAGCCTATCGTTTTCTTTTTGTAGTTTCTTAGCCTCTTTATGCATTTCATTAAATGCTTCTTGCAATGCATCATAATTCATTGAATTTGAAGAGGAACTAGAACTTACATTGCTTGGATTGTGGATTTTGACTTGCCATTAGACATAGGTTGGCTTCTTCATTATCAGAATTTTCTGGGCATTCCATCCTGACATGGCCACTGGTATTTGGTGATTCTGAGTTGACCATTAAGCATATCTCTGGTGCTTCTTCATAGGTCTTTTCAAGGATCTTCCACATTTGTGCAGCAGTTTGACAATGTGCAATCCTAAAAAAATCATTTCTGTTAAGAGCGGATGAGATGATATTTTTGGCAATACAATCATCTTGGATTCCGTTAACCATATCAGTTTCTTGTTCAATGACATTCCAAACATTTATACTAACAGATTCAATAAAGATCTTCATCCTCATTTTCCAGAATAGATAATCTGTTCCACAAAACAGTGGAGGTCTATCAATACAAGCTCCCTCGAGAAAATTTGTTTCCAGCCATGGATCGAAGAACTTGAATAACTTTCAAGCACCTCACTCGATGCCAATTGTTAGAAAAGTAGTTTTAGATCAAGAGGGGGTGAATTGATCTTTGATAGTTTTTCGCAAATCACAGATTATCTAATTCGAAAATTAAGTTTACTAATCTATTCTTGAATCACAAAGCAATCAATCAAAATAAGCGCAGCAACTGAATTTAAAGAGAGAAAGGTTAAGAAAGATTTCACCGGTATTTTATACTGGTTCACCCAATACCAGGGCTACGTCCAGTCTCCAGCCAAATTCCAGCTGGGTTCCACTAGATTAAATGTTTTACAGATTCAACAATCTTACACCTAATCTAACACAAGAACCAAATTCCAGTTCCTGCACTTAACCTCTCCACCAAGAACCAAATTCCAGCTCTTGATAACCTCTACAACCAAATTCCAGTTGCAGAGAAACCAGTGCCCAAATTCCAGGCACCAAACCTTTCACCAAGAACCAAATTCCAGTTCTTGATAACCTCTACAACCAAATTCCAGTTGCAGAGAAACCAGTGCCCAAATTCCAGGCACCAAACCTTTCACCAAGAACCAAATTCCAGTTCTTGATAACCTCTACAACCAAATTCCATTTGCAGAGAAACCGGTGCCCAAATTCCAGGCACCAAACCTTTCACCAAGAACAAAATTCCAGTTCTTGATAACCTCAACAACCAACTTCCAGCTGCAGAGAAACTTGTGCCCAAATTCCAGGCACAACACAATACAAAAGAATGAAAAATAATTTACAAAGAAGAAACTAGAAAGCTCAAACCAGTTTATCCAAATCTGCAGAGAGTTTCTTCTTCAAAAGAATGCAAGTTGCCTCAAGAAAGATTTTCAAAATAACTTCAAAAAATTGTTGCGAATCTTTCTTGAAAAAGTTCTAAGGTTTGCTTGAATGATTGCTTAAGGATGTGTAAAAACTGATATTCAATGTAATGTTGAAAAGTTCAAGCAAAACTGTTTTTAAAGAGTAATTTCAAAAACTGCTGCATTAATTAATCTGTTGAAAGTTTGTTTTAATCTGTTGAAATAGCCGTTTCAATCTGTTAAAAGTCCTTTCAATCCATTAATGCGTTCTTGTTTCTTTAACGAATTGTTTTAGTTGATACTTGCAACGGTTATATCAATTAAAACACTTTACAAAACTTTTCTAAGTTTGATTCAATCGATTGTTTCGTGTTTTAATCGATTGATATACTGCAAAACTTTCTTATAAAACTTTTCAAGTTATTTTAACTAATAAAAAGAAGTTTTAATCGATTAAAACTCTGTACAAAAATTTTTCCAAGTTGTTTTAATCGGTTGAAACGCGTTTTAATCGATTGAAACTCGTAAAAAATTTCCAAGTTATTTTAATCGATTGAAATGCGTTTTAATCGATTGAAACAGATCTGATCGGTCATAATTCATTTCTGATCGATCATAACCAACTTCGATCGGTCATAATCGCATTCTGATCGATCATTCTGATCCTTTAAGTGATTTTAATCGATTGAAACGTGTTTTAATCGATTGAAAAAGTTCTGATCGCTCATAATTCAAATCTGATCGGTCAAATTTGATTCTGGCTGGTCATATTTGTATTCTGATCGGTCATAATGAGTTCTAAAGGGTTTTAATCGATTGAAAGCAATTTGTATCGATTAAAATACTATAAAATTACTTCTTTGAACATTCTAAGAGATTTTAATCGGTTCTTTCAAAACTATATCAGTTAAAAACATTATTAAGAAAGCTTTTGTCATAATGCTTTGTTTTTAATTTGTTTAAAACGATTTTTGAGGCATTTTGCAAAATCATTTAGGAGAAGAAACTTTATGCAGTAGAAAAGATAAAGTGGTTTTACCTAAGCATTCTGTTAGACACACTAATCTTCTAACACTTTTATCTGAGTGACTTGTTGACTGTTGCAATGTTGACTTTAAACTCCATCTTTGACTTCATCAAATCAATGAGATCTTTGCCAAAGTATTTCACTAAGATCTTCATCACTTTCAGTCTCCCCCTATTTGATGAAGACAAACACCATTTTGAAAAAACAAACTCTGCAAGAGAAGTCACTTGATAATACAGTTTAGTGAGAAATTTAAAAATGTATTAATGTCCTATTTCTCCCCCTAAAACTTATTTCTCCCCCTAAAATGATGCTTCCTTAATGTGAGAGTTATTTCTCTAAATTGATCCTAAAGTAAAGCAACTATTTCTCCCCCTTTTGACTTCATCAAAAATAGGGAACAGAGGAGAAATAATGAAATGCAAAGGTTTTCAACAGTTTTGAGTTTTTGAAAATAAAAAGAAATCAATACTTTACTCATGAAAAGATCAATTAAAGTTGATTCAAACTTATCTTCATTAACACGTTTGTAATGAATACAATTAACACATGTAAAGATAAGGGAATCACGCTTTAGTAGCATGTTACAGGAACAGCCATTAACTAAAGCCTTTAATCTTTCTTTCCAGAATAAAAATCGATTAAAAACAGAACAGAATCGATTAAAATATTCTAGGTAATGATTTTAATCGATTGAAAGAAGGTTTTAATCGATTAAAACATTTAAGATTTTGAAAACATGAAACTTTAGTGCAATTAATCGATTATTTCGATTTTTAATCGATTAAAACATTAATGAAAAATGTTATATAAGTTCATTTAATCGATTTAAAAGATGTTTTTATTGATTAAAACATTCAGATTTGAAAACTCTGTCATATCTGATGCGAATTTCATATATCTAATTTAGTGGATTTGTTGTGAACTGATTATCTAGAAAGATGTTTAACAACGATATCAATTATATTGATTATCTTTTCACTAATAGATCCAACAATATTAGAATTAAGATTCTCATTGATCTATGATCTAATTTTATCTATGTTAGTTTCATCCAAATTAAAATCTATATTATATCAGTCAAAGTTAAAGCAATTGTGCCTGGTATATAACCAGTAATGTTACTGACCCAGAAAAATAAGCATCAAAAAGCAATAAGATATAAGAGATAAGGTAAGAAGGGACCTTTTTTATCCATACTTCCCTGATTATTTGTGTCCGGTATCAGAATTCATGATTCAGTCATTTTATCCTTACCATCTTTAAAAGGCCATAGTCTTCACTTTTTGCTGAAACCAATTTTGCTTTATCAATCATTGAGATACCAACAGCTGTTTTTCCTATTATGAACTCTGCAGTTTTCACCATCCAAGCAAATAACTACATTCTCAATGTAGTATGAAGGAAAATGATAGCGTGTTATTCTTCCCTTCAAATGGATCAATCATCATCATCTCTGAGGAATGAATCTTCTTAAACTTTGTTGTTTCAAGTGGTATCATATATTGAAACACAAGCATACGAAACAGAACAAGTGATGACAGCAGTCCAGGATTCCCTGGTCAATGACCATATCCATACATATTTCATACATCAAAACATCTGAAATTCCTTTAGAATCACTGAAAGATCCTCTTGTTGGTTTGTTGTTAAGGATGTCAGATCATCAATATAAAATTGATCCCTGTATTGACCATAAAACACATATTCTCTGTGGCACTTTTAGCTTTTCATTCAATTCTTGAATTGCTGTCTCAGATTTGTTTCCTTACAGTGACACCTCGTGACTTTGATGATTAAGACGAATTATCAGAGTTTGCACAATTCCAGTGAATTTCACCAAGAGTCTTGAGCTAATGCATGCCCAAAATTATCTCACATATATTGCTACGTAATATCCATAAATCAAATGTAAACGTGTGTCCAAGTTATCTGATCATACTTCTTGGTAATCAACAACTTATTTTCAGAAGCAGATATTAATTACCACGCAGCATTTCATGTAAAGTATTAAGAGAAATGTAGATATCTACAGTTTGAATCATGTTTGTAGCGAGAGAATTGAGAGAAGGTTTTGAAAATATGAAAACGAAGAAATATATGATAAGTTCGAACCTGGTTTGATGATTCGGGACGATGGGTACTGCAGACTATTGGGAATATGTTTGACTCGGACAAAGAAATTTTAAACATAATATGCAGATTCTGATTATCATAAAACCTTGGGTTTTTTATTTGAATTCGCTTACTAAACTTCAATTTTATGTTATGAAACTTATTTTTAGAACCTAATTAATCGATTAATCAACTGATTATCTACTAATTTGATTTTTACTATTAGGTTTGAGATAGTTGCAAGTGAATTAATCGATTGTTTCATAAAAGAATCGATTAATTTGGTACAGAGTGATACTTGATAAAATGAAACCAAAATTTAAATCGATTAAAACGAAAATGAATCGATTAAATTTGATACCTTAGTGATTTTAGTTGATATAAATTCATTCTAATCGATTAAAACAGTTAAACTCAAATCCTGAGAACATTTTAATCGATTGATTCGCATTTCAATCGATTAAAACTGTACAGACAGATTTATTAATATCTTCTGTAAGTTATTTTAATCGATTAATACTGGTTTATATCAATTAAAACAATCAGTTTAGACAAACAAAACCTGATTCGTAGCTCTGAACTCCAAGGGATTCCCAGACTTTGTTCCTGCAAAACAAGTTAAGAATTTTTTCTGGTACCCTTTATAGTTACTGGGTCCTGATCAGGTTATTTGAAATGAATTAATTTTTGGAACCCATTTCATTCTTCCTTTAGGAATAGCATACTTTTTGATTCTACAATATTTGACCGAGTGACCTTTCTTCATGCAGTAGAAACATTTGATTACAGAGTATGAATTCCTATTTGTGTTTGTTTTCCTGGATCTAGATTTAAATCCTATTCCAGATTTGTCAAAAATCAATTTTTGAGACCCAAGTAAAACATCAAGATTGGCTTGTCCTTGAGTGAATCTTGAAACAGTTTGAGATAAGAAATCAATTTTCTTTTGTAATTCAGGACAGTTATTGCAGGGTTTATTACATGCACAATCAGAATTAGCATGAATTAATTTCAAGAAATCACAATCAGTTTCATCTTCAAGAATTCTTTTTTCAAGAGAATCAACTTTATTTACTAGCCAATTATTTAGCCCTTTTAGCCTATCGTTTTCTTTTTGTAGTTTCTTAGCCTCTTTATGCATTTCATTAAATGCTTCTTGCAATGCATCATAATTCACTGAATTTGAAGAGGAACTAGAACTTACATTGCTGGATTGTGGATTTTGACTTGCCATTAGACATAGGTTGGCTTCTTCATTATCAGAATTTTCTGGGCATTCCATCCTGACATGGCCACTGGTATTTGGTGATTCTGAGTTGACCATTAAGCATATCTCTGGTGCTTCTTCATAGGTCTTTTCAAGGATCTTCCACATTTGTGCAGCAGTTTGACAATGTGCAATCCTAAAAAAATCATTTCTGTTAAGAGCGGATGAGATGATATTTTTGGCAATACAATCATCTTGGATTCTGTTAACCATATCAGTTTCTTGTTCAATGACATTCCAAACATTTATACTAACAGATTCAATAAAGATCTTCATCCTCATTTTCCAGAATAGATAATCTGTTCCACAAAACAGTGGAGGTCTATCAATACAAGCTCCCTCAGAAAATTTGTTTCCAGCCATGGATCGAAGAACTTGAATAACTTTCAAGCACCTCGCTCTGATGCCAATTGTTAGAAAAGTAGTTTTAGATCAAGAGGGGGGTGAATTGATCTTTGATAGTTTTTCGCAAATCACAGATTATCTAATTCGAAAATTAAGTTTACTAATCTATTCTTGAATCACAAAGCAATCAATCAAAATAAGCGCAACAACTCAATTTAAAGAGAGAAAGGTTAAGAAAGATTTCACCGGTATTTTATACTTGGTTCACCCAATACCAGGGCTACGTCCAGTCTCCGACCAAATTCCAGCTGGGTTCCACTAGATTAAATGTTTTACAGATTCAACAATCTTACACCTAATCTAACACAAGAACCAAATTCCAGTTCCTGCACTTAACCTCTCCACCAAGAACCAAATTCCAGCTCTTGATAACCTCTACAACCAAATTCCAGTTGCAGAGAAACCAGTGCCCAAATTCCAGGCACCAAACCTTTCACCAAGAACCAAATTCCAGTTCTTGATAACCTCTACAACCAAATTCCAGTTGCAGAGAAACCAGTGCCCAAATTCCAGGCACCAAACCTTTCACCAAGAACCAAATTCCAGTTCTTGATAACCTCTACAACCAAATTCCATTTGCAGAGAAACCGGTGCCCAAATTCCAGGCACCAAACCTTTCACCAAGAACAAAATTCCAGTTCTTGATAACCTCAACAACCAACTTCCAGCTGCAGAGAAACTTGTGCCCAAATTCCAGGCACAACACAATACAAAAGAATGAAAAAGAATTTACAAAGAAGAAACTAGAAAGCTCAAACCAGTTTATCCAAATCTGCAGAGAGTTTCTTCTTCAAAAGAATGCAAGTTGCCTCAAGAAAGATTTTCAAAATAACTTCAAAAAATTGTTGCGAATCTTTCTTGAAAAAGTTCTAAGGTTTGCTTGAATGATTGCTTAAGGATGTGTAAAAGCTGATATTCAATGTAATGTTTGAAAAGTTCAAGCAAAACTGTTTTTAAAGAGTAATTTCAAAAGCTGCTGCATTAATTAATCTGTTGAAAGTTTGTTTTAATCTGTTGAAATAGCCGTTTCAATCTGTTAAAAGTCCTTTCAATCCATTAATGCGTTCTTGTTTCTTTAACAGAATTGTTTTAGTTGATACTTACAACGGTTATATCAATTAAAACACTTTACAAAACTTTTCTAAGTTTGATTCAATCGATTGTTTCGTGTTTTAATCGATTGATATACTGCAAAACTTTCTTATAAAACTTTTCAAGTTATTTTAACTAATAAAAAGAAGTTTTAATCGATTAAAACTCTGTACAAAAATTTTTCCAAGTTGTTTTAATCGGTTGAAACGCGTTTTAATCGATTGAAACTCGTAAAAAATTTCCAAGTTATTTTAATCGATTGAAATGCGTTTTAATCGATTGAAACAGATCTGATCGGTCATAATTCATTTCTGATCGATCATAACCAACTACGATCGGTCATAAGCGCATTTTGATCGATCATTCTGACCCTTTAAGTGATTTTAATCGATTGAAACGTGTTTTAATCGATTGAAAAAGTTCTGATCGCTCATAATTCAAATCTGATCGGTCAAATTTGATTATGTTGGTCATATTTGTATTCTGATCGGTCATAATGAGTTCTAAAGGGTTTTAATCGATTGAAAGCAATTTGTATCGATTAAAATACTATAAAATTACTTCTTTGAACATTCTAAGAGATTTTAATCGGTTCTTTCAAAACTATATCGGTTAAAAACATTATTAAGAAAGCTTTTGTCATAATGCTTTGTTTTTAATTTGTTTAAAACGATTTTTGAGGCATTTTGCAAAATCATTTAAGAGAAGAAACTTTATGCAGTAGAAAAGATAAAGTGGTTTTACCTAAGCATTACGTTAGACACACTAATCTTCTAACACTTTTATCTGAGTGACTTGTTGACCAGTTGCAATGTTGACTTTAAACTCCATCTTTGACTTCATCAAATCAATGAGATCTTTGCCAAAGTATTTCACTAAGATCTTCATCACTTTCGAGTCTCCCCCTATTTGATGAAGACAAACACCATTTTGAAAAAACAAACTCTGCAAGAGAAGTCACTTGATAATACAGATTTAGTGAGAAATTTAAAAATGTATTAATGTCCTATTTCTCCCCTAAAACTTATTTCTCCCCTAAAATGATGCTTCCTTAATGTAAGAGTTATTTCTCTAAATTGATCCTAAAGTAAGGCAACTATTTCTCCCCCTTTTGACTTCATCAAAAATAGGGAACAGAGGAGAAACAATGAAATGCAAAGGTTTTCAACAGTTTTGAGTTTTTGAAAATAAAATGAAATCAATACTTTACTCTTGTAAAGATCAATTAAAGTTGATTCAAACTTATCTTCATTAACACGTTTGTAATGAATACAATTAACACGTGTAAAGATAAGGGAATCACGCTTTAGTAGCATGTTACAGGAACAACCATTAACTAAAGCCTTTAATCTTTCTTTCCAGAATAAAAATCGATTAAAAACGAACAGAATCGATTAAAATATTCTAGGTAATGATTTTAATCGATTGAAAGAAGGGTTTAATCGATTAAAACATTTAAGATTTTGAAAACATGAAACTTTAGTGCAATTAATCGATTATTTCGACTTTTAATCGATTAAAACATTAATGAAAAATGTTATATAAGTTCATTTAATCGATTTAAAAGATGTTTTTATTGATTAAAACATTCAGATTTGAAAACTATGACATATCCGATGCGAATTTCTTATATCTAATTTAGTGGATATGTTGTGAACTGATTATCTAGAAAGGTGTTTAGCAACGATATCAACTATATTGATTATCTTTTCACTAATAGATCCAACAATATTAGAATTAAGATTCTCATTGATCTATGATCTAATTTTATCTATGTTAGTTTCATCCAAATTAAAATCTATATTATATCGAGTCAAAGTTAAAGCAATTGTGCCTGGTATATAACCGAGTAATGTTACCTGACCCAGAAAAATAAGCATCAAAAAGCAATAAGATATAAGAGATAAGGTAAGAAGGGACCCTTTTTATCCATACTTCCTCGATTATTTGTGTCCGGTATCAGAATTCATGATTCAGTCATTTTATCCTTACCATCTTTAAAAGGCCATAGTCTTCACTTTTTGCTGAAACCAATTTTGCTTTATCAATCATTGAGATACCAACAGCTGTTTTTCCTATTTTGAACTCTGCAGTTTTCAC
Organism: Sphenostylis stenocarpa; assembly: GCA_963425845.1. NCBI lineage: Eukaryota > Viridiplantae > Streptophyta > Magnoliopsida > Fabales > Fabaceae > Sphenostylis > Sphenostylis stenocarpa. Next base: position 50,681,315 of record OY731400.1, read on the forward strand.
CATCCACGCAAATAACTACATCCTCAATGTAGTATGAAGGAAAATGATAGCGTGTTATTCTTCCCTTCAAATGGATCAGTCATCATCATCATCTCTGAGGAATGAATCTTCTTCAACTTTGTTGTTTCAAGTGGTATCATATATTGAAACACAAGCATACGAAACAGAACAAGTGATGACAAGCAGTCCAGGATTCCCGGTCAATGACCATATCCATACATATTTCATACATCACTATTATCATGGGCATCAAAACATCGAAATTCCTTTAGAATCACTCGAAAGATCCTCTTGTTGGTTTGTTGTTAAGGATGTCAGATCATCAATATAAAATTGATCCCTGTATTGACCATAAAACACATATTCTCTGTGGCACTTTTAGCTTTTCATTCAATTCTTGAATTCGTTGTCTCAGATTGGTTTCCTTACGGTGACACCTCGTGACTTTGATGATTAAGACGAATTATCAAAGTTTGCACAATTCCAATGAATTTCACCAAGAGTCTTGAACTAATGCATGCCCAAAATTATTTCACATATATTGCTACGTAATATCCATAAATCTAATGTAAACGTGTGTCCAAGTTATCTGATCATACTTCTTAGTAATCAACAACTTATTATCGAAGCAAATATTCCGAAATTCCTTGTAAACTATGTTTAGTCTACAACTTGATCATTTTACTAGTGTCAAAAAAAAGTTCGTCTATTCTGATAATTCTTGATTTGCAATTATTACCATGAATTCCATTAAAGTATTAAGAGAAATGTAGCATCCATCTAAATTGAGCCATGAAAGAAAATTTGGATTATTCATGATTGTCTTGCCATTATTAAGAATTGAGAAACTAAACTATGAAACCATGGATGTGTTGCTTCAATCAGTTTGAAGAGTTGAGAGAAGATTTTGAAAATATGAAAACGAAGAAAGATGATAATTGAAATGATAAGTTCAGAACCTGGTTTGATGATTCAGGGACGTTGAGTACTTGCAACTATTGGGAATATGTTTGACTCGGTCAAAGAAATTTTAAACATAATTATGCAGATTTTGATTATCATAAAACCTTGGGTTTTTTTATTTGAATTCGCTTACTAAACTTCAATTTGATGTTATGAAACTTATTTTTAGAACCTAATTAATCGATTAATCAACTGATTATCTACTAATTTGATTTTTACTATTAGGTTTGAGATAGCTGCAGTGAATTAATCGATTGTTTCATAAAAGAATCGATTAATTTGGTACGAGTGATACTTGATAAAATGAAACCAAAATTTAAATCGATTAAAACGAAAATGAATCGATTAAATTTGATACCTTAGTGATTTTAGTTGATATAAATTCATTCTAATCGATTAAAACAGTTAAACTCAAATCTCGAGAACATTTTAATCGATTGATTCGCATTTCAATCGATTAAAACTGTATGGACATGATTTATTAATATCTTCTGTAAGTTATTTTAATCGATTAATACTGGTTTATATCAATTAAAACAATCAGTTTAGATAAACAAAACCTGATTCGTAGCTCGAACTCCAAGGGATTCCCGAGACTTTGTTCCTGCAAAACAAGTTAAGAATTTTTTCTGGTACCCTTTATAGTTACTTGGGTCCTGATCAGGTTATTTGAAATGAATTAATTTTTGGAACCCATTTCATTCTTCCTTTAGGAATAGCATACTTTTTGATTCTACAATATTTGACTAGAGTGACCTTTCTTCATGCAGGTAGAAACATTTGATTACAGAGTATGAATTCCTATTTGTGTTTGTTTTCCTGGATCTAGATTTAAATCCTATTCCAGATTTGTCAAAAATCAATTTTTGAGACCCAAGTAAAACATCAAGATTGGCTTGTCCTTGAGTGAATCTTGAAACAGTTTGAGATAAGAAATCAATTTTCTTTTGTAATTCGGGACGGTTATTGCAGGGTTTATTACATGCACAATCGAATTAGCATGAATTAATTTCAAGAAATCACAATCAGTTTCATCTTCAAGAATTCTTTTTTCAAGAGAATCAACTTTATTTACTAGCCAATTATTTAGCCCTTTTAGCCTATCGTTTTCTTTTTGTAGTTTCTTAGCCTCTTTATGCATTTCATTAAATGCTTCTTGCAATGCATCATAATTCACTGAATTTGAAGAGGAACTAGAACTTACATTGCTGGATTGTGGATTTTGACTTGCCATTAGACATAGGTTGGCTTCTTCATTATCAGAATTTTCTGGGCATTCCATCCTGACATGGCCACTGGTATTTGGTGATTTTGAGTTGACCATTAAGCATATCTCTGGTGCTTCTTCATAGGTCTTTTCAAGGATCTTCCACATTTGTGCAGCAGTTTGACAATGTGCAATCCTAAAAAAATCATTTTCGTTAAGAGCGGATGAGATGATATTTTTGGCAATACAATCATCTTGGATTCTGTTAACCATATCAGTTTCTTGTTCAATGACATTCCAAACATTTATACTAACAGATTCAATAAAGATCTTCATCCTCATTTTCCAAAATAGATAATCTGTTCCACAAAACGGTGGAGGTCTATCAATACAAGCTCCCTCGGAAAATTTGTTTCCGACCATGGATCGAAGAACTTGAATAACTTTCAAGCACCTCGCTCGATGCCAATTGTTAGAAAAGTAGTTTTAGATCAAGAGGGGGTGAATTGATCTTTGAAAGTTTTTCGCAAATCACAGATTATCTAATTCGAAAATTAAGTTTACTAATCTATTCTTGAATCACAAAGCAATCAATCAAAATAAGCGCAACAACTAAATTTAAAGAGAGAAAGGTTAAGAAAGATTTCACCGGTATTTTATACTGGTTCACCCAATACCAGGGCTACGTCCAGTCTCCAGCCAAATTCCAGCTGGGTTCCACTAGATTAAATGTTTTACAGATTCAACAATCTTACACCTAATCTAACACAAGAACCAAATTCCAGTTCCTGCACTTAACCTCTCCACCAAGAACCAAATTCCAGCTCTTGATAACCTCTACAACCAAATTCCAGTTGCAGAGAAACCGAGTGCCCAAATTCCAGGCACCAAACCTTTCACCAAGAACCAAATTCCAGTTCTTGATAACCTCTACAACCAAATTCCAGTTCGAGAGAAACCAGTGCCCAAATTCCAGGCACCAAACCTTTCACCAAGAACCAAATTCCAGTTCTTGATAACCTCTACAACCAAATTCCATTTGCAGAGAAACCGAGTGCCCAAATTCCAGGCACCAAACCTTTCACCAAGAACCAAATTCCAGTTCTTGATAACCTCCACAACCAACTTCCAGCTACGAGAGAAACTTGTGCCCAAATTCCAGGCACAACACAATACAAAAGAATGAAAAAGAATTTACAAAGAAGAAACTAGAAAGCTCAAACCAGTTTATCCAAATCTGCAGAGAGTTTCTTCTTCAAAAGAATGCAAGTTGCCTCAAGAAAGATTTTCAAAATAACTTCAAAAAATTGTTGCGAATCTTTCTTGAAAAAGTTCTAAGGTTTGCTTGAATGATTGCTTAAGGATGTGTAAAAGCTGATATTCAATGTAATGTTTGAAAAGTTCAAGCAAAACTGTTTTTAAAGAGTAATTTCAAAAACTACTTGCATTAATTAATCTGTTGAAAGTTTGTTTTAATCTGTTGAAATAGCCGTTTCAATCTGTTAAAAGTCCTTTCAATCCATTAATGCGTTCTTGTTTCTTTAATGAAATTGTTTTAGTTGATACTTGCAACGGTTATATCAATTAAAACACTTTACAAAACTTTTCTAAGTTTGATTCAATCGATTGTTTCGTGTTTTAATCGATTGATATACTTGCAAAACTTTCTTATAAAACTTTTCAAGTTATTTTAACTAATAAAAAGAAGTTTTAATCGATTAAAACTCTGTACAAAAATTTTTCCAAGTTGTTTTAATCGGTTGAAACGCGTTTTAATCGATTGAAACTCGTAAAAAATTTCCAAGTTATTTTAATCGATTGAAATGCGTTTTAATCGATTGAAACAGATCTGATCGGTCATAATTCAATTCTGATCGATCATAACCAACTTGATCGGTCATAATCGCATTCTGATCGATCATTCTGACCCTTTAAGTGATTTTAATCGATTGAAACGTGTTTTAATCGATTGAAAAAGTTCTGATCGCTCATAATTCAAATCTGATCGGTCAAATTTGATTCTGATGGTCATATTTGTATTCTGATCGGTCATAATGAGTTCTAAAGGGTTTTAATCGATTGAAAGCAATTTGTATCGATTAAAATACTATAAAATTACTTCTTTGAACATTCTAAGAGATTTTAATCGGTTCTTTCAAAACTATATCAGTTAAAAACATTATTAAGAAAGCTTTTGTCATAATGCTTTGTTTTTAATTTGTTTAAAACGATTTTTGAGGCATTTTGCAAAATCATTTAAGAGAAGAAACTTTATGCAGTAGAAAAGATAAAGTGGTTTTACCTAAGCATTCTGTTAGACACACTAATCTTCTAACTCTTTTATCTGAGTGACTTGTTGACCGTTGCAATGTTGACTTTAAACTCCATCTTTGACTTCATCAAATCAATGAGATCTTTGCCAAAGTATTTCACTAAGATCTTCATCACTTTCAGTCTCCCCCTATTTGATGAAGACAAACACCATTTTGAAAAAACAAACTCTGCAAGAGAAGTCACTTGATAATACAGTTTAGTGAGAAATTTAAAAATGTATTAATGTCCTATTTCTCCCCTAAAACTTATTTCTCCCCTAAAATGATGCTTCCTTAATGTGAGAGTTATTTCTCTAAATTGATCCTAAAGTAAAGCAACTATTTCTCCCCCTTTTGACTTCATCAAAAATAGGGAACAGAAGGAGAAATAATGAAATGCAAAGGTTTTCAACAGTTTTGAGTTTTTGAAAATAAAAAGAAATCAATACTTTACTCATGAAAAGATCAATTAAAGTTGATTCAAACTTATCTTCATTAACACGTTTGTAATGAATACAATTAACACATGTAAAGATAAGGGAATCACGCTTTAGTAGCATGTTACAGGAACAGCCATTAACTAAAGCCTTTAATCTTTCTTTCCAGAATAAAAATCGATTAAAAACGAACAGAATCGATTAAAATATTCTAGGTAATGATTTTAATCGATTGAAAGAAGGGTTTAATCGATTAAAACATTTAAGATTTTGAAAACATGAAACTTTAGTGCAATTAATCGATTATTTCGATTTTTAATCGATTAAAACATTAATGAAAAATGTTATATAAGTTCATTTAATCGATTTAAAAGATGTTTTTATTGATTAAAACATTCAGATTTGAAAACTATGTCATATCTGATGCGAATTTCATATATCTAATTTAGTGGATTTGTTGTGAACTGATTATCTAGAAAGATGTTTAACAACGATATCAATTATATTGATTATCTTTTCACTAATAGATCCAACAATATTAGAATTAAGATTCTCATTGATCTATGATCTAATTTTATCTATGTTAGTTTCATCCAAATTAAAATCTATATTATATCAGTCAAAGTTAAAGCAACTGTGCCTGGTATATAACCAGTAATGTTACTGACCCAGAAAAATAAGCATCAAAAAGCAATAAGATATAAGAGATAAGGTAAGAAGGGACCCTTTTTATCCATACTTCCCTGATTATTTGTGTCCGGTATCAGAATTCATGATTCAGTCATTTTATCCTTACCATCTTTAAAAGGCCATAGTCTTCACTTTTTGCTGAAACCAATTTTGCTTTATCAATCATTGAGATACCAACAGCTGTTTTTCCTATTATGAACTCTGCAGTTTTCACCATCCAAGCAAATAACTACATTCTCAATGTAGTATGAAGGAAAATGATAGCGTGTTATTCTTCCCTTCAAATGGATCAATCATCATCATCTCTGAGGAATGAATCTTCTTAAACTTTGTTGTTTCAAGTGGTATCATATATTGAAACACAAGCATACGAAACAGAACAAGTGATGACAGCAGTCCAGGATTCCCTGGTCAATGACCATATCCATACATATTTCATACATCAAAACATCTGAAATTCCTTTAGAATCACTGAAAGATCCTCTTGTTGGTTTGTTGTTAAGGATGTCAGATCATCAATATAAAATTGATCCCTGTATTGACCATAAAACACATATTCTCTGTGGCACTTTTAGCTTTTCATTCAATTCTTGAATTGCTGTCTCAGATTTGTTTCCTTACAGTGACACCTCGTGACTTTGATGATTAAGACGAATTATCAGAGTTTGCACAATTCCAGTGAATTTCACCAAGAGTCTTGAGCTAATGCATGCCCAAAATTATCTCACATATATTGCTACGTAATATCCATAAATCAAATGTAAACGTGTGTCCAAGTTATCTGATCATACTTCTTGGTAATCAACAACTTATTTTCAGAAGCAGATATTAATTACCACGCAGCATTTCATGTAAAGTATTAAGAGAAATGTAGATATCTACAGTTTGAATCATGTTTGTAGCAGAGAATTGAGAGAAGGTTTTGAAAATATGAAAACAGAAGAAATATATGATAAGTTCAGAACCTGGTTTGATGATTCAGGACAGTGGGTACTGCAGCTATTGGGAATATGTTTGACTCGGACAAAGAAATTTTAAACATAATATGCAGATTCTGATTATCATAAAACCTTGGGTTTTTTTATTTGAATTCGCTTACTAAACTTCAATTTTATGTTATGAAACTTATTTTTAGAACCTAATTAATCGATTAATCAACTGATTATCTACTAATTTGATTTTTACTATTAGGTTTGAGATAGCTCCAGTGAATTAATCGATTGTTTCATAAAAGAATCGATTAATTTGGTACAGAGTGATACTGATAAAATGAAACCAAAATTTAAATCGATTAAAACGAAAATGAATCGATTAAATTTGATACCTTAGTGATTTTAGTTGATATAAATTCATTCTAATCGATTAAAATAGTTAAACTCAAATCCTGAGAACATTTTAATCGATTGATTCGCATTTCAATCGATTAAAACTGTACAGACAGATTTATTAATATCTTCTGTAAGTTATTTTAATCGATTAATACTGGTTTATATCAATTAAAACAATCAGTTTAGACAAACAAAACCTGATTCGTAGCTCTGAACTCCAAGGGATTCCCAGACTTTGTTCCTGCAAAACAAGTTAAGAATTTTTTCTGGTACCCTTTATAGTTACTGGGTCCTGATCAGGTTATTTGAAATGAATTAATTTTTGGAACCCATTTCATTCTTCCTTTAGGAATAGCATACTTTTTGATTCTACAATATTTGACCGAGTGACCTTTCTTCATGCGGTAGAAACATTTGATTACAGAGTATGAATTCCTATTTGTGTTTGTTTTCCTGGATCTAGATTTAAATCCTATTCCAGATTTGTCAAAAATCAATTTTTGAGACCCAAGTAAAACATCAAGATTGGCTTGTCCTTGAGTGAATCTTGAAACAGTTTGAGATAAGAAATCAATTTTCTTTTGTAATTCGGGACAGTTATTGCAGGGTTTATTACATGCACAATCAGAATTAGCATGAATTAATTTCAAGAAATCACAATCAGTTTCATCTTCAAGAATTCTTTTTTCAAGAGAATCAACTTTATTTACTAGCCAATTATTTAGCCCTTTTAGCCTATCGTTTTCTTTTTGTAGTTTCTTAGCCTCTTTATGCATTTCATTAAATGCTTCTTGCAATGCATCATAATTCACTGAATTTGAAGAGGAACTAGAACTTACATTGCTTGGATTGTGGATTTTGACTTGCCATTAGACATAGGTTGGCTTCTTCATTATCGAATTTTCTGGGCATTCCATCCCGACATGGCCACTTGGTATTTGGTGATTCTGAGTTGACCATTAAGCATATCTCCGGTGCTTCTTCATAGGTCTTTTCAAGGATCTTCCACATTTGTGCAGCAGTTTGACAATGTGCAATCCTAAAAAAATCATTTACGTTAAGAGCGGATGAGATGATATTTTTGGCAATACAATCATCTTGGATTCTGTTAACCATATCAGTTTCTTGTTCAATGACATTCCAAACATTTATACTAACAGATTCAATAAAGATCTTCATCCTCATTTTCCAGAATAGATAATCTGTTCCACAAAACAGTGGAGGTCTATCAATACAAGCTCCCTCAGAAAATTTGTTTCCAGCCATGGATCGAAGAACTTGAATAACTTTCAAGCACCTCGCTCTGATGCCAATTGTTAGAAAAGTAGTTTTAGATCAAGAGGGGGGGTGAATTGATCTTTGATAGTTTTTCGCAAATCACAGATTATCTAATTCGAAAATTAAGTTTACTAATCTATTCTTGAATCACAAAGCAATCAATCAAAATAAGCGCAACAACTCAATTTAAAGAGAGAAAGGTTAAGAAAGATTTCACCGGTATTTTATACTTGGTTCACCCAATACCAGGGCTACGTCCAGTCTCCAGCCAAATTCCAGCTGGGTTCCACTAGATTAAATGTTTTACAGATTCAACAATCTTACACCTAATCTAACACAAGAACCAAATTCCAGTTCCTGCACTTAACCTCTCCACCAAGAACCAAATTCCAGCTCTTGATAACCTCTACAACCAAATTCCAGTTGCAGAGAAACGAGTGCCCAAATTCCAGGCACCAAACCTTTCACCAAGAACCAAATTCCAGTTCTTGATAACCTCTACAACCAAATTCCAGTTGCGAGAGAAACCGAGTGCCCAAATTCCAGGCACCAAACCTTTCACCAAGAACCAAATTCCAGTTCTTGATAACCTCTACAACCAAATTCCATTTGCAGAGAAACCGAGTGCCCAAATTCCAGGCACCAAACCTTTCACCAAGAACAAAATTCCAGTTCTTGATAACCTCAACAACCAACTTCCAGCTCGAGAGAAACTTGTGCCCAAATTCCAGGCACAACACAATACAAAAGAATGAAAAATAATTTACAAAGAAGAAACTAGAAAGCTCAAACCAGTTTATCCAAATCTGCAGAGAGTTTCTTCTTCAAAAGAATGCAAGTTGCCTCAAGAAAGATTTTCAAAATAACTTCAAAAAATTGTTGCGAATCTTTCTTGAAAAAGTTCTAAGGTTTGCTTGAATGATTGCTTAAGGATGTGTAAAAGCTGATATTCAATGTAATGTTGAAAAGTTCAAGCAAAACTGTTTTTAAAGAGTAATTTCAAAAGCTACTGCATTAATTAATCTGTTGAAAGTTTGTTTTAATCGTTGAAATAGCCGTTTCAATCTGTTAAAAGTCCTTTCAATCCATTAATGCGTTCTTGTTTCTTTAACGAGAATTGTTTTAGTTGATACTTGCAACGGTTATATCAATTAAAACACTTTACAAAACTTTTCTAAGTTTGATTCAATCGATTGTTTCGTGTTTTAATCGATTGATATACTTGCAAAACTTTCTTATAAAACTTTTCAAGTTATTTTAACTAATAAAAAGAAGTTTTAATCGATTAAAACTCTGTACAAAAATTTTTCCAAGTTGTTTTAATCGGTTGAAACGCGTTTTAATCGATTGAAACTCTGTAAAAAATTTCCAAGTTATTTTAATCGATTGAAATGCGTTTTAATCGATTGAAACAGATCTGATCGGTCATAATTCATTTCTGATCGATCATAACCAACTCTGATCGGTCATAATCGCATTTGATCGATCATTCTGACTCTTTAAGTGATTTTAATCGATTGAAACGTGTTTTAATCGATTGAAAAAGTTCTGATCGCTCATAATTCAAATCTGATCGGTCAAATTTGATTCTGCTGGTCATATTTGTATTCTAATCGGTCATAATGAGTTCTAAAGGGTTTTAATCGATTGAAAGCAATTTGTATCGATTAAAATACTATAAAATTACTTCTTTGAACATTCTAAGAGATTTTAATCGGTTCTTTCAAAACTATATCAGTTAAAAACATTATTAAGAAAGCTTTTGTCATAATGCTTTGTTTTTAATTTGTTTAAAACGATTTTTGAGGCATTTTGCAAAATCATTTAGGAGAAGAAACTTTATGCAGTAGAAAAGATAAAGTGGTTTTACCTAAGCATTCTGTTAGACACACTAATCTTCTAACACTTTTATCTGAGTGACTTGTTGACCGTTGCAATGTTGACTTTAAACTCCATCTTTGACTTCATCAAATCAATGAGATCTTTGCCAAAGTATTTCACTAAGATCTTCATCACTTTCATTCCTGATCGTACTCCGAAAGTACATTTTGCCGGGTTCAGTTTAAGCTGATACTTTCGGAGTCGGTCAAAGAGCTTTTTGAGATGTTGAATGTGGTCCATTTCATTTCTGGACTTGGCAATCATGTCGTCCACATATACTTCTATTTCCTTGTGGTTCATGTCATGGAATAGTGTGACCATAGCCCTTTGATAAGTAGTCCCTGCATTCTTGAGTCCAAACGGCATTACACGATAGAAAAAGGTGCCCATGGTGTGATAAAAGAGGTTTTTTCTCTATCCTCAACGGCCAACTTGATTTGGTTGTACCCCGCATACCCGTCCATGAAGGAATATAGCGTGTTGGTAGCGGTATGGTCTACCAGCGTGTCGATGTGCGGTAGGGGAAAGTCGTCCTTTGGACTTGCTCGATTGAGGTCCCTATAATCCACGCAGACCCTGACCTTCCCAGTCTTTTTAATAACGGGTACTATGTTAGCCAACCATTCTGGGTATTTGGATACTACCAGGAAATTTGCGTCTAACTGCCTTTGTACCTCCTCCTTTATCATTAGGGACCAATCTGGTTTGATTCTCTTGAGTTTCTACTTTAGAGGTCGGAACCCTTCTTTTAAGGGCAATCTATGCTCCACTATGCTCGTGTCAAGCCCAGGCATATCATGATACGACCAAGCAAACACATCCATATACTCCTTCAGAAGTTGTATCAATTCTTCCCTTATGCTACCTTTTATTTGGGTGCTGATGTTCACCTTTTTCTCCTCATCCTCTTTTCCCAAATTAACGGTTTCTATTTCCTCCTGGTGCAGTTGTATGATGCGTGTTTCCTTTTCCAACATTCTTTGCATATCCGGAGAAATGGTCTCCTGCTCATTGTCGGATCCGACCCATTCGCTTTCCATTTCCGGGGTCCACGGAGATTCATCAATCACAGACATGATGTGTTTTAGGTTCTGTTTTAGTCATAGATTTTATTATTCAATTTATTTTTGAAAGAATAATAAATGGAAGAGGGAAAAGAATGAATATGACAAAATGCCTCGTATATTAATGGAAATGAAGATGTATGTACAAGCCCTTTAATCAAAATTCGTGCGGTCACGGGCGGGGACCGCAGGAGATAGAGAAAAGCTAAAAGAAAAAGTCCCTAGGGTTGATCCTCCCAATCCTCCCTTTCTGCTATTCTGGCTTCGATAGAGGTTTGGCGTCGACATCGGAAGCGGAGGCGTCGAAAGTTATCCACCCGACATCGATTAATTCTTGAACCCGATACTTAAGGGTCAAGCAATTTTCTATAGAGTGCCCGGGTGAACCCGAATGGTAAGCACATTTCTCGTTTGGTTTGTACCATTCGGGGTAGGGAGGCTCCAACTGTTTCTTGGGAGGAGCGCAGGTTAGGAGCTTGGCTTCCAATAGTTGAGGCAGCAGCATTGCATAGGAAGTTGAGATTGGAGTGAACTTCCTCTCTTTCTTGCGGGACCGCTTGGGCGTTTGCGGGGTAGAAGAAGGAGTGGCAAAGTTGATTGCATGCACAGATTCGTCCTTCTTCTTGCCAGCAGGCTTTCTGAATGAGACGCCAGCTTGGGAAGACTGTGCTATCTTCCCGCTCCTCAGCCCCTGCTCCACTCTTTCCCCCACAGTGACTATGTCCGAAAAGAGATTGGAGGTACTGGTTATCTCCTTATCGTAGTATGCTCCGGTCAGTGAATCGAGGAACATAGCCACTGTCTCCTTGTCCCTCAAAGGAGGCTCTATCTGGGCTGCCATCTCCCTCCATCTTTGGGCGTATGCTTTAAAAGGCTCATCGTTCCTTTTGCTCAGAGTTCGGAGATCTGACCTGTCGGGGGTCAGATCGATGTTGTATCGGTAACGGCGGAGAAAAGCGTCAGCCAGCTGTTTCCAGCTCTGAACTTGCCTTCTCTCTAACTGCATGTACCAGTTGAGAGCTGTGTCCGCCAGACTCTCCTGGAAGCAGTGGATCAGGAGTTTTTCGTTCTCAGCATGGGCGGCCATCTTACGACAATACATCGTAAGATGGTTCTTTGGGCAGGTCATCCCGGCGTATTTGGGGAAGTCCGAGATTTTGAACTTGGGAGGGAAGTGGATGTTCTTTACCAGGCACATGTCCACCACCTCCTTGACATCAAAGTTGTGCCCTTCGACCGCCTTCAGCCTCTCCTCCAGGGCGGAGAGTTGTTGTTTGGATACCTCTAGGGTAAGGATGCGCGCAGTCTTAGCATCCTTTCCATCATAGAAGTATTCTTCTTCGTCCTCCTCGTGGTGAGGGACGTGTTCAGCTTGGTCTTCGCCCTTGTTCTGACCCTGGCGCACGACCTCCATTAATTGGTCCACTTGCTCGCGGAGGGTATTGATCTCCGCAGTGAGCTTTCGGTTCTGCTCTTCCAAGTTTTCCACTGCTCTTGCCTTTTGTGCTCGAGTGCGGACGTGGAGAGGACCAACCACTTTCTAGAATGCTCGGAAGAATTTTATTAATGCATGTTGAGTGTTTGAAAAATGAATATGCTTATGTATGAGAGATTCCGTTTGAATGATGCTGCATGCGCTCTCGCCTTTTATTTTCTCTCTTGGTTTTTCTTCACTCATGGTATGATGTAATATGAATGTTTTGACTTTGTCAGAAGTTTATTTATTTTCTGGTATTTTGGTATTTTGATTTTTATTTTGATGTTGTTTTGATTATTTTATTTGTTTGTTTATTTTATAGCCTTTTATCTCTTCTGTCGGAACTGTGTGGCTACTTAGCTTACAAAGAACCTGAAACCAGGCTAGCTAAAAGGCAGACTGTCCGAGATAAAATGTGGCTTTATGAAAAAGAAATTTAGCGCCCCTTATCTCTTCTGTCGGAACTACGTGGCTACTTAGCTTACAAAGAACCTGAAACCAGGCTAGCTAAAAGGCAGATTGTCCGAGATAAGGGTGTTTATTTGTGAAAATATTTTTGGTATTTTTTGTTTTGTTGTTTGTTTATGTTATACAATAGACAAATGCAACAAACATATGCACACACAATTCAGTCATCCCCGAACAGGCAAGATTTCGTTTTTATCACGAGGTAGGGTTTTCCTGCAGAAAAGTGCATTGGCGAGGGTTGGTTCTAACTGTTCTCACCAGGCTAAGGCCCCCAAGGTGCCCCCATTATAGGGTCCCCACTCTCCAGCCGTCCGACTATGCTTAGCACTAAGGTCGTAGTCAGTCTTGTTGCCAAAAGAGGAAGGTTATCACCTTGAGTGGTGGTTTCCGATCACACTGGTGGGCTCAAGGCCCTCACTACAGCCACCCACTCCCTATGGTTTTCTCACTTGCCCCCGGGTATAGAGGGAACTGTTGTGTGCAAAGGTTTGTGTACAATTTGTATTTCACACAATTGCGGAAGTATAAACAGACAACAGTTATTAAAGCCAAGCAATAAAACATGTTATAATACAAGTTAAGGGCAAAAGCATTATTTTCTTGGTTTATTTATTTTTAAGCCGACCCATCACTAAATGGGATCAACTCTCGAGGCTTCCCCAGTGGAGTCGCCATCTGTCGCCGCCGTCAAAAAAAGATGAGGCGGTCGGAGCGACGCGATGGTTTTGACCCTTTTGATTTTCGCGTTTTTTATGGGTGGTTACAACGCCTTTAGGTTGTCCGATAACCGGGCTAACCTAGGGGCGAGGTTTTTGAAAGGTCGTCCTTGGGTTGTCCGATAACCGGGCTAACCCAAGGACTAGTTTTGAGGGGTTCTGTGGAGTCGCCACCGATGTTTTTACCGGAAACATCGGAAAAGGGGTTTTAAAAGACGTTGGTTTTCAAAAACCAACTTTGGTTGTTAGAACCAGAGTTGGGCAAGGGAGTTAGTTACGTGTAAAGGGAGTATTAGTCCCTTTACGACGCCCCTTTCGAGTTCCCTATGACAGGCCGACTATTTAAAAATATTTAAACTGGTGAAAATTACGCTTTTGCCCTTTTTATTTTGCGGAATTTAAAATTATGACTACATGGCCCTAATCTATTGCATAATTTAAAATTAAAGCAGTAAAAGATAGAGAAGGAGAATTTAAACCTCCGAAGCAAGCTTTTTGTTTTATTTCTTTAAAAGAAATGAGTGCTTTTTGGCAGCCCTTCACTCTACACAGCGCTGGAAACTCTTCTAGACGCCGAAAAAACGCTCACAAAGGCACTCAGAAGCTCCGGCAATGCGTCGGAGGGATTCTAGAGAGAAGTTTTAGAGAGAAGGGAGAGCTAAAAGCTTGTGGTGTGTGGAAATGAGGGGGGGAGAGCCCCTATTTATAGGTTTTCGCGCCTGACAGTGGCGAGATCGCCGTTCTCGTCTGACAGGGTCGAGACCACCGTCTCGCCAAACGAGACCGCCATCTCGTCATGCCAAAGTGGCAAGACCGCCGTCTCGCCAAACGAGACCGTCGTCTCGTCATTCGCAGGTGGCGAGACCGCCGTCTCGCCAAACGAGACGGCGGTCTTGCCATTTGCGTGAGGCGAGTCGGCGGTCTCGATTTCGAGACGGCGGTCTCGTCCTAAAAAGGCGAGAAAACTTATTTTTGTCCAGAAAATCCTTCCTATCCAAGTATGGGGCCTAATAGTCTCTCCTAGTGGCTTGTTAGGCTTCATCCATCTTCGAATAGGAGGTCTTCTGCTCTTTATTTGGAGGCCGGACAAGATTTGGGGTCTACAACGGCCCTTTACGGGTTTTCGATCTAGCGGGCTGCCTTAATTTTTGCCTAGAATATCTTAGGGGGCTTTTGCCTTATCTTTTTCCTAGATCGTTCCTTTGGGGTTTCCAATCTAGCAGGCTACCCTGATTTTTACCTAAGAATATCCTAGCAGGATTTTATTCCTTTATTATTATTTTTTATGCTTCCCTTTTTTTAGATGCATGCTTGATCTTTGATTAAAGGTCTTTGCGCATATTTATGATTTATCAATAAAGAGGGATTTCCATAATATTTGGTCAAGAGAAAGGAAATGAAAGGGGATTTTATTGATAAATGATCAAAAGTTTATTTCTTTTATAGAAGGATTTCAAGGGTATTTAGAAGAATGGGTGGTCAGGGTTGGCTGTACTGTTTAGGCTTATACAGTCATGTCTATGATATTTGCCCCCTGGTTCTCCTAATTGCTTCAGTTGAGATGCCTGAGCTCAGAGTGAAGACTATGCAGACTACTTGCTTCTGGAAGAATGTTACCTTAGCCGCCTTTCGGTTTTCGACTGAGGTAACCATTGCTCTTAGTTTTTTTTTTTTTTTTTAAACCTCTACTTTCTGCTTAGGACGTATCCTAGCGAGGGATATAGACCCTATCTTTTGCCCAGGGATGCCTTTTGCGGGTTTTCATTCCTGACGGGTCTTGAGCAATGTCTTCAAGCATAATACTTCTTCACCGTACCGAAGTTGATTAGGTGTCGAAGTTCTTTTCCGTCCATATTGGCGAGGATAAGAGCCCCTTCCGAGAAAGCTCATTTGACCATAAAGGGTCCTTCATAGTTTGTTGCCCATTTTCCAATTTTATTCTTCTGGACTGGAAGCAACTTATTTACCATTAAATCCCTCTTATGGTAGATATGAGGGTTGACTTTTTTCGTAAGCCTTTTTTATTTTCCTTTGATAGGCTTGCTCACGACATATAACATTTAGCCATTTTTCTTCAATAAGGTTTAGCTGGTCATATCGGCTTTGAACCCGTTCAACTTCTATTAATTTTGCTTCTATCATCCTGTGATTTTGTTGACATGATTAGTTGTACCGATTTGCCGTCTCGGATCTTTTGCTATAACCGAAGAGTAATCATTTTGAATGTAGAGGAACTGCCATATCAATGCCCCTCTTCCTTTCCTTAGGGATTTCAATCCTCCTATTGATCACTATATTTCCACATTTCCCAGTCAATTACTTGAATGCTTTGTGGTGAAGGGTCAAGAGAATAGAAGGAGAGGGATTTATTGCAAAAGCTTGTGTTTTAGTGAGATTTTTTTTTGAAATAATAGTTTTTGTAAGAATGGCTAGCCAAGGTTGGTCGGTGTTTAGGATAGTTTAAACAAACATTTTGTTTTAATGAGGTGGTGCCTTCAACTGCCTATTTGTGACTGATTAACATTCCTAGTCCACCCATTTGGGTTTTCAGCCTAGGATTTTGCCCTTTTATCTTTTTGTCTTGGCCCTTTGACCTTGATGGGCTTCTTTTAATAATAATTTCTTTTCTCAAACATTGTCAAAACACGATTTTCTTATTCGTGTCTCTAGCTAATCAATCATGTTAACTTTGGCTTCATTTTGTCTATGGCGTTTTGATTATTTTGACGCATTTTGGAACAAAATGTTTGTCTAAACATTGGTTATTTAATGGGGTATAGAAATGTTTAGCAAGAAGAGAAGCACATAGTAAGAATAGCATTCTTTTGTAATTTCAGGGAAAATGTGTGCCCTAAAGATGCTCGGGGGTCAGGCGCACCCCGAGGAGTGATCTCTAATAGTCATTGGGTTTACATCCCTTAAAATCGGAAGAAGGACATCTAATGATTAATGTTACCCTTAATGCTAATATCCCTCCTTTTTCGGAATATCGTTTTTAAGGTGTGGAGGGGAGACTTCTCTTTTCTTTGTACGACTTGATCTTTTGTAGGGTCGTACTTTAAAGGATTATCCTTAAAATCTGGTGGCTCTCTTATTCTTTGAGCATCCTTTCCAAGCCCTTGTCCTGGGCTGTATCCATATCTCTTCATTATATTGGCCACTTTTATGTTACTAGGAAGTCTTTCCATATTTTCAAATGTCTTCTTCAGCCGCATCCATTTAAGGTAGGGTGAACGGTTCGCTGATTCGAATGTAGTCTTTAGCTTGAACCATGATCAACTTGTCGCCTACCACGAATTTGATTTTTCGGTGGAGCGTTGAAGAAACTGCCCTAGCACCGTGAATCCAAGGTTTGCTCAATCTTCCCCTTGGATTCTTTTTTTTCTTTTCCTCTTCGGTTTCTTTACTTTTCCTTTGTTTTTAGGAGCATTATCTTGTAGCTCCTTGGGTGAATAAATTCTTTTGCTTTTCGTCCTGCCCCCAATGCCGACTATATTGGAGATATCTTTATTAATGGACGATTCTTGTATGCATATCCACGGTACAACTTTATCCAATGTATAAGGGAAAGGACGAGGCATGAATGAGTGCAAAGGTGTTATTGCCCCTTCCCTGACATTATCAATTTGGGTACTGATATTTACTTCTTTCTTATTATCTCTTTGTCCCAGATCGATGGCCTAAGTTTTTTCCTGATGGGGCTGTATCAATTGAGTTTATTTTTCCAACAGTCTTTGCATGTCCGGGGAAATGGTCCCCTCCTCACTGTCTGACTCAATCCATTCGCCTTCGGCTTTCAGATCCCGCAGAGAGTTTTCAATCACAGACATGACTGTTTATATGGTCCTTATTTGCGTCTAGATTTTATTCAATTAATTTGGAATGAGAGAGAAAAGAATGAGAAGCATATGAATATTATGAAAAATGCCTCATTGTATTGATGAAAAGAGAAATATATACAGAGTCCCTTTTAATCAAAAGATCTCGCGGCCACGGGCAGAGACCGCGAGAGATGCATCGGAAGCTTTTTATTATTATTTTTTATTTCTTTTAACCCAAAGATGCACAAAATGGGGAGCCCTAGTTAGTTGACCTTCTCTACCCAGGTTCACTATTCTGGTTGTAATAGAGGTTGATCATCCACTTAAGGGTCGGGAGTATTGAATGTAATCCACCCGGCATTCAACAAATCTTGGACCTTATGCTTCAAGGCCATGCAATTCTCCACAGAATGCCCAGGAGCACCTGAATGGTAATCACAATTCTCATTAGGTTTGTACCATTTTGGGTAAGGTGGATCCATCTTCTTTGGAGGGACATATGCTAGGAGATGGTCCTTTATCAATTCTGGCAGCACACTTCCATAGGAGGTTGGAATGGGAGTGAATTTCTTCTCTTGTCTGTGTGACTGCCTAGATGGTTGTGAAGAGGGAGAAGGGGTAGTGAGGTTGATGACATTTATGCTCTCCTCTTTCTTCTTGCCAAAGGACTTCTTGAATGATGCGTGGAATTTCTTAAAATTGGGAGGGAATCGAGTATTTTTT
>OY731400.1:50699779-50784697 GCA_963425845.1 Sphenostylis stenocarpa
ACTTTGTATTGTGTTTGTGCCTGAATTTGGCAAGCTTCTCCTTAGCGGAAGTTGGTTGTGGAGGTTATCAAGAACTGGAATTTGGTTCTCTGGTAAGAGGTTCAGAGGAGCTTGATTGGTTTTCTTGGGTGTGGTGCCTGAATTGGGTACGGTTTCTTATCCCTTATAATTTGGTTGCAGCAGGTCTAAGAACTCAATTGGTTCTTGGTGGAAAGGTTAAGTCAGGACGCAAATTGGTTCTGGTGTTAGAGGTGTAAGAGTGTGTAGTCTGCAGAAACATCTATTCTAGCTGGAACCCAAGTGAATTTGCTCTAGATCTGGACGCAGCCTGGTATTGGGCGAACCAGGATAAAATCACTCTGAAATCTTTCCTAACCTTTCTCTTTTTTTAATTTCAGCTTGTCACTTGCCCTAGGCTATCCGTCCGGCTAGAATTTGGTTGCGAGAGGTCTCTAAGAACTGGAATTTGGTTCTTGGTGGAAAGGTTAAAGTCGGGAACTGGAAATTGGTTCCGGTGTTAGAATAGGTGTAAGAGTGTGAGTCTGTAAAACATCTATTCTAGTGGAACCCAGCTGGAATTTGGCTGGAGACTGGACGTAGCCCTGGTATTGGGTGAACCAGTATAAAATTACCGGTGAAATCTTTCCTAACCTTTCTCTCTTTAATTTCAGTTGCTGCGCTTGTATTGTTTAATTGCTTTGTGATTTGTGAATTGATTAGTAAACTTAATTTTCGAATTAGATAATCTGTGAATTGCGAAAAACTTTCAAAAATCAATTCACCCCCCCTCTTGATTTAAAACTACTTTTCTAACAGTATTCATCAGTGAAGGTGAGTTGATCATTGGCTGTAATGTTACCAACAATCCTCTCAAATTTGTCTTGGGATATGGCATGCGGGACATAGGCTTCATTCAAGACCTTCAGCAGGGCGTTCCGATATGGTTCCGAACTCATTATTAGTGATAACAAAGTTATCTTCGCAGGTGTGCCTTATGAATTAGAGTAACTCATCAGTATCTTCCTTGGATTCTTTATTATTTTCTTCTTCGGTCTCTTTCTTCTTTTCTTTATTCTTAGGAGCATCTTCTTGTAGCTCCTTGGGGGAGTAGACTCTTCCACTTCTTACCATGCCCCCAATACTGGCTATGCTAGAGATATCTTCATTGACAGGCGATGTCTCTTCGTATCTCCTACAACTTTATTTGATACATAGGAGAAAGGACGAGGCGTGAACAAATGCAATGGCATCCTTGGCCCCTGTCGCCGCCGTCAAAATGAGGCAGTCGGAGCGACGTGATGGTTCCGACTTTCCAGTTTTCGCGTTTTTATGGGTGTGGTTACAACGCCTTTAGGTTGTCCGATAACCGGGCTGAACCTAGAGGCGAGGTTTTCGAAAGAGTATTCTTGGATGGTCCGATAACCGGGCTAACCCAGGAACTAATTTTGAAGGGTTCTTCTGAAGTAGCCACCGATGTTTTTACCGGAAACATCAGAAAAGGAGCGCAAAGGCGTTGGTTTTCAAAAAACCAACTTTGGTCATTAGAAACAGAGTTGGGTAAGGGAGTTAGTTACGTGTAAGGGAAGCGTTAGTTCCCTTACGATGCCCATTTCGGGTTCCCTATGATAAGCTAGCTATTTAAATAAGTAAACCGGTGAAAATATGCTTTTACCCTTTTATTTGTAGAATTAAAGTTACGACTACATGGCCCTGATATCTATGGCATAATTAAAAATAAAGCAATAAAAGAGAGAGGGAGAATGTAGAAACCTCCAAGGCAAGCTTTATATTATTTTCTTGAAAACTAGGGTGCTTTTTGGCAGCCCTTCACTCTTTACGGCGCCGGAAATCTCTCGAAAATGCTATAAAAAACTCTAAAAAGCTCTCAGAAACTCTGGAAATGCTTCGAAGGGGTTCTAGGAAGAGAATTTGAGGAAGTGATAGAAGAGAATATGAGAGAATTGTGTGAAATGAGGGTGAAGGTGTGACTATTTATAGGGATTCGCGTCTGTCAGGTCGAGACGGCCATCTCGTCTGACAAGGTCGAGACGGTCGTCTCGCCTTGCAAAAATGGCGAGAAGGTTGTCTCGCCAACCGGGAGGGTCGTCTCGCCATTCGCAAGTGGCGAGACGGCCGTCTCGCCAAACAAGACGGTCGTCTCGACTTGCAGAAGTGGCGAGACGGCGGTCCCGAGAAGCGAGACGGCGGTCTCGACCCTAAAAGGCAAAAATTCTTATTTACATGCAGAAAATCCCTCCTATCCTAGTATGGGGCCTAATAGTCTCTCCTAATGGCTTCTTAGGCTTCATCCATCTTCGAAAAGGAGGTCTTCTGGTCTTTATTATGAGGCTGGGCAAGATTTGGGGTCTACAGCTCCTCTTCTTGATTAACTTGGATGACCAGCAACTGAGGCTTATTATCCTTCTTAGGCAGATCAACCGTTGGGGAGAGCTTGATGACAAAAGGTTTTCTCTCCATTTTTCTGATTATGGAAAGCACATCAATTAATCCTTTCTTTTTATTATCTTATTATTATTAAAGTGAGGAGGGATATATGAATGAAGGGTCACCTACCGCATCAAAGGAGCATCCTGAAACCTCACAACATATTGTCTGAAGGGTCAGCCTCTGCAGCAAGGAAGCATCCTGAAGATAGCACCAGACTACATTCATAGTCCTGAGGGTCAGCTACCACGACAAGAGGAGCATCCAGAGGACAACCGGGCAAGAGAATTAACTCCTTCACCCGCCAATCGACCTTACAATACATTTTAGCCCATAGTCAATTGGTCGGGTGAAGGGGGGGTAGCTATAGACCCTAAATCTTGCCCGGGTTCTAAATAAAGCCAGAAATCACCTGTTTCGAAGATGGTCTAAACTTTGTTAAGTCCCTAGTAGCTTTTTCTAGGTTCCATTTAAGATAGAAAGGGTTTTTAGAGGCATTAAAAATTGGAAATTTTGTCGAGAATAGCAGATGGTCGTCCAGGATAGTCAGACAGTCGTCCATGCCTACTTTTGGCTTAGTTGGTTTTTTCTAAAACCACTGCCTTTTTACCTTTTTCAGTGTTTAAGGTTAAAACACTGGTGGCGACTCCATAGAACCTTTTTCGAAAACTTCATTCTTAAGATCAGTTCAGTTATCAGACATCTTAAGAATGTCGGCCATCTTTACAAAAAATGTGAGTCATTCAAAACCATCGCGTCGCTCCAACCGCCTCTTTTGACGGCGGCGACAAGGGTTATCACCTTCAGTGGTGGTTTCCAACAACGACCTGCTAGCACTAGGGCCATTACCACGATCAGTCGTATATGCCACCCACTCCCTAAGATTTATCACTCATGCCCCCAGGTATAGAGGGACTATTGTGTGCAATGGTTGTATACAATTCATTTCAAACAAGTGCGGAAAATAACCATACAACAGTTATTAAAGCCATACAAATAAAACATGTTATACATACAAAGAAGGGTAAAGTGTAATTTCAAATCTTTTATTTTCTTTTGAATTAATCCACCACTAAATGGGATCAACTATCTAAGCTTCCCCAGTGGAGTCGTCATCTATCGTTTTCGTCCCTTGCACAACAGGGGGAAGGGAGTGAAATGGTGCGGGAAGTCGCGACGCGTTGGCTGAATCTCGCGTTTTCGTAAAATAGGTGGGTCATCACTTTTAGGATGCTCGATAATCGAACTAACCTTAAAAGTGAGGTTTTCGCAAAAATCGGTTCCATGGAGTCGCCACCAATGTTTTAACCATAAACATTGAAAAAGGATGAAAAAGGCATTGGTTGAAAAAAACCAACTTTGACCATTATAATAAGAGTCGGGTAAGGGAGTTAGTTACGCATGGGGAAGGTGTTAGCACCCCACAGCGCCCATTTCGGGTTCCCTATGATGGATTAATTCATAAAATAAAGATTTTTAGAAATTATGCTTTTACCCTTTTCAATTATTTATTTGCAATATTTATCTAAATGTCTACATGGCTCTAATTTCTAATGCATACGAAGGAAAGCGATAAAAGATTAAGGGTTTGAGAAGAATCTCTGAAACGAGCTTTTATAAACCTTTAAACTTGAGGACGTTTTTTGACAATCTTCTCGCACTACACGAACACTCCTCCCTTGAACAAATAAAAATTTAAACTATCGAGAGTTGGATATCTCAAAGGAGACTTCCTTAATTGATTTTTTGCCTAAACAGACAATCGAAATGATCACTCAGAGTCTGGAACAACACCCAACGGTGAAGAGGTGTCTAGAGGTGTGTAAAAGTGTGTGAAACAATGAGGTCTAACATCCTATTTATAGGCACACTCACCAAGGAGGTCAGGACGACCGTCTCGACAAAAAAATCACCTTGGGACAATCGTCTAGATTTTGGGATGGGTGTCCCAGACTACCAAGGAGGTCGGGACGAGTGTCTCAGAATCGGGACGGGCATCTCGAGTCTACGAATCAGGTGGGACGACCGTCTAGGATTCGGGACGGGCATCTCGTATCTTTTGACAAAATTTGTATTTTTTTTATTTTTTCTAAGAAAACTTTCATTTTCTTACATGGAGCCTAGTAAACACTACTAGGGGCCCGATGAAGCCTTGTCCATCTTCAAAATGGAGGATTTCTGAATTTTGTTGTAAGGCCGGACAAGATTCGGAGTCTACAATCCCAAAGAAAATAAATTTTGAAAAAGACAAAGGGAAATAAATTACATTTCCAGACAAAATTGGGAGAACAAAGGGGTTTCTGTTTTACTTAATACACCTCATTGAATGCCAAGAACGCTAGAGTGCTAGAAGAAACCCTTAACATTGACCTTATCCACACACTATAAAAGGTTTACACACCTCCTGATGTTGACTATAGAAAACATTCCCACTATTATTACAACTATCAACATGCAATTGATGATTGCATCACCTTAAAGGGTAAAATCGAAGAATTGGTGCATGTTGGGAACCTACATAAATTTTTAAGGAAGAATGATGTTCTTGAAATAGGATATCAATGTACGAGAGATGAACACAACACAAATAGACAAGATGAACAATATAAAAGTAATACAAGGGGTAGTTAACACAATAATACAAGGTTCATTAATAGAGGTGAATCAAATTCAGGAAAAAAAAAGATATTTAAGAGATGTAAAGTATATACACATTATGATTTTGAAACCATGAAGAATAATGCTTACAATTATATTTACAAAAAGAACAAACCTATGGTTATTATGGTGGAACTCATCAAATTTGTTATGATGAAGATATTAGTGCTAATATATTGTACTTTAAGACTTTCAAGTGTATAGAGTTGTCAAAAGACTCCATCCAACCCTATGATGACCAAATTGGTGAATTTTTAGATGAAATGGTCAACATATAACGGTATGTTGATTTATACACCAAATTTGGAGAGGAAAGCATAAAGTATCAAAGTTTGGTACTTCATAGTTGACACTAACAATTTGTGTGACATCTTTAGAAGATCATCCATAAACTTCCTTGGTGTGACAATGTTAATCCCCCTTCTCCCCGCCCCCATCCTCCCTCGCCCCATTTGGTAATGAAATTCCAATCTACATTAGGATCCATATTCATGATCAACATAGACTACAAGATGACAAGGGAGTGCTACTCAACAAGTTTAAAGATATTTGCAACAACCCCAACTAAACATCTCCAAGGAGAAATGACAAAATGATGGCAATGATAAACTTGAATCCTAGGATTAATGATGGTATATGTGTAGAACCAAGAGAATACATAACCCCTTTTCAATTGGGTGTAGAAATCCAAAACACTTGGATGAGTTCAATGTTATATATCAACAATAGTAAACTCATCCAAAAAGTGTTAACATGTAATTGTTTTCATGGACTATAATTGATGTGTTGGGTATTGAACCATAAATCATCTCAAACAAGTTGTTAGTATGTTGTGAGGCAAGGTTGTCTCTTAAAAGAAATAAAAAATTGGGCAAGAAAGAAAATGAAGTACATAAGAAAAGGTCCAAAAGATTTTACAAGCAAAGTTCTCAAAGAAAGTTCACTACATCACATGGTTTTTTAATGTATGATGAAAAAGCAAATGAGAAATGACATATATAAAAAAAACTATATTAATCTAAGCAAAAAAATTTCTTGTAGGTAGACACTTGCTACCCTATATAAATTCACTTATTGATGATGACATCAACCATAAGATTGCTTAGTTTTGTTGATGCCTATTCAAGTTACAACCAAATTTTCATGCATGCCAAGAGACAAAGAAAAAATAACATTTATGATATACTCTAAAAACTTTTACTATGAAGTTATTTTTTTCTCCATAAAGAATCCAGAGCCACTTACTAATATCTTATGGACAAAGGTTTCAAAGAACAAATAAAAAAATATGAAAGTCTATGTTGATGATATGGTAGGTAAGTAAGATTGAATTGAGAAGCATGTCTCTGACTTAAATAATTTTTTCTAATCACTAAGAAGGTACAACATGAAATTAAATCCAAAAATGAGTATTTGGTCCAAAGGGGGAAGTTTTTCGAATTCATGCTCACACACAGAGAAATTGAAGCAAACCTTGACAAATGTCGGGCTATAATCGACATGAGAAGCCTAAAACACCTTAAAATGGTCTAATAACCTGTCAGAGGGTGATATAAATAAATTGAGAAATTTATATTTTTTTTAGATACTCAAATGAAGCATGCCTGAGGCATTGATACCAAAATAAACTTGTTTATTCTCCCCTTTTAAGTTATTCACATTTAAACTTGGTGTGACCTACCATTTATTTATTTAAATCAAATCTAGGTAATATAAGTTTCTTCTCATAATATCATAATTGATTGTTTCTTTTGTGTGGATGTCTTTAAAAACACAAGAATTTGATTAAAAAATTACCACTTAGTATAAATTAGTTTTATTTTTACCAACATATAACATATTACAAGTTAAGAAAGAAACAACTGAAGCACTTGGTGGATTTGATGAAGACATAGATATAACTTAGGTTGTGGGTGTGTAGATGATTAGGTTTTTAAGTTTAAGCACTTAATCTCTTGATAGGCCATTATATTTTGTGATAAGCACCTTAAAATGTTGCATCTCATTGAAAATCATTTTTCTGCATGAAAAACTTACGTTTAAGTATTAAAAGAATAAACTAAGTTTTTTCAATCTGTTGAAAAGGATTTTCAATCTGTTAAAATCACTTAACATAATAAATGGTCATACATAATCGAAAATTCAATTGATTGATTCGCGGAATCAACAAGTTAAAATAACTCAATGAATTTTTCAATATCAAAGTTTCGCATTTTCAATCTGTTGAAATAAATTTTAAATCTGTTAAAACAGAAAGATTTTTTTCAGTCTAAGAGTTTTTAGAAAATAAATCTGTTGAAATATTTTTCAATCTGTTGGAACAGAGAGACTATTTTTTAACTAAGTGTTTGCAGGAATTTAATCTGTTGAAATGATTTTCAATCGATTGAAACAGAGAACTGTCATTTTTCATAAAGCTGTTTCAATTCATTAAAAACTCGAATCAATCGATTGAATGGAGCTTTAAATGAAATCAATCGATTGAATCGATGTTTTAATCGATTGAATGGAGCTTTAAATGAAATCAATCGATTGAATCGATATTTTAATCGATTGAAATAATATTCTGATCGATCATAGTTTCATTTTGATCGATCATAACTCGGTCTGATCGATCATAGTTTCATTCTAATCGATCATAACTCGGTCTGATCGATCATACTTCAGTTCTAATCGATCAGAGTCTCTTCTAAACTGTTTTACTTTAAACTAATCGATCTTTTGACTCTCTGAAACAGTTTTTGACAGTTGGAACAGTCTGATTCTATGATTTACTCTATATATACAGAATTGATCTATCTTTTAAAAATACAATACAACACACTACTTGAGAAAACTTGTGAAATCAATCTGTGAAACTTTCATACGTGACTTTCTCTGCATTCAAGAATCTTTTTCATATCATAAGGTGTTGTGATCAGAATTGTGGTCATTCAAAGAGAGAAAGTGTTGTTAGAATTGGTTCTGGGCAATTAGAAACTTCAAGTCCAGGTTTTTTCTTTCCATATTCTTTTGTAAAAGTTTGATTGTGCAGGTTGGATTGTAATCTGCACTTGGTACAGTAACTGGATTTGGTTACTGGGTGGTTTTCAAGATTCTGTCTTGTGGGTTTTGCAAGATAGTTCTTGGGGTAGATTGGTGAGTATCTACCTGGTTGTAATTTTCACTTGATATTAGTGGAACTTGATCGGTTTGTCAAGAACTGGATGTAGCTCTGGATTAGAGTGAACCAAGTATAAATTTGTGTGTTAATATTCTTCTTTCATCTCTTTTATTTTCTGTCTTTAATTGTGTTGTGTTTAAACCAAATTACCTTTGCAAAGATTGAATAAAGATAACTCATTCTTCCAAAAGAAAGTAAGTTTTGTGAAAAAGTTTTAAAGTTCAATTCACCCCCCCTCTTGAACTCAACCATTAATTCTTTCAATTGGTACCAGAGCTGGTTCTTGTAAGTTACTCAAGAAATCGGTCCAATGGCTGAGGGAAAGATGAATTTTTTAGAAGGAGCCTCCATAAACAGGCCTCCACTTTTCTTTGGTGTGAATTATTCTTTCTGGAAGGTTAGAATGAAAATCTTTATTGAATCCCTTGATAGAGGCATTTGGGGAAACAATTGTTAATGGTCCTTACAAACCAACTCATACTGTAGATGGTAAAGTAGTCGAAAAAGATTGGGCTGAATTAACCGATGTAGAAAATAGGAGAGTCCAATATGATTATACTCGCAAAAAATATTATTACCTCTGCTTT
Organism: Sphenostylis stenocarpa; assembly: GCA_963425845.1. Taxonomy (NCBI): domain Eukaryota; kingdom Viridiplantae; phylum Streptophyta; class Magnoliopsida; order Fabales; family Fabaceae; genus Sphenostylis; species Sphenostylis stenocarpa. Next base: position 50,708,633 of record OY731400.1, read on the forward strand.
AAATCTTGATGAGTTTTTCAGTGGTGTCTCAAGTGTGCTCTGCCAAAGAGATGTGGGAAATTTTAGAGGTCACACATGAAGGAACATCTCGATGTGAAAAGGGCAAGAAAGCATGAGTTAATCGGGGACTATGAGTTGTTTAAAATGCAAGCAAGGAGAAACAATTGCGGATGTGCGTAAAAGGTTCACGCACATAGACAATCATCTAATTGGGTTAGGAAAGACTTTTGACAAAGAAGAGTTGAACATCAAAACTTAAAGTGTTTGGACAGAACGTGGCAACCAAAGGTGACAAGCTATATCGGAATCAAGAGACTTGATCGAAATGACTACCGCTTCACTTTTTGGTAAGTTGAGGGAACATGAGTTGGAAATCAATCGGTTCAAAGAACAAGAGAATGCAGAAAAGAAAAGTAGAAATATTGTTCTCAAGACGATTGAAGAAAACAGTGAATCGAAGAAGATGAATCGGAGAACTCGACTTTGTTGGTTAAGAAATTTGGGAAATTTCTTAAAAGAAAGAACAGAACCGGCCAAGTAAAAAGGTACAATGATAAAAAGACTGAATCTGTTCAAAATAATATTACTTGTTATTCTTGTGGTAAACAGTGGTCACATAAAGAGTGATTGTCCTGAAAAGACCAAGAATCGAACAAGAAAGAATCAAGATACAAAGGGAAAAAGGCCTATATAGCCTGGCAAGACAATGATTCATCTTCCAGCTCGAATCCGAAAGTGAGGAGGTGAACTCGTGTTTGATGGTCGGTCGTGAATCCTCTTCATCACATGTAAGTTCAACTCCTACAGAGAATGAAATGAATTACAAAGACATTACTGAATGCTTTCAATGAAATGCATAGTGAAGCCAGAAATTTATCTCATACAAATAATCGGTTGAAAGGTTTAAATAACTCGGTTAGAAAATAGAGTTAAAGTTCTGGAAAATGAACTATTAGAAAGCAAAACAGATTTAGAACATCTAGATATTATCTATTCATCTGCGGATAATGTTGCTTGTTAATAAGAATTGTGAAAAGTGTATTGTTTTACAAAATAAGGTTGATTACTTGACTAAAACCTTGACAAAATTTACTCAAGGTAAAGAGAATTTAGATGCACTTCTTGGGTCTCAAAACTGTGTGTTTGAACATTCTGGAATCGGGTACAAACCTAAGAATGGGGTAAAAACTAAAAAATATTTGAACTTCTTTTCATACAGAAAAACAACAAGCATCCCCTTTCTCATCTTGTCATTACTGCATGAAGAAAGGACATACTATAAAATACTCGTCATGCTAGAAAATATTTTGTGCCGCAAGGTAGGAAGAGATGGGTTCCAAAACATGTTAAACGTAAAATTTGACTCCTAAGGACCCAAAATACGTAAGGGTACCAAATGCTTGATGTTTGATCTTTCGAGAACAAGCAACAAGAGTCCCTTTGGTACCTAGACAGCGGATGCTCAAGGCACATGACAGGTGACATTTCAAAATTCCGTAAGCTTGAAATTGAAGAATGGAGGTCATGTGACTTATGGAGACAACAACAAGGGAAGAATTCTAGGTTCTGGAGATATTGGAGATAATAAATCAGTAACCATTCACAATGTTCTTCTGGTTGAAGGTCTCAAGCACAATCTGATAAGCATAAGTCGGTTATGTGATCTTGGTCACAAAGTCATTTTCAAACCGGAAAAGTGCCTTATCTCAGTGAGCCGGAATCCGATACGATAATGTTGGTAGGTAAGAGGTTAAACAACATATACATGTTAGATATCAACCAGTCTATATCATCTCAAAGTTGTTTTCTTACTAAAGAAGAAGAATCTTGGTTGTGGCATAGAAGGCTTGCTCATATACATCTTAACCATCTTGACAAACCGATTTCAAAAGAATTAGTTTCAGGTCGCCTAAGCTTCAAATCTTGAAAGACAAAATCTGTGAAGCTTGTTTGAAAGGCAAACAAACTAGAAAATCTTTTTCAAACAAAAACATTGTTTCAACTTCTAAACCTTTGGAACTGCTTCACATAGATTTGGTTGGTCCTTCAAGGAATAAAAGCCTAGGTGGTAATCTTTATATCATGGTAATTGTTGATGACTTTTCCAGCATTTACCTGGACTATTTTTCTTAAAGCCAAATCTGATTCTTACAAATCTTTCAAAAAGCTTGCCAAGGTTTTACATAATGAAAAAGGGTATTTTATTACATCAATTCAAAGTGACAATGGTGGAGAATTTGTAAATGAAAAGTTTGAATCATTTTGTGAAAAGTTTGGCATAAAACACAATTTTTCTACTCCAAGAACTCCTCAACGAATCGGTGTTGTGGAAAGAAAGAACAGATCTATTGTGGAACTTGCTAGAACAATGTTGTGTGAAAATTCTTTACCTAAATACTTTTGGGCAGATGCAGTAAACACTGCTTGTCATGTTTTGAATAGAGTCTTGATTAGACCCATGCTTAAGAAAACCCCATATGAACTGTATAAAGGAAGAAAACCCAACATAAACTATTTCAGGGTTTTTGGATGTACATGTTTTGTTTTAAACAATGGGAAAGAAAATATTGGCAAGTTTGATGAGAAATCCGACAAAGGAATCTTTCTTGGTTACTCAACTCACTGGCCATGCATATAGAATTTACAATTTAAGATTGAAATCAGTTGAAGAATCAAGTACATGTTGTGTTTAATGAGTCTCCTCGAGTGGTGCGTAATAGAACAACAGATACTGCAGATGAAGAAGTTTTAACCGATAATTCTTATCAGCTTGAAACATGCCGAAACACAGATCAGTGTATTGTTGAAGAAGATGATCCATCAGTGGACCCAGCAAAAGCTGATCCACCAACAATTACTGAAGAACAGGAAGAAGATGTTCTGGAAGAGCTTCCTAAAGAGTGGATTGTCCCAAGAGATCTCTCTCTAGACAATGTCATCGGGCAAATCAATAAGGGAGTATCTACTAGACATTCTCTTAACCAATTCTATAATCATATGACATTCATTTCACAAATAGAGCCGAAGACAGTTAAAGAAGCATTAAATGATGAATACTGGGTTAGTGCCATGCATGATGAGCTTAATCAATTTGAAAGAAATAACGTGTGGGAGTTAGTTCCTAAAATCAAAGATATCAATGTAATTGGTACTAAGTGGGTATTCAAAAACAAGCTAGATGAACACGGCATTATTACTAGAAATAAAGCTAGGTTGGTAGCCAAAGGGTATAACCAACAAGAGGGTATCGATTTTGATGAAACTTTTGCACCTGTAGCTAGACTTGAAGCTGTTAGATTATTATTAGCTTATGCCTGTATAAGTGGTTTCAGATTACTACAGATGGATGTAAAGAGTGCCTTTCTTAATGGACTCATCAATGAAGAAGTATATGTTTCTCAACCTCCTGGGTTTGAAGATCACAAGCATCCTGACCATGTCTACAAATTGAAAAAGGCCCTTTATGGTTTAAAGCAAGCACCTAGACAATGGTATGAGAGGTTAAGTAACTTTCTAATTGATCAAGGGTACAAGCGAGGTGAAGTTGATAAAACTCTATTCATTAAGAAATCTGGAACTGACATTATTCTGGTGCAGGTGTATGTGGATGATATCATTTTCGGTTCCACTAATAATGCCATGTGTAATAAGTTTGTAAAAGAAATGCAAAGTGAATTTGAAATGTCTATGATGGGAGAATTGAATTTCTTTCTTGGTCTCCAGGTCAAACAATTAAGAAATGGCATTTTTCTTAGTCAATCTAAATACTGCAATGAATTGTTAAAGAAATTTGATATGCAAAATTGCAAGGAGTCCTCTACACCCATGTCTACTAACTGTTGTCTAGACTTAGATGAAAAAGGAAAACCCGTTGATCAAACTAAATATAGAGGTTTGATTGGTTCACTACTATATCTAACTGCTAGTAGACTCGACATTATGTTTAGTGTGTGCCTTTGTGCAAGATTTCAGGAAAATCCAAAGGAATCACATCTTACCGCTACCAAAAGGATTCTGAAGTACCTTAAGGGAACAGTTAATGTTGGACTATGGTATCCTGAAGGTGCATCCCTTAAACTTGTTGGATTTTCTGATTCTGACTTTGCAGGATGTAGATTGGACAGAAAAAGTACCTCTGGTACTTGTCATTTACTGGGGAGCAGTCTTATATCTTGGCACAGCAAAAAGCAAGCGTGTGTTGCTCTGTCAACTGCAGAAGCTGAATACATTGCAGCTGGGAGCTGTTGTGCTCAAAGCATTTACCTCAAGCAACAACTAACAGATTATGGAGTGACTCTAAACAAGGTACCTCTGGTTTGTGACAATACTAGTGCAATAAACTTAACTAAGAATCCTATTCAACACTCTAGAACTAAGCATATTGAAATTAGACATCACTTTATTAGAGAACACGTATCTAGGGGTGACTGTGAGATATTATTCATTGAATCTGAAAAACAGTTAGCTGATTTATTCACTAAACCACTTCTTAGAGACAGACTTAATATGCTTAGGACTGAATTAGGAATTCTAGATATATCTAGTATTGCATAACTGATTCTTTACAATGATTATATGTTTTTTAACAAGTTGATAACAAGTTCAATCGATTAATAATTGCATGAATAACTGGATATTATTTGTTTCAATCGATTGAAATTGCGAAATAATCTGTTGATTTCCTGATCCTTACTCTTTGGTATTGATATGTTATTAGTTCAATCGATTAGATAAACTTTTAATCGATTTATTTCATTAATCTTGTAGCTCTGCACACCTTCTTCTATAAATCAATCGATTAAATCCTCGATTCAATCGATTGAATTCACTTATGGTACTCTGAATAATTTTCTTTCACAAAACAATCGATTTAATTTTCGATTCAATCGGTTTATTTCACTTATAAGTATCTACGATTACAAAATCAATTGGTTTCACGAAATATCAATTGATTATTTCTTTTGGGCTAGTTGTATGTACTTTGTCTCTAACCAATTTCTGCAGAGTAAACTGAAAGCATTTACAACAAGATAAACTTCAACTACTCTCTTCAATATCCAAGATATCCAATAAAAGCTGATTGATACTGATTGGATATCTACTGAGAAGGTAATTAAGTTGTACAGTAGCAATTTCTTCTCTCTCCACCTTTATCATCACTGCGCAGTAGCAGTAATATAGTAAAGACAAAAACCTTGAAGCTGAAAAAGATTGTGTATTCTCATTCCTATAGTATTATTTTCTTCTTTGAACTTTCTCTTTTCTCGGTTCTTCTCTGTTCTGCTCATCCCAAAGATCAAGTATGTTCAAGCGCACAAAGTCTGGTAGGAAGAAGTCCAGCAGAGGCGAGTCCTCTACTGCAAGGCAAGAACAGAATGTTGGAGGAAGGATTGAAACTTGGTTCAATGGGGACCAAGAGAAAATGGATTTGTTTATCCATGAATTGAGCAGGAAGCAAGTCAACATTCCAAAGATGTTAAAGTTCTCCTAGTTTGATGCCGAAGGATTCAGAGGCATTCGAAAACTACTGCAACACCAAAAGCTTCAGAAGTTTCTGGAGTTAAATGGTAGGATTTATCCTGATTTAATTAAAGTTTTCTTCACAAATTTATCCTTTGAAGGTTCCACTTTGACAACCCAAGTTAAAGGAGTAGACATTGAAATTACACCCAACATCTGGAAGGAAGTTGCTGGAATAAAGGATGTTGGTGTAAAAGTCACCAAAGGATTCACTTCAGATGTGGAGGAATTTAATAAGGTCCAGTACTTTCGGTCATGCATGAAGAATACTCGTGATTCTGTTAGTTCTTTCAATACTGGGAAGCTGAAGCTGGAAGAAAGGATTCTCGCCTTCATTGTGTCCTGGCAGCTCACACCCAGGGGAAGCAATCATGCGGTGCTAAACGAAGGAGATTTAGTACTGATGTACTGCATTCACCACAGGATACGAGTGAACTGGGTCTTCGTCATCAAGGACCACATGATCAAAGCCAAGAGACTTAGTGATTTCAGGTATCCATATGCTATTCTGATTTCTAAGCTTTTAACACATTTTGGTGTCGATGTAGAAGGAGAACTGGTTGAAACCGTCCGACCAACAAATGAAATAAATAATTCTGTGCTTCACAAAATGGGATTCATTAAAATTGATGGTGAATGGATCTCGAAAGAAGATGCTGGGAGAAGTGAAGAAAGTGAAGAAGAAGAGCAAGAGGAAGGAATCAACACTGATAATATTCCTGGAACTTCTGCAGCACGTTCGTCTGATCCAATGGAAGAAGTGACCCCAATGGAGATGATTCCATACAATCCACCGCCTGACCGTGGCACGCCTCTGTCTCAGTTCGAAAGAACAATGTTACATCAAATGAGCGAACTGCATTCAGACCAAAGGAGGCATATGCAGATGACTGCTGCTCTGAGGGCTCGGCAGCATTATTTGGATGAAAATTTCATTGCAAGGTTCCAGCATATTGATAATCAACTAGAAGACATTTACAACAGGATTGTGGAACTGCAATTCAATCAAGGCCCCGGGGACGAATGAAGACTTTCTATATGTCTGTTATTCTGCTTTCTTTTCATTTTTTTTAATGTTCTGGTTTATATTTGGGGTTCCCACGTGGCCCCATTGGACTGTAACTAAAACAATCTATTTGATGCAGTCAAATAGGGGGAGAAGTATTTTGCTTAAAACTGTCACTACACACACACCACAAAATATATGTCTCTGGTCTGTTATTCTTGTTTTGCAGGTGCAGTGGTTATTTGTCTCCATCAAATAGGGGGAGATTGAAGCACTTGGTGGATTTGATGAAGACATAGATATAACTTAGGTTGTGGGTGTGTAGATGATTAGGTTTTTAAGTTTAAGCACTTAATCTCTTGATAGGCCATTATATTTTGTGATAAGCACCTTAAAATGTTGCATCTCATTGAAAATCATTTTTCTGCATGAAAAACTTACGTTTAAGTATTAAAAGAATAAACTAAGTTTTTTCAATCTGTTGAAAAGGATTTTCAATCTGTTAAAATCACTTAACATAATAAATGGTCATACATAATCGAAAATTCAATTGATTGATTCGCGGAATCAACAAGTTAAAATAACTCAATGAATTTTTCAATATCAAAGTTTCGCATTTTCAATCTGTTGAAATAAATTTTAAATCTGTTAAAACAGAAAGATTTTTTCGAGTCTAAGAGTTTTTAGAAAATCAATCTGTTGAAATATTTTTCAATCTGTTGGAACAGAGAGACTATTTTTTAACTAAGTGTTTGCAGGAATTTAATCTGTTGAAATGATTTTCAATCGATTAAAACAGAGAACTGTCATTTTTCATAAAGCTGTTTCAATTCATTAAAAACTCGAATCAATCGATTGAATGGAGCTTTAAATGAAATCAATCGATTGAATCGATGTTTTAATCGATTGAATGGAGCTTTAAATGAAATCAATCGATTGAATCGATATTTTAATCGATTGAAATAATATTCTGATCGATCATAGTTTCATTTTGATCGATCATAACTCGGTCTGATCGATCATAGTTTCATTCTAATCGATCATAACTCGGTCTGATCGATCATACTTCAGTTCTAATCGATTAGAGTCTCTTCTAAACTGTTTTACTTTAAACTAATCGATCTTTTGACTCTCTGAAACAGTTTTTGACAGTTGGAACAGTTTGATTCTATGATTTACTCTATATATACAGAATTGATCTATCTTTTAAAAATACAATACAACACACTACTTGAGAAAACTTGTGAAATCAATCTGTGAAACTTTCATACGTGACTTTCTCTGCATTCAAGAATCTTTTTCATATCATAAGGTGCTGTGATCAGAATTGTGGTCATTCAAAGAGAGAAAGTGCTATTAGAATTGGTTCTGGACAATTAGAAACTTCAAGTCCAGGTTTTTTCTTTCCATATTCTTTTGTAAAAGTTTGATTGTGCAGGTTGGATTGTAATCTGCACTTGGTACAGTAACTAGATTTGGTTACTGGGTGGTTTTCAAGATTCTGTCTTGTGGGTTTTGCAAGATAGTTCTTGGGGTAGATTGGTGAGTATCTACTGGTTGTAATTTTCACTTGATATTAGTGGAACTTGACTGGTTTGTCAAGAACTGGATGTAGCTCTGGATTAGAGTGAACCAGTATAAATTTGTGTGTTAATATTCTTCTTTCATCTCTTTTATTTTCTGTCTTTAATTGTGCTGTGTTTAAACCAAATTACCTTTGCAAAGATTGAATAAAGATAACTCATTCTTCCAAAAGAAAGTAAGTTTTGTGAAAAAGTTTTAAAGTTCAATTCACCCCCCCTCTTGAACTCAACCATTAATTCTTTCAACAACCAAGATAGAGTCAATATTTCAAGTACAAGTAAGTTTCAAATTAGGGATGACAATAAAATCCGTACCTATGGGGACCGACCCGTCCTCGCCCCGAGTTTGACTGAAAAAACCCGAGTTGACTAGGGGTAGGGGTGGGGCGGGTTTTTCCCGCTTTAAAAAGTCGAGGGCGGAGGCGGAGATGGATAATACAATCCCCACCCCGCCCCGACCCCTTCCCGCCCCGACTTTATATTTAAATTTAAAATTTAAAATATTAATATTTTAAAAGTATTTCATTTTTCTTTTTCTATTACATATAAGGTCATTTTTTTATATTTCACCATTTTTATTTTTCTTCTACCTACTTTTGAATTTTTTTGTCTTTTTTAATCTTTTAAATTAATTAATTTATTATATTATTCTCTCTCTTACCTTTCAGTTTTTCACATTTTCTTAATCTCTCTCATCAATTTGTTTTTTTTTAATCTTTTCAACTAATCTGATAAACACAAAGTTAATTGTTTTTTCTTTATCTTTTTCTAAATATTTTACATAAATCTTAATAGTACCTAATATTATTTTATTTATAATTTATATTTATTATGTTTTATTATATCATATTTTTTATCTTATTATTCTTATTTATCGTATATCAAATTTTATCTTAATAAAATAATTATATTTTAAATGATTAAAAGAATTGATAATTTAAACTTTTATTACTTCGAACTAATTAAATAAGAATTAACTTATTAAATATTTCCTTATAAATTATATATTTCATATTTTTAAATGACAACTTAAAAATGAATTAACTTATATATGTAATCAAATATTTGAATACAGTATTATAATAATAATAATAATAATAATAATAATAATAATAATAACATTATTATTATTATAAATATTCAAATATTTGAATACAGTGTTATAATAATAATAATAATGTTATAAATATTCTATATATAAATAAAAAATGATTAAATATTTCTTTTACATACATATTTTAATATAATTATAATAACTTAAAAAATATATTTAATTAATAATAATTATAAATTATAAATATTTATTTATATATAAAATATACATAGTAAAATTAATTTATTATAAATGTAATTATCTTTTTAAAAATAATATAGATCGGGGATATGGGACGGGGCGGAGAACCGAAACCCAGCGAGGACGAGGGATGGAGACTTAATTTCTAACTCCGGCGAGGATCGGGAGGCAAAACATGCTCCCGCCCCACCCAGTTGTTATGCCTATAATTTGGATTTTTGTTTCCATTTATCATAAAAAATATATTTTTTAGATAGTTTAATTTTGATGACATTTCTAGGATCAATAATCTGTATATAAAAAAATATTAGCAATCTTATGAGAACTATTCATAATTGCAACTAGTACATATACGTTTTGACCTTTTTCCGAGAGTGAAGATTCTTTACAATTTTGGTCTTTATATCTCATTTCTGTCATTATAACATATTTAAAAAAAAGTATTAAAAATTGTTTAAGATTAAATAATAGAGAAAACTAATTTCTTTCTACCTTAATAAATTTTCATTTCCTCCATTTAGAGGTTTCATAGGATATATAAAAAATCATCATCATTTTAATATTAGCTTAAAAATATAAATTGGAATATATATTCATTCTCTTATAAGAATTATTATTCTTAATTCCTTGAGAATTTGAGAATATGATATAAAAAATCAAGGCTCATGATTTACGTAGATAAGAAAAGTTTTACTTTTTCTCCATATTGGGTACCAAATATTCTTAAAAAAAAATAACAATAATAAATAAACTCAAGTCATTTTAGAATTTATTGGATCAAACTCTATTGAAAATGGAAAAAAAAGGGATACCTACCGGCAAAAACACTCTGATGTTTAAATGAGTATAAGAAAAGAAGGATATAGAGATAATAGAGAAGTAAAAGATAAAAAATAAAGTAATTATATTAATAGATCTCCTACCAAAATATTTTCATATAATAAAATGTACTTATTTTAATGCTAATTATTATATGATTATGTATGTTATCATGATACTCATTATTATAGAAAATATTTTCGTTATATAATAAATATTATAAATTTTAAAAATGCAAAAAAATAAAAAATGGTTAACCTTTTACAAAAGCTTTTTGGATAAATCTATTAAAAATAATATAAACAATATAAATTCTAATATATAAATTATTCATTGATTATATGTTTGTTATATTATTATATTATACTAATTTAATATGATTTGAGTGTCTGTACTTTTGCTAGCACTATCTCTTATCCGAGAAGATCAAATATCACAAAATTCATGAGGAAAAAGATATTAGCTTACGTGAAAAGCAAATGTGAAAAGAGGATTTATTAACCTCAAAGCAAAAACACCCTAATCCACCAAAATGGAAGATAGATAAGAACCTCCCATCCATATTACTTATTTGATGTAATTTGGCAGACCTAAACAAACAGAATAGGCCAAAACAAACGGAAGTAACACGTTTTCCAATCCTAGTTCCGGTAACCTATATTGTATATAATGAATAAATCATGTATATGTTACGGTACCTATAAAAATGAGGGGTGAAGATTGAGATATATAAACAAGTTGGATTTCTTGGAATGCAACTATGGAATGTCCGAACTAGATAGATAATAAAAATATATTACACGAATTAGTGGTAGTACACATTGAGTAGGAGTGCACATGTGACGAATATTTTTAAGTTTTTATTTATTAATTAATATTTTTATTAGATAAATAAAAAAATTATTATATTTATATGTTAAAATAATTAATTATAATTAATAATTTAAATTATAACATAAAAATATAATATTTTAATTATAATTTTTATTTTAATTTAATTTTTAAATATTTTTTAAAATGGGTAAGTATGTTTCACCATTCTATGGTCCATCGAATTTAGAATTAGACGGAACAGACAAAACTTATTGACGAACTAAAATAGCTTACCTGTCTCATCAATTTTATTAGACGAGGTGACGAATCAGTCCCCAACTGACACATTTTATTGTCCTAACTTTATCTAATTAAAATACATTTTCAAACTTTATTTTAACGTAAGTAAGAGTTGGATTGATATAAGTAATTTGCATTCATAATAAATATGCATAGAAATCATTACCATAAAAGGAAAAAGATACAATGAAATTTATTTTTTATAAATATATAAATGACAATCTTAAAATAATTAAATTTTTTATTAATAGAATAAATAATAATATAAAAATAATTTGTTAATTGTTAAAAACATATTTGAAAATTTAATGGGTGTCAAAATATCATGATACTATTTGAAAGAGATGATATATTGATAATTATCGCAGCACAAACATCCATTAGACAATTTAATTTATTATTATTATAATTATAAAAAGAATTTAATTAAAAATTCATATTATATTATTAAATGGAGTGGTTGAAAAGATGTTGGGTGTCGATATATTTTTCCTAATTGAAAAAATTAAAATGTTTGAAAACTACTGGGTATTATATACTAACTGTAGAGCCTAACTAATCAACTTGAGAGATATTCATTGTTTTTACTTTAAGTGGATTCTAATAAACTACTGGGTATTATCTTACTCCCATATCATTTTCACGATTCTTCTTCATCTCTGTTAATGGATGTTGTTAATAATTGTGAAGTTATTATGAAATAGTGTTTCTAACTGTTTATTTTTGTACGAACCAATGGGAGTGAAACGCACAATAAGTTTTCATTAATTCTGCAACCAGTCATTGGATTGGATGGTCCCCCACCCATGACACCACTCCATCACTCCATCCATCTATATATGAACTCAGCAAACACTAACTTGGTTCAACAAAACAACAACAAAAACCAAACCCTCCTTTTCCTTTGTGATCTTTCTCTTAGTTTAAGCCAAGAGCAAATTCCCCAATAAGCAAAACAACTTTCTCTTCAATTTCTGTTATCAAACCAGCAAAATGGTCTTAGAGGAGAGTGTAGTGCATGATGTGAGGCTATCATCAGTCGGGCCCGGCCGGGCCACCGGGTCGGACGTTTTCCACAACCCAAGTGGGTTGGACTTGGCCATGAAACTTCACTACCTCAGAGTGGTGTACTTCTTTGATAGTGAGGCTGCAGAAGGCCTAACCATCATGAAAATAAAGGATGCCATGTTCACTTGGTTCAACCCTTACTTCATCACCTGTGGGAGGTTCCGGAGATCAGATTCTGGAAGACCCTTCATCAAGTGCAATGATTGTGGAGCAAGATTCATTGAGGCCAAGTGCAGCAAAACCCTAGATGAGTGCCTTGCCACCAAGAATTCTTCCCTCTACAAGTCGCTTGTCTCTCACCAAGTCATTGGTCCAGAACTATCCTTTTCTCCTCCTGTTTTATTGCAGGTGCTTCATTTCCCTATACACTCATACTCCTGTTTTTTATCTTCTGCATCATTTATTTTTTTTTTGTGTTTTTTTAATTCAATTTCAGCTTTAAAGTTATATATAAAATTCATCCATTTTAAATATTTTAGTCTTTTTTAAATTTTTATACCTGTTGCATGCTTTTTAATCTAGACTATCATGTAGGTCTTAAACAAGGATTGGTCTGCCATATAAATCAATGAAATAGTCATTCAGTAACAGAAAAGTTAACTTGAACTGACATCACATACTAGTATAAAAGATGAAGAGCGGGATGAATAATTCAACATAAAGTCACAATCCCATTATGATGTTGATAAAGAGGGCAACACCTAAGTCCATTAATGATAAAGAAAAATGGAAACATTATTTTTCGTATTCTTGCCAAAAATACTTAAAGAGAATTAGTTTTAGCAACATATATAAGAGATCCTGAACTCAAAATGACCAATTCTATTTGCTTTTACAATATACACTCATAGATCCTTCTATTGCTTTTGAATATTAAGTACTGACTATATGTTAAATATTTTTAAGATATTAAATATATTTACTTTAAAACTTCTATAAAATAATAAAAATGTCATCTTATAATATCATATTATAGCAAGAGCATGTTGACAATTCCAATATTCATCAACAACCCAAAATATTAATATAATAATAAATTTTAATATTATATTAATATAATTAATTGTATTTCAGTGTTTGGGTTCTCAACAAACTTTCTCAGTTATACTAAAGTTTCCCAAGTAGTGACCAAAAGACATTCTTTAAAACCAAGAGGCAAATAGAAACGAATTATTGCATTCTTAGATACAGTGTTAAAAATATTCTAATTATGTTCTTTCTTTTCTGAATTTTTTTCTTAATATATTTTTCATACTTTTGATTATAAAAAATTGCTTTAATGTTAAATCCCAATATAAACATTTTTGGATTTCAATTAGGAAAAAGAATTGTATGGATATAAGTCAAAGCTTTTGCCTTGACAAAGTAATAAACTGACATTTTGAGATAAAAATTCAGTTACCTTGAAAATAATTTTATCAATTGTCAAAAAAATAAAAATAATATATATATATATATATATATATATATATATATATATATATAAAGTAAAATAAATCTTTTCTTCACACCTGCAAATATATAATATAATTAAAAACTATACATGTTTTATGATTTTTTAAAAATAAAACAACTATAATATTTTCTAAATAAAAATATGACCTTTTCTTTATTATTTATTGATTTTAAATTAAAAATAACCATCTAATCATTACACAAACTTATTCAAATATCTTAAGGTGACCACTATTCGCAAGAATATAATGAGATCTTCAAATTAAGAATTGAGTTTCGTACAAGACTTTCAATTTTATATAAATCTTAAATTCTTAAAATAAAAAATAACTTTTCATATCAATATGTTTTTAATTAGAATATTAAATAATTGTCCAGATATTAAAGTGTGACATATAATTTTTTATAAAAGTTATTTTTAAAACAAAATTTATAAAAATAACTTAAAATATAATCATATGAATGTTTATTATCATACTCTTGCATTCTACAATACCCTTAAACTGTGTGGATTCAGGAATTAAGATTAAAGGTGAATATGCAGTTTGAAAGAAGGATGACTAAATACGGTGTAATGAATGCCTGAATAATAAGAGTAGGAAGTAGCTACAGTTCACCCATAATGTACACCATACAGCTGTACATTACGTTTCTTAATGGGTATTTGATACAGCGACACTCCATTTGAAAGAGACAAAATTACTATAAAAGGAAATACACATTCAAAAATAAAATTTTTCTTCATATGGTATGCAAGAAAAATGGAAAAAAAGAAATAGTATAACTCACTTAAATACTCTTAAATTTGAAAAACAAATTTTAATATGTGACACTGTATAATAATTTAAAAGTAATAAAATAATTATCAGACTAAACTTATATTTATAATATATTGAATAATATAAAATTCTAATTTCAATAGCAACAAATTATGGAGGTATCGAACAATTATTTAATTTTAAAATATTTTCATGAATTTAATACTTGTAAGAAATATTTTTTAATTGAATTCCCCATTAAACTTTCAATATTATTGCAAAAGAGTTTTTTTTTTTTCAATTGTTGTTACGTAGGTCTGAACCATGGTTGTGTTACTGTCGCTCTCCATCCTTTTAATATTCGTGTACAATATAGGATAAGATAACAAGCCCATAACAATCGCATGTGTTACTTTGGATTTCATTAATGGTCGAAAATATCTTACAGACTCCTACGTTGTACTACTCTTTCAAAAAAAAAAAAAGGGAAATTCCTAGTACTCTTTTAGGAGAGTTGAATAAGAACAAAAATGTTTAATATGAATTTCATACACAGGGAATATTTTATAAAAATATAAAAAGGTTAATATTTAAATAATATTAAACAATAAAAGAGAGAATATATTTTTCAAAAAAAAATTCAATTGTTTTTTTTTTTGTAACAAAAGCTGAATGTGGTGAAAAATAATTTGTTTATAGATTTGAAAAATAAATGTGGTGAAAATAAGACTTCAAATACTTTTCTATGAAAAATGTAGAACTTTGCTTTTGCAGATGACTCAATTTCTGTTTGGTTAATATGCAGGTAACTACATTTAAGTGCGGTGGAATTTCATTGGGTCTTAGTTGGGCCCATGTATTGGGGGACCCACTTGCAGCTACAGAATTCATAAACTCATGGGGCCAAGTAATGAATAATTTGGGCCCGAAAATGCTTTCCAACATCCCAAGATCCGTCCCAAAACCCATACAATCTGGACCCGAAAAGGATCCAATTTCAGCAAAACGAATCGACCCGGTGGGTGATCATTGGATCCCACCCAACAACAAGAAAATGGACACATTCTCCTTCCACCTAACAACCTCCCAATTGAACTACTTGCAAGCACAAATTTGGGGTCCAAGTCTTGACCAAACCCCCCCTTTTGAATCCCTATGTGCCATGATCTGGCGTTGTGTGGCTCAATTTCGAGCAGGACCCGAACCTAAAACTGTTACCGTGTGCCGACTCGACCCGAGTAAGAAGGACAATGACATAATTGGTAACAACCAAGTGATATCCAAAGTTGAGGTTGGAAGTGAATGTTGTATTATTGACATGGATTTGAGTGTTTTGGCAAGCATGCTTAGGGATGAAGGTGTTGATGAGAGGAAGCAAATTGAGGAAGCAATTGAGAGAGACGAAGGTGTGAGTGATTTCTTTTTGTATGGTGCCAATTTGACATTTGTAGACTTAGAAGAAACCAATTTGTATGACTTGGAATTGAAGGGACACTCACCAACATTTGTTTACTACACCATTCAAGGGGTTGGAGATGAAGGGGCTATTTTGGTGTATCCATCGTCACATGGTTCTATCAAGAATGGTGTTGATGCGAAGTTTGTGACTATGATTTTGCCAGAAGATGAAATGGAGAAGATTAAATCTGAGCTCAAGTTGAATGGTTTTCTGCTTGAGGATAATTAAGTTTCAATGAGATTAAGTGATTGTCAAAGAATAAGTTTCTTTTTTTGTTTGGTAAAATGTGTATGAGAGCGGGAAAAATATTTAGTTTGTGGTAATTTAGTTTATTGCTTTGATGTCGTGTCTCACGTTAAACTAGCGGAGCTATAGTGTGATTGTTCTCTATGTTTTGTTATTAAAACATTACTTTCTTATAGAAAGAACCCAATTGCTTTGCACATAGAATTACTATTTTACACCCCAAACACCTACTTTAAAAAAAAAATATGTATACCTATATATTTTTTTCCATTATAAATAATTATGTAAAAGTTCGGTCCATTTGATCTTAATCTCTATCAAGTCAAGATAAATAAATTCTATTTTGATATACATTTTTTTATTTGTTAAGAGAAGATTTTACGGATATTCACATAAACAAACATTAACTAATAAAAATAAATACAACAATATTATCTAGATATAATTTAGTAGTGGTATATGGATTTTCACTGTTGATTTTAAGAATTAAATAATATATTATTAGTAAATATATAAATAAAAAAAAATAAAAAAATGAGAGAATAAAATTATAAACATATAAATAAATATATTTAATTATCACTAAGTTTGGAAGGATAAAAATTATAAAAAAAATATAAAAGTTACAGAATATTTTAGAGGTCCATAACCTCTTCAATTCATAAGAAGATTTATCATACTATAATAACAAATGCAACAATAGTACTATGGATAGGACGACAAACTTCTCAACATAGACAATTAGATGACATATTCTTTCAATATTATTTTTGCTTCCATCATGTTCTTGTACTTCTTTATTATAAATAATTTTTAACACTAGTTACTTCCTTTGATAAAAAATTATTCATATTAACTCCACCAACACACATGTTAAACTTCTATTAAAAAAAACTGCATTAACACAAAATGAACATTATGGATATATAGTGCATATAAGAAGTAAGTAAAGAGCATAACGTTCTCTATTATTATTTTGTTGGACCATAGACCATATCAAATCCAGTACAAGCCCCTCCATTTGAAATAAAATTTTGCTAATCAACACCTATTTCCTCACAAAAGATATAAAGCTGGATTTACAAACTAAAGTAGTAAAAAAAATAAAAGAAATTGAGAAATTGTTAAAGGATAAATGAATCCAATGATACGTTGATGGTTCCAATAATAAAGAAAAATAATAAAACGAGGGTTTGTATTAATTTTAAAGATTTAAATTCGATCACTTAAAAGGATGGATATCCAATGTTTATAATGAATATTTTTTAATCCATAGTGGAAAATGAGATCTTAAGTTTTTAGACTATTGTTTTGATCATAATCAAATTTATAATGCTAAAAGAAATTTTGAAAACATTTTAAAACTTGGGCATTAGGATTTATAAATGATTGGTTATGTCTTTTTTATTAAAAAATGTTGAAGTTACGAGTAGTGAATCTAATTTTTTATGATTTAATTCAAGATTTATGTAAGTATATAATGATAATATTGTAAAATATTTGAAAAAAAAAATAACGCTTGCATAAGTTAAGAATTTCCTTTTAGAGGATGAGAAAATATGGATTGAAAATGAATCCATTGAAATGTTTTGAAGTATAGGATAAAAAACAAAACATAAACTATTAATGTGATTTCTTCTATTTGAAAATTGAGGCAATTACAACTCTGTATTGGAAAATTATATATATATATATATATATATATATATATATATATATATATATATATATATGAGAGAGAGAGAGAGAGAGAGAGAGAAAAGATATCGAGAGAGAGAGAGAAAAGATATCGATTTCAAGTAGGAAGAAGTATATTAAGAACCTTTTGAAAAGATAAAGCATGATTTTAGAAACCTTTTAGTAATTGTGCCTATTAAAAAAGAATGATACTTTATATTTGAGCATTAGAGAATATAATAACTGTTGAAAGTCTCACATCACCTACCTCATATCATTTGGTATGATTTGAGCATTAGAGAATATAATATCTGTTGAACGTCTCACATCACCTACCTCATATCATTTGGTATGATTTAAATACATGTTAGGTTACTCCACATATTGTCAATTGGTTTTATGTTGGAACCTTAACATAATATCAGAACCAAAGCCTACATCTTTCCGGTTATTGTCATGGGCTAAAAGTTGCCCTTTAGTTGGGTCAAAAGTACCCTTTGTCTGGTTCGGCAGACTTCGTTGAAGGGGGCGTGTTGAAAGTCCCACATCACCTACCTTATATTATTTGGTATGGTTTAAATACATGTTAGGCTACTCTACATATTGTCAATTGGTTTTATGTTGGAACCTTAACAATAACAAATATGTTGATAAAAGAGACTTGAGTGAAGTAAAATGTACTATTTATTACTTGAATCTAATATTAAAAAAATTGACACTTAATGTTGTACAACTGAGAAGTTACGTCTTTGTACATATTATTCTTGCTATAAATTTAAATATTATGTGAAATATGATGATGTAACTACTTTTTAAAGAAATAATATAGTAAAAATTTTAATATCCAAATCTATTCTACATGATTGAGTTGGTAAATGGTCTTTAGCAATTCCCAAATTTTCCCACACACTTTGAAACTTTGAAATCTACAAGTAACATATGTTTTAGTAGAATATTCATTTGATAAATTAGAAGGATATCTAATCATATATTAAAGAATGTATACTATATTCTTATGGATAGAGTGCAATTCAAGGTACCCTATCATTGACGCTACACTTTATATTACATCCTCCATAGGAGATCTTTCCTAAATGCCCTTGGTTTGATTAGTATTAACCCCCCCCCCAAGATAATAAGGCCATGATAAACTTGGATCTTAGGATTAATGATAGTATTCGAGTAGAACTATGAGAAGAGATAACCCCTTTTCAATAGGGTGTAGAAGGACAAAACACTAGGATGAGTTCAATGCTACTTGTTAATGATGATAAAATCATAAGAGAAGTGTTAGCAAATAAATCAAATTTGTTTGCATGAACTACAATAGGTCAGCTATATCTACCCATAGATCATCTCACCAAATTGTCAATATGTTATGAGGCATGGCCTATATCTTAGAAGAAATGAAAACTAGGTGAAGAAAGAAGATGAGTTGCACAAGAAAAGATCCACAAACTTTTAGAAGCAGGTATACACCACATGGTTAGCTAATGTGGTACTAGTGAAAAAAAAAATGAACAAATGGCATACGTGAACACACCTTATTAGTCTACACAAAACTTGTTAATCATAGCATATTTTGTTGCTTAAATATGATCAAATAATGCAATACAAGAGAAATATACAGTAACTAAGGGAGAACATAGACCATATTCTCGAACAACATTAATAAAGTGTAATAAACTTAATTCTCACTAGTAAATAGTTTAAAAAGGTGGATTCTATGAATTTTGTATTTGAAAATAGTAAAAGAAAGTAATAAACCTAAATTATAATAAAAAAAATTTAAATCTAACACTAATTATGCAGTAAACAAAGCATTAAAAACTATAAAAGAAAAAAATACAATAAATATGCAGTAATTTGAGAAAGCTATGAAATGTAATAGTTGATTATTTAATCATCATTTGTTCCTTTGAATGTCATTGATTTCTAGACCTAAATGAAACCACAAAATATATCTATAGAAATTCTAAACATTCTTAATCCAATTAACTAAATCAAATTTATTCATAATATTCGATTGACCTAAACACACAATTCAATTTCTAAGATAAGAAATCACATAAACCTAGAAATTGACTAAGAAGATTAGAAACACATGACTAAAAATTAAATTATAGAAACAATAAAGCAAGTAAAATGTCGGAAAAATAATAAAGGAAATATAAACTATAGAAAGTAAATGAATACAATAAAGGAAATGAAAGAATATGATTTAAAACATCTTAAATTATTGAACTACAAGTGCATTAGAAGAGAAAGTTGCAAACTTTACTCTTAGAACATGAGAGAAAACTAAAGAGAAATTTGAATTCTAGATATACAAAGTGTAAAAATAAAAGATAACTTTTGTATTTTGGCTTTCCCAAGCCTTTATATATGACAACAAACACAATTGAAATTCACACAACCCAAAATAAATAAATTGGATCAATTGAAGCATGATTCAATAATTTTGCTAAAATGAGTTTTGCAGCTTCATGTTGAGCGATTTTGTGTTTTGTTGAGTGAAAGGTCAGTTAAGTTAGTTGGTCAAAATTTGATACTTTTGCTCAAAAGAATTGACTTTCGCTAAGCAAATTGACAAAAATTAGGGATGAGCTTTCTATGAATATAATTCACTGATGGAAATATCATTGCACTAAGCAAATCCCTTAAATTAAAACATCTTTTTCTTCTTTAATTTATCATTTATGCACCAATATATAATTTATCATTACTAGTCCAAAAGAGACACATTCATTACCTAACATCGACCAACCATAGGATACTTAGTTTCTTGGATGCTTATTCAAGTTACAACCAAATGCACATTGTAGATCCCAAATCTTGGCCGACCTCAAAATAAAGAGCAGAAGACTTCCGTTCGAAGATGGGTAAGGCCTAAAAGGTCCCTAGGATTGATTAATAGGCCCCATATTAGAAAAGGAAGGATTTTTGTACACAAAAAATAAGAAATTTCATCCAAAGGGTTGAGACCGTCATCTCGCCATTGGCTAAGGGCGAGACCGTCATCTCGCCACTCGCCACTTGCCGAAGGAGAGACCGCCGTCTCGTTTGGCGAGACGGCGGTCCCGACCTTGTCAGATGAGACAGCGGTCCTAACTTGATAGATGTGGATTCCTATAAAAGGGAGGGACCTTCTCACTGTTTTCACACAATTCTACAACTTCTCCTACTGTACAATTCTCAAAATACTCTCCTAGAGCCCTTCTAAAGAATTTCTAGAGTTCTTAGAGTTTTTAGAAAGCGTTCTAAAGTGCTGCGAGAAAAGA
Organism: Sphenostylis stenocarpa; assembly: GCA_963425845.1. NCBI lineage: Eukaryota > Viridiplantae > Streptophyta > Magnoliopsida > Fabales > Fabaceae > Sphenostylis > Sphenostylis stenocarpa. The sequence continues at coordinate 50,729,912 of OY731400.1, forward strand.
GCGAATATCATTGTGTTAGAATCGTGCAGCAGAATGTTTGCGTGAATGGACAAAAACCAAGATGGGGGTGAATTGGTTTCTTAACAAAAATTAGGTTTTAAAACTTTTCCCCAAATTTTACCGATTAAAATGTTGTGTAAACGTAAATAGGATAAGGATAGAGTCTTACACAGGAGATTTATACTGATTCGGATTAAAAGACCCTACGTCCAGTTGTTAATCACTCAAATACAGGATTAACGATGTCACTATAATCAAAGTTATACAAGCAGATTACAAACAAAAAAAGATAAGGTAACGAAAACACCTCTCTTGAGTCACACAAGAGATGAAGAACATTTTTCCCTAGAGACAGCACAACACACAATCCACCAAGTGTTAGAAATGTAGGCTGAGATCAAGAGGGGGGGGGGTGAATTGATCTTTGAAAGATTTTCGCAAATTACAGATTATCTATTTCAAAGATTAAGATTTCAGACCAATTCTTGAATCACATACAGCAAGAAATAAAAAATAAATGAAATGACAGAATTTAAAGGAGAGAAAGGTTTAGAGAGATACAACCAAGGTTTATACTGGTTCACCCAATCCCAGGGCTACGTCCAGTCTCCAGCCAAATTCCAGCTGGGTTCCACTAGATTGAATGTTTTACAGATTACAAATCTTACACTCAATCTACCACAAGAACCACAATTCCAGTTCCTGTACCTAAACCTTCACCAAGAACCAAATTCCAGTTCTTGACCAACCCTGCAGCCAAATTCCAACTACAGAAACCAGTGCCCACAATTCCAGGCACCCACAATACAGTAAAGAAAGAAAAGAAACAAAGAGAAGAAATTTAGAATGCTCAAACCAGTTTTATGCAACTCTGCAGTATGAGTTTCTTCTCCAAAAGAATGCAATTTTGCCTCAAGAAAGAACTCTTATGAACTTCACAAAAACTAGCGTGATTCTCTCTTGAAAGTAGCACTTATGCTTGCTTGATTGATTGCTAAAAGATATGTTTAAAAGGTTCAAGCAACTCTGTTTATATAGAAGATTTTCAAAACTGCTGGTTTATTTAATCTGTTAAAATAATCTTTTAATCTGTTAAAAGTCTTGTTTTAATCTGTTAAAACTTCTTTTAATCTGTTAAAATGTTCTTGATTATTTTCCAGATCTGTTTTAACTGATACGACAACGTTTATATCAATTAAAACCTTTTGTAAAAAATCTTCCAATCTGTTTTAATCGATTGATTCGTCTTTCAATCGATTGAAATACTGCAAAATATTCTTATAAACTTTTTCCAAGTGATTTTAACTGATAAAAATATGTTTTAATCGATTAAATAACTTAGTACAAATTTTCTTAAGTTATTTTAATCGATTGAAATGCAGTTTAATCGATTAAAATAATTCTGATCGGTCAAAACTCAATTCTGATCGATCATATCTGGTTCTAATCGGTCATATGCTTATTCTGATCGATCAAACAGTACTCCATGTGGTTTTAATCGATTATTTCGAAGTTATATCGATTAAAATACTGCCAGAACACTTCCTTGAACATTTTAAGTGATTTTAATCGGTTATTTCGAAACTGTATCAGTTAAAATACTGACAAAAGATTTTCAAAAATCCTTTTAATGAAAACAATCGGTTACTTCGAAGTTATATCAGTTAAAAACCTGTTATAAAAGTGTGAAGAACATTTTAGTTGATAAAGCTTATATGCTATTAGTTAAAATAGTTGATTAAGAAAGCTTTTATCAAAATACTTTGTTTTTAACCGTGAAAACATTTTTTAGAGGCATTTGCAAAATCTTTTAAATGAAGAAACCTCATGCAGCAGAAAGATAAAAATGATTATACCTAAGCAGAGACACAGACTCACTAAACCTACTACTCTTTTATCTCAGTGACCTTTGACTGCCACAAAGTAGCCTTTGACTTCATTTTTGACTTCATCAAATCAACAAGATCTTTGCCAAAGCAATTCAATAAGATCTTCATCACTTTCACCAAGAACTCCACTTAGTGATTCTTATCGCTTCTAGCCCACACTAGGTTCCAAAAGCCCCTATTTCCTCCAACAAACAATTCTCTGGCAGTCACAACTCTCAACTTTTGTTTGAAAAAGGTTGTTCTATTTTCTGAGAGCCTTAGAGAACCTTAAGTAGATGAATTAGGGTTTGGGAATTGGGGATTTTCGAAACTTGGTGTATTGGGACTAGGGTTTTCGAAAATAGGTTTAATTTGAAGTTCAAAATGCAAATCTGATTGAAATAATCGATTATCTCAAGTGTTGATCGATTATTACAGAGCCAAAATCAACAAGAACCCATAACACATTGTTTTAATCAATTATTTGCCCTGTTAATCGATTAACAGGCCTGTTAATCATTTAATAGAAGTGTTAATCGATTATTACAGAGAGCTGATAGAGAAAATGGTTTTTCTCTTTGTAATAATCGATTATTTGGCCTTTTAATCGATTAAACCAGTGTGTTTTTTACAAAAATGAATTTTTGAAGCTTTTAAAGAGTAGATTATGTGATGGCTATCTTAGACTCTCATATTATAGACAAAATCATCAAAATAGAGTTATTACACAAGAATACAAGTCTTCAACTCTCTAAGACCATTGTTTTTGAATCATGATCAAAATCAACAAGCTTCATGTCCATGTAAGTTCAACATTCATGTCCTTGTATGTTTCAACAATCTCCCCCTTTTTGATGATGATCAAAATTTTCTTTTAAAGCCCTGTAATAACTTGTTTTATCTGTCACACTAACAAAAACATTAAACATACCAGATAATATTTAAATTCAATCATAAGAGGCTTTAAATATTTCTCCCCCTATTTTGATTATAATAAAAAAATTAAGAGCTCCCCCTCAAAATATGCATAATTTGGAAATAACTTCCCCTAAAATAAAGCAAAAATACAAATTTTATTTCATAAAGAAACGTCATTACAAACAAAGATATATGTAACATTACAATCACGTAAAAACTATTTAATTAAGTAGAGTTTAGGATATTTCTAATATTCCTAAGTCTCTTCTAAGATCATAGAATCTATTCTTGGGAAGAGGCTTAGTAAAAATATCCGCTAATTGATGCTTTGTATCAACATACTCAATTTTACAGTTTCCTTTACTTATATGATCTCTTAAGAAATGATGTCTAATTTCTATATGTTTAGTCCTAGAGTGCATTACTGAATTCTTAGTAAGATTTATTGCACTTGTATTATCACACATCAAAGGAATATCATTTAGAAATATACTATAATCTTCTAGTTGTTGCTTCATCCATAAAATTTGAGCACAACAATTACCAGCTGCAATATATTCAGCTTCAGTAATGGATAAAGCAACACATGCCTGTTTCTTAGAATGACAAGATACTAATGATGATCCTAACAAATGACATGTCCCACTATTACTTTCTCTATCTATTTTGCATCCACCATAATCAACATCAGAATAACCTATTAAACTAGTACAAGCTTCAGATGGATACCATAAACCAAAACCAGTAGTTCATTTTACTGTAGTTAGTTGAGATTCTTTTGGACATGCCTGAAATCTAGCACACACACAGACAGAATGCATAATATCAGGTCTACTTGCAGTTAAGTATAACAGAGAACCTATCATACCTCTATACATGGATTGATTAATTTCCAAACCTGATTCATCCTTGTCTAAATAGCATGAAGTTCCCATGGGTGTGTTAGCTTCCTTTGAAGTGTCCATTCCAAAATTTTTGAGAATCTCTTTGTAGTATTTGGTTTGAGAGACAAAAATGCCAGCTTTAAGTTGCTTGATTTGAAGTCCAAGGAAGAACGTTAATTCTCCCATCATAGACATTTCAAATTCTCCCTGCATTATCTTAGTAAATTCTACACAAAGAATTATCAGTTGATCCAAAAATGATATCATCAACATATACTTGAACCAATAATATGTGTTCATTTACTTTCTTTATAAACAAAGTAGAATCAATTTTTCCTCTAGAAAAATCATTTGAAGTTAGAAAACTACTTAATCTTTCATACCAAGACCTAGAAGCTTGTTTCAAACCATATAATGCTTTCTTCAATTTAAAAATATTATTAGGATAACTAAAATCTTTAAATCCAGGGGGTTGCTCCACATATACTTATTCTTTAATAAACCCATTCAAAAATGCACTTTTAACATCCATTTGATATAATTTAAATTTCATCAATGATGCATAAGCAAGAAGTAGGTGTATAGCCTCTAACCTGGCAACAAGAGCATAAGTTTCATCATAATCAATACCTTCCTCCTGACAGTAACCTTTGGCAACAAGTCTGGATTTATTCTTTGTTATATTTCCATCTTCATCAAGTTTGTTTCTAAATACCCATTTAGTTCCAATTACTTGATGTGATTCGTCTCTTGGAATTAATTCCCAGACTTGATTCCTTTCAAATTGATTGAGTTCCTCTTGCATAGCTATGCACCATTGGTCATCTTTAAGCACTTTCTCAACATTTTTGGGTTCTATCTGTGACACAAAAGCTACAGACATGTAGAAATTAGTCTTATTTCTAGTTCTTACCCCTTTTGACATATCACCAATAATATTGTCCATTGAAAGTCCTCTTGGTGATTGCCATTCTTTTGCTAATTCAGGTGTTTGAGAAGACTCATTTTCTTCCAAATATAATTCATCAAGAGCCTCTCTTATGTACTCATCATCACCTGCATGTTCTTTATTTGACACAAGAGGATTTCCTCCAAGGTCTACAATTTCATCAAAAGTAACATGTATAGATTCTTCAACATTTAAAGTTCTTCTATTAAACACTCTATATGCTTTGCTAGTTAGTGAATAACCTAAGAAAATTCCCTCATTGGCTTTTGAGTCAAATTTTCCTAAGTTATCCTTTCCATTATTTAACATAAAGCATTTACATCCAAATATTTTCAAATGAGAAACATTAGGCTTTCTACCATTTAACAATTCATAGGGAGTTGATTTTATGATTGGCCTAATGAGCATTCTATTCAAAATATAACATGCAGTACTTACAGCATCAACCCAAAAATATTTAGGAACATTTGATTCATTTAACATTGTTCTAGCAAGTTCCTCTAGTGACCTATTTTTCCTTTCAACTACACCATTTTGTTGGGGAGTCCTAGGAGCAGAAAAATTATGCAATATTCCATTTTCCTCACAATAATTTTCAAACCTTTCATTTTGAACTCACCACCATGGTAACTTCTTAAAACTTTAATTCTTAAGTCTTTCTCATTTTGAATTTGCTTTGCAAACTTCCTAAAGACCTTAAAAGCTTCTGTTGAACATTCAAGGACTTGGTGTTGCACTTGATGGACATGAAGATTGTTGATTTTGATGATGATTCAAGAACACAAAGACTTAGAGTGTTGAAGACTTGTTTTGTATTGTAATAACTCTGTTTCAATTAGATTGAGTCTGTAATATTAGAGTTTAAGATAGCCGGTACATAGTCTGCACCTTAGAAGCTTCAAAAAGCTCAAATTTATCATCCAGGCTCGGCTTTAATCGATTAAATAGGGAAATAATCGATTAAAGCAAGTGAGAAAAATCATTTTCCGTAACAACTCATCGGTTTAATCGATTAAACCAACTTTTAATCGATTAACGAGCGATTTAATCAATTAAACCCCCTTTTAATCGATTAAAATAGAGAGGTTTGGGTTCTGTTGATTTTTGGCTCTGGTTTAATCGATTAACACTTCATTTAATCGATTATTTCAGTCAGATTTTGATTTTTAACTTCAAATCAAACCTATTTTCGAAAACCCTATTTCCAAGAACCCTAGTTTCGAAATCCCTAATTCCTAAACCCTAATTTCTCTACTTAAACTCTTCTATGGCACTCAGAAAAAAGAACAACCTTTTTCATACAAAAGTTAAGTGTTGTAGTGCCAGAGAACTGTTTGTTACAAGAAAAAGGGGCTTTTGGAACCTGGTGTGGGTTAGAAGCGATAAGAATCACTAAGTGGAGTTCTTAGTGGATTGTGTGCTGTGCCGTCTCTGGGGAAAGTTGTTCTTCATCTCTTGTGGGTTTCAAGAGAGGTGTTATCTTTAACTTTATCTTTTCCATTGTAATTTGTATTGTAACAATTTGATTATAGTGACAGCGTTAATCCTCTCTTTGAGTGATTAGCAACTGGACGTAGGGTCTTTTGATCCGAACCAGTATAAATCTCTTGTGTAAGATTCTCTTCTCTTCTCTATTTACATTTACACAGTTTTTAATCGGTAAAATTTGGGGAAAATTTTGAAAACCTAATTTTTATTAAGAAACCAATTCACCCCCCCTCTTGGTTTTTGTCCGACCACGCGAACATTCCGCTGCACGATTCTAACAGCTTCACTTTTCAATGTTAAGAAAAATGTCCAAGTGTATCCAGAAAAGTCATCAACAATTACAAGAGCATAATAATTTCCACCAAAACTTTTTATCCTAGAAGGACCAAATAAATCTAAATGTAATAATTCTAAAGGTTTTGATGTGGAAATAACATTATTTGATTTAAATGATGATTTTACTTGTTTACCTTTTTGACATGCATCACATAATCTATCTTTTTCAAATTTTAACTTAGGTAAACCAACAACTAAGTCTTTTGATATCAATTTGTTTAAATGATGCATATTTATATGAGCCGCTCTCTTATGTCATAACCATGGGTTCTCTTCCTTAGCAACTAAGCATGTTATACTAGTATCTGTTAGAATCGCGCTGCGGAATGTTTGTGTGAACGGACAAAAACAAAGAGGGGGGTGAATTGGTTTCTTAAAAAAAATTAGGTTTTAAAAATTTTCCCCAAATTTTACCGATTAAAATATTGTGTAAACATAAATAGGATAAGGATAGAGTCTTACACAGAAGATTTATACTGGTTCGGATCAAAAGACCCTACGTCCAATTGCTAATCACTCAAACAGAGGATTAATGCTGTCACTATAATCAAAGTTATTACAAACAGATAACAATGGAAAAGATAGAGTAATGAAAACACCTCTCTTGAGTCACACAAGAGATGAAGAACAACTTTCCCTAGAGACGGCATAACACACAATCCACTAAGAACTCCACTTAGTGATTCTTATCGCTTCTAGCCCACACCAGGTTCTAAAAGCCCCTTTTTCCTCCAACAAACAATTCTCTGGCAATCACAACTCTCAACTTTTGTTTGAAAAAGGTTGTTCTCTTTTTCTGAGAGCCTTAGAGAACCTTAAGTAGATGAATTAGGGTTTGAGAATTTGGGATTTTTGAAACTTGGTGTATTAGGACTAGGGTTCTCGAAAATAGTTTTAATTTGAAGTTCAAAATGCAAATTTTACTGAAATAATCGATTATCTCAAGTGTTAATCGATTATTACAGAGCCAAAATCAACAAGAACCCACAACGCAATGTTTTAATCGATTATTTGCCTTATTAATCGATTAACAGGCTTGTTAATCGATTAACAGGAGTGTTAATCGATTATTACAGAGAGCTAATACAGAAAATGGTTTTTCTCACTGTAATAATCGATTATTTGGTCTTTTAATCGATTAAACCCGTGAGTTTTTGATAAAAATGAGTTTTTCAAGCTTCTAAAGAGTAGACTATGTAATGGTTATCTTAGACTCTAATATTACAGACTCAAACTCATCAAAACAGAGTTATTACACAAGAATACAAGTCTTCAACTCTCTAAGTTCTTTGTTCTTGAATCATCATCAAAATCAACAAGCTTCATGTCCATGTAAGTTCAACATCAAGTCCTTGTAAGTTCAACATCAAGTCCTTGTATGTTCAACAATCTCCCCCTTTTTTATGATGATCAAAATTTTCTTTTAAAGCCTTGTAATAACCTGTTTTCTCTGTCACACTAACAAAAACATTTAACATACCAGATAATATTTAAATTTAATCATAAGAGGCTTTAAATATTTCTCCCCCTATTTTTATTATGATCAAAAAATTGAGAGCTCCCCCTCAAAATATGCATAACTTGGAAATAACTCCCCCTCAAACAAAGCAATAAAAGAATACAAAATTTATTTCATAAGTGAAAGTGTTTTACAATACAAGAAATGAAAACAATATTAAAATTCTTCACTATCGCTATGAAAGTGAGCATCAAATTTATTCTCTAAGTGACACACTTTATCATATACGTCAGAGATACGATGAATGATTTCTTCATGCCGTACTCCAGAGAGAGTGAAGAACGCCTGCATCCTCTAGTTCATATCAGATAACATGTCTTCCACAGATTGACGGGTTTCAAGATGAGCAGAAGAAGTTCCAGCAATTTGAATTTGATCAGAGGGAAACTCAGCAGTAGGAGGCATATCTTCGTCAGAATCTTCATCGTCTGCATCTATGTTGGGAACATCATCCTTGTGAACATAAGTATTATTTACCGCACCATTTGGAGTTGGGTTAATGTGCTGTCTAGCATGCGGTTTAAGTTTTTCGTTCGAACTGTTTGTTCCCCTTCGACATTCACTCCACTGTATTCAATAATGCGAGAAATAAGGAGGGCATATGGAATTTTGAAGGTGGGATGACGTTTGGCCTTCAGCATAGTCATTGTGACGAGGCTTCCCCAATCTATTTGCTCATTATTCATTATTGCATGAATAATGCAAAGATCTATTAAAGAGCATTGGGCATGATTGGTTGCTCGGGGACATAGGATCCAGACGAGTAAATGCAAGAGCAGGCATTCCTCCTTCTTCAATGGTCCAGCTAGAAGGAGACGCCCAATCTCCATGGAAGGGTTACGAAGAAAAGAACGATAAGCCATGATCCTGTCAAAGTCATCTAACTCAACAAAAACGTTAATAGCATCATCTCTTATAGGAAAATGTGCAACATTTTCCCAAATATCGTCATCAAGAATAATGGATACTCCCTTAACATGAGAGGTAGCTACTTGATCTCTAAATTTAAAGCGAGAGTAAAATACCCTAACTAAGTCAGGATAATATGTACCTTGCATTTGGATAAAAGGGAGAACTCCTTGAATTTCAAGAAGATTAGGAAAATTAAATCCCCTACTGATGAATTGATCACCAATAAGGAATTTGGGAGTGATAATACCTCGTTCCTTCCAAAAAGTCAGAAATTCTTGTTGGCCCTCAGCATCAGAGATCCATCCTTCGACAGAATTAGGACAGGAATGAGATGCAGGTGCAGATCTTCTTCTGGTGGGAATTTTAGCACGAGAAGATGAGACCATTGTAGAGTGTAGAGGAATAACAAGAGAGTTTGGGAAGATAAGTGATGTTAGAAGAAGGCAAGAATGCTTGAATGATGCTAGAAAGCTTGGATTCAAGAGTTTGAGGTGTGGAGAAGTGAAATGGAGGTTTCTTATTTATAACCAACATCTCCAACGGTCATTTGAGAGTGTATGGGGGCCAAAAGAGCCGTTGGCAACGGCTAGAAAACTAAAACAATCATGTTTAATCGATTAACTCTTGAAATAATCAATTAAACCAGTAACAGACCCATTTAATCGATTAAATCAAGCTGTTAATCGATTAAATCTGTATTTAATTGATTATTGGACAAAATAATTGATTAATCCAGTGAGTAAATTCATGTTTTGGACATCTTAGGTGCAAATAATCGATTATAACTTCAAATAATCGATTATTCCAGAGAGTTCATCAAATGTTTGAGGTTTAGAGACATGAAAATCTATTAACACCCTAAATAATTGATTATTAACATTACAACCATCCAAAAACTGTTTAATTAAGCAGAATTTAAGCTATTTCTAATATCCCTAGGTCTCTTCTAAGATCATAGAATCTATTCTTGGGAAGAGGCTTAGTAAAAATATCCGTTAATTGGTGCTTTGTATCAACATACTCAATTTTACAATTTCCTTTACTTATATGATCTCTCAAGAAATGATGTCTAATTTCTATATGTTTAGTCCTAGAGTGCATTATTGGATTCTTAGTAAGATTGATTGCACTTGTATTATCACACATCAAAGGTATCATTTAGAAATATACTATAATCTTCTAGTTGTTGTTTCATCCACAAAATTTGAGCACAACAATTACCAGCTGCAATATATTCAGCTTTAGTGGTGGATAAAACAACACATGCCTGTTTCTTAGAATGCCAAGACACTAATGATGATCCTAACAAATGACAAGTTCTACTAGTACTCTTTCTATCTATTTTGCATCCACCATAATCAGCATCAGAATAACCTATTAAACTAGTACAAGCTTCAAATGGATACCATAAACCAAAACCAGTAGTTCCTTTAAATATTTTAAAATACCTTTAATTGCAGTTAGATGCGATTCTTTTGGACATGCTTCAAATCTAGCACACATACAGACATAATGCGTAATATCAGGTCTACTTGTAGTTAAGTATAACAGTGAACCTATCATACCTCTATACATGGATTGATTAATTTCCAAACCTGATTCATCCTTGTCTAAGTAGCATGAAGTTCCCATGGGTGTGTTAGCTTCCTTTGAAGTGTCCATTCCAAACTTCTTGAGAATCTCTTTGCAGTATTTGGTTTGGGAGACAAAAATGCCATCTTTAATTTGCTTGATATGAAGTCCAAGGAAGAATGTTAATTCTCCCATCATAGACATTTCAAATTCTCCCTGCATTATCTTAGCAAATTCTACACACAAAGAATTATCACTACAAAACAAGAACATAGTAAACTTAGGCCCCCATAACTTTTGGGTCCTTGGGGTTAGAGACAAACAATTCATTTAACTAAAGGAACCCAAATATATTTTCCTTTAGGAACAACAAAATGTTTAATTTTACATCTATTTGAAGTATGACCATGTTTAATACAATAAAAACATGCTTTAGATGTAGCTTTTGAATATGATACATTTCTAACAATAGATGCTTTAGTTCCTTTTTCAACCCATACTCTTCTATTTTTCATTTTAGGCTTTTTCAAAGGAACATGATGATTTACTCTATTTTGAGAAATAATAACTTTATCCTTATTATTATTACTTAATTCCTTCTCGGCTTTATCAAGCAAATGATTAAGTATATCAATGTCATATTCATACTCTTTACAAGATGCACATGCTATATTCTTATCATTATTCTTATCTATACATACAATTTTCGTTTCTAAGGTTTCCTTTTCCTCTAAACATGCAATTTTCGTTTTTAAGGACTCTACCTCCTTTTCGGATCTATTTAAACTCTTTTTCACAGCTTTGTATTCTTTTTTCAAGTCCTTAAAGGCATCAAACAATTCATTATATGCATTTTGCAATTTATCAAAATTATTTTCATCATCACTTGAAGATGAGTCGGAATCACTTACCTCAAAATCGGAAGATATATTGTCATTTGCCATTAAGCAAATATTAGCTTCAATTTCCGAGTCACTTGACTCCGAACTCGAATCACTATTGTCCCAAGCGATGTAGGATTTCTTCTTGAAGAACTTTTTGCCTTTGTTATCTTCATTTTTCTTGTTTGGACATTCGGTCTTCACATGTCCTGTTTCAGCACAACCATAACATTTTATATTTAAGGAAGTATTTTCTCTTACCTTTCCCTTACCTTTGAATGGATGCCTTCCTTTGGCTTTCATGAATTTGGTAAACTTCTTAATCATGAGACTCAATTCTTCTTCATCATTCTCCGAGCCTTCTTCTTCCTTTTTACTCTTACCTTTGGAAATTTCTGTTTTGAAGGCTAAGTTCCTGTTTTGTTGTTGACCTTCTTCATCATTTAGCCTTCCTAGTTCAAGCTCATGCTCCCTCAACTTTCCAAAGAGCGCCGCCATAGACATTGTGGCAAGGTTTTGTGACTCCGAGATGGCTGTCACTTTAGGTTGCCATTTCCTATCCAAAGATTTCAAGATTTTCACATTTAATTCATCAACATCAAAAATTTTACCTAACCCGGTGAGATGGTTCACAATGTGTGTGAAACGCTTTTGAACGTCAAATATCGTTTCACCTTGTTGCGATCGGAACATCTCATATTCTTGGATTAGGGAATTTTTCCATGCTCTCTTAACTTCGTCAGTACCTTTGTGGGTCACTCATAACATTTCCCACATCTCTTGAGCACTTTTACAAACGGAGATCTTGTAAAACTCATCAAGGGTTAACGTAGATGAAATAATATTTCTAGCCCTAACGTAAAATTGAGCTTTTCTATTTTCCTCCACCATCTAGAAAATGGTTTAGGAACATCTACTCCGTTTTCAGAAACTTTAGGAATATAGGGACCATTTAAAATAGCATCCCAAACATCTCTATCAACACACTCTAAAAAGATTTGCATTCTAACTTTCTAGAAAGGATAATTTTGACCCACAAAAAGTGGGGGTATGTTGATAGAAGCACCTTCGACAAAAGTTTGATTTTGTCCGACGATTTTCAAAAAATTTGAATGACTATCAAAGCAAGCTTTGATACCACTTGTTAGAATCGCGCAACGGAATGTTTGCGTGAACGGACAAAAACCAAGAGGGGGGTGAATTGGTTTCTTAACAAAAATTAGGTTTTAAAAATTTTCCCCAAATTTGACCGATTAAAATACTGTGTAAACGTAAATAGGATAAGGATAGAGTCTTACACAGAAGATTTATACTGGTTCGGATCAAAAGACCCTACGTCCAGTTGCTAATCACTCAAACAGAGGATTAACGTTGTCACTATAATCAAAGTTATTACAAACAGATAACAATGGAAAAGATAGAGTAATGAAAACACCTCTCTTGAGTCACATAAGAGATGAAGAATAGCTTTCCCTAGAGACGGCACAACACACAATCCACTAAGAACTCCACTTAGTGATTCTTATCGCTTCTAGCCCACACCAGGTTCCAAAAGCCCCTTTTTCCTTCAACAAATAGTTCTCTAGAAATCACAGCTCTCAACTTTTGTTTGAAAAAGGTTGTTATCTTTTCTGAGAGCCTTAGAGAACCTTAAGTAGATGAATTAGGGTTTGGGAATTGGAGATTTTCGAAACTTGGTGTATTGGGACTAGGGTTTTCGAAAATAGGTTTAATTTGAAGTTCAAAATGCAAATCTGACTGAAATAATCGATTATCTCAAGTGTTAATAGATTATTACAGAGCCAAAATCAACAGGAACCCACAACACACTGTTTTAATCAATTATTTGCCCTGTTAATCGATTAACAGGAGTGTTAATCGATTATTACAGAGAGTTGATACAAAAAATGGTTTTTCTCTCTGTAATAATCGATTATTTGGTCTTTTAATCGATTAAACCCGTGAGTTTTTGATAAAAATGAGTTTTTAAAGCTTCTAAAGAGTAGACTATGTAATGGCTATCTTAGACTCTAATATTACAGACTCAAACTCATCAAAATAGAGTTATTACACAAGAATACAAGTCTTCAACTCTCTAAGTTCTTTTTTCTTGAATCATCATCAAAATCAACAAGCTTCATGTCCATGTAAGTTCAACATCAAGTCCTTGTATGTTCAACAGTATCATGTATACAATCCAAATCAATCAAATATATATTATTATGCCTAATGCCTTTCAATGCTACATTTTCGGAATCTATCAAATGTATGGTACAAAACTCACTTTTAAAGATTACCTTGAATCCTTTGTCACAAAGTTGACTTATGCTAAGGAGATTATGCTTTAGCCCATCAACAAGAAGCACATCCTTAATCTCCAAAGTGTTTGCACCACCTATATTTCCAATTCCAAAAATCTTTCCTTTGTTGTTGTCCCCATAAGTTACATATCCTTGTTCTTTAGCTTTGAAACTCACAAATTTCGTTTTGTCACCGGTCATATGCTTTGAGCATCCGCTATCAAGATACCACATAGACTTCTTTGAATTGGAAGTTTCCTACAAAACAAGAACATAGTAAACTTAGGTCCCCATAACTTTTGGGTCCTTGGGGTTAGAGACAAACAATTCATTTAACTAACGGAACCCAAATATATTTTCCTTTAGGAACACCAAAATGTTTGATTTTACATCTATTTGAAGTATGACCATGTTTCATACAATAAAAGCATGCTTTAGATGTAGCTTTTGAATATGATGCATTTCTAACAATAGATGCTCTAGTTCCTTTTTCAACCCATACTCTTCTATTTTTCATTTTAGGCTTTTTCAAAGGAACATGATGGTTTACTCTATTTTGAGAAATAACAACTTTATCCTTATTATTATTACTTATTTTCTTCTCGGCTTTATCAAGCAAATGATTAAGTATATCAATGTCATATTCATACTCTTTACAAGATGCACATGCTATATTCTTATCATCCTTTTCATCTATACATACAATTTTCGTTTCTAAGGTTTCCTTTTCTTCTAAACATGCAATTTTCGTTTTTAAGGACTCTACCTCCTTAAAGGCATTAAACAATTCATTATATGCATTTTGTAATTCATCAAAATTATTTTCATCATCACTTGAAGATGAGTCGGAATCACTTACCTCAAAATTGGAAGATATATTGTCATTTGCCAATAAGCAAATATTAGCTTCAATTTCCGAATCACTTGACTCCAAACTCGAATCACTATTGTCCCAAGCGATGTAGGCTTTCTTCTTGAAGAACTTTTTGCCTTTGTTATCTTCATTTTTCTTGTTTGGACATTCAGTCTTCACATGTCCTGTTTCACCACAACCATAGCATTTGATATTTACGGAAGTATTTTCTCTTACCTTTCCTTTACCTTTGAATGGATGTCTTCCTTTGGCTTTCATGAATTTTGTAAACTTCTTAATCATGAGACTCAATTCTTCTTCATCATTCTCTGAGTCTTCTTCTTCCTTTTTACTCTTACCTTTGGAAATTTCAATTTTGAAGGCTAAGTTCCTCTTTTGATGTTGTCCTTCCTCATCATTTAGCCTTCCTAGTTCTATCTCATGCTCTCTCAAATTTCCAAAGAGCACCGCCATAGACATTGTGGCAAGGTTTTGTGACTCCGAGATGGACGTCACCTTAAGTTGCCATTTCCTATCCAAAGATTTCAATATTATCACATTTAATTCATCAACATAAAAAATTTTACCTAATCTAGTGAGATGGTTCACAATGTGTGTGAAACGCTTTTGAACGTCAAATATCGTTTCGCCTTGTTGCATTAGGAACATCTCATATTCTTGGATTAGAGAATTTTTCCGTGCTCTCTTAACATCGTCGGTACCTTTGTGGGTCACTCTCAACATTTCCCACATCTCTTGAGCACTTTTACAAACGGAGATCCTGTAAAACTCATCAAGGGTTAATGCAGATGGAATAATATTTTTAGCCCTAACGTCAAATTGAGCTTTTCTATTTTCCTTTTGCCGTCCATCTAGAAAATGGTTTAGGAACATCTACTCCGTTTTCAGAAATTTTAGGAATATAGGGACCATTTAAAATAGCGTCCCAAACGCCTCTATCAACAAACTCTAAAAAGATTTGCATTCTTACTTTCCAGAAAGGATAATTTTGAACCGCAAAAAGTGGGGGTCTGTTGATAGAAGCACCTTTGGCAAAAGTTTGATTTTGTCCGGCCATTTTTGAAAAATTTGAATGACTATCAAAGCAAGCTCTGATACCACTTGTTAGAATCGCGCAGCGGAATGTTTGCGTGAACGGACAAAAACCAAGAGGGGGTGAATTGGTTTCTTAACAAAAATTAGGTTTTAAAACTTTTCCCCAAATTTTATCGATTAAAATGCTGTGTAAACGTAAATAGGATAAGGATAGAGTCTTACACAGAAGATTTATACTGGTTCAGATCAAAAGACCCTACGTCCAGTTGTTAATCACTCAAACAGAGGATTAACGCTGTCACTATAATCAAAGTTATACAAGCAGATTACAAACAAAAAAAGATAACGTAACGAAAACACCTCTCTTGAGTCACACAAGAGATGAAGAATAGCTTTCCCTAGAGACGGCACAATACACAATCCATCAAGAACTCCACTTAGTGATTCTTATCGCTTTTAGCCCACACTAGGTTCCAAAAGCCCCTTTTTCCTCCAACAAACAGTTCTCTAGAAATCACAACTCTCAACTTTTGTTTGAAAAAGGTTGTTCTCTTTTCTGAGAGCCTTAGAGAACCTTAAGTAGATGAATTAGGGTTTGGGAATTGGGGATTTTCGAAACTTGGCGTATTGGGACTAGGGTTTTCGAAAATAGGTTTAATTTGAAGTTCAAAATGCAAATCTGACTGAAATAATCGATTATCTCAAGTGTTAAGCAATTATTACAGAGTCAAAATCAACAAGAACCCATAACGCACTTTTTTAATCGATTATTTGCCCTGTTAATCGATTAACAGGCCTGTTAATCGATTAACGGAAGTGTTAATCGATTATTACAGAGAGCTGATAGAGAAAATGGTTTTTCTCTCTGTAATAATCGATTATTTGGCCTTTTAATCGATTAAACCAGTGTGTTTTTGATAAAATGAGTTTTTGAAGCTTCTAAAGAGTAGATTATGTGTTGGCTATCTTAGTGTCGCCGCCATCAAAACGAGGGCGGTCAGAGCGACGCGATGGTTTCGACCCTCTTGTTTTTCGTGTTTTTTGTTGGTGGTTACAACGCCTTTAGGTTGTCCGATAACCGGGCTGAACCTAGGGGCGAGGTTTTCGAAAGGGTGTTCTTGGGTTGTCCGATAACCGGGCTAACCCAAGAACTAGTTTTGGAGGGTTCTGTGGAGTCGCCACCGATGTTTTTACCGGAAACATCGGAAAAGGAGTTAAAAGGCGTTGGTTTTTTGAAAAACCAACTTTGGTCGTTAGAACCAGAGTTGGGTAAGGGAGTTAGTTACGTGTAAAGGAAGTGTTAGTTCCTTTACGACGCTCCTTTCGGGTTCCCTATGACAGGCCAACTATTTTAAAAATATTTAAACCGGTGAAAATTATGCTTTTACCCTTTTATTCTGCGGAATTTAAAATTACGACTACATGGCCCCAGTATCTATTGCATAATTTAAAATTAAAGCGGTAAGAGTAGAGAGGGAAAATGTAAACCTCCGAAGCACGCTTTTCTATTAATTCCTTAAAATTTAGGGTGCTTTGCGGCAACCCTTCACTCTACACAGCGTCAGAAACTTCTCGAAACGCCGAAAAACACTCACAGAAACACTCAGAAGCTCCGAAAATGCGTCGGAGGGATTCTAGAGAGAGAAACTTAGGTGATTTCTAGAGAGAAGGAGGAGAAAACTTTGTGTGGTGTGAGGAAATAAGGGAATGGAGCCCCCTATTTATAGTTTTTCGCGTCTGACAGGTCGAGACCGCTGTCTCGTCTGACAGGGTCGAGACTGCCGTCTCGTCAAACGAGACCAGCGTCTCGCCACGCCAAAGTGGCGAGACCGCCGTCTCGCCAAACGAGACCACCGTCTCGCCCTTCGTATGTGGCGAGACCGCCGTCTCGCCATTCGCAGGTGGTGAGACCGCCGTCTCGCCAAATGAGACAGCGGTCTCGCCACTTGCATGAGCCGAGACGGCGGTCTCGATTTCGACACGGCGGTCTCATCCCAAAAAGGCGAGAAACCTTATTTTCGTGCCAAAAATCCCTCCTATCCTAGTATGGGGGCCTAATAGTCTCTCCTTGTGGCTTCTTAGGCTTCATCCATCTTCGAATAGGAGGTCTTCTACTCTTTATTTGGGGACCGGGCAAGATTTGGGGTCTACAACTGCCCCCCCTTTACCTGACTAGTCGGCTGTTGGCTTGTTGTGCCAGACAGATTGATAGGAAGGTAAAGGAGTTGACCCTCTTGCCCGGCTACCCTTTGGATGTCCCGTCTTGTGGCGGTTGATCTTCTGGGGAAAAATTTGTGTTGTGCACCTCCAGGATACTACTTCTGACGTAGCCGATCCCTTTGGTTAACACGTGGTGGAACCTCCGGATACTCCTTCTAACAGTAGCCGATCCTTCGGTTGATGGGTATAAACCCCCCATCAGGCTGGTAGTTGCAGTCCGTTGTGTGGGACTGGATGGGTATGAACCCCCCATCAGGCTGGTAATTGTAGTCCGTTGTGTGGGACTGGATGGGTATGAACCCCCCATCAGGGTGGTAGTGCGACTTACTGATCCGGCTCGAGCGCAGATCAGGCGCAACGCGTGCGCAGGTTGATAGGTATAAACCCCCTATCAGGCTGGTACAGTCCGCTGCGTAGGACTGGTGGTAGTAGCGGCTTACTGCTCGGGTGGCTCATGCGCCTCCTCCCTGGGGAGTGATTTCTGTGTTGGTAGATGTACTTGGACCTCTTTGAATGGTCATCCGGGTTGTGCCGGGGATTTTGTGTTTCATCCAGCTTTGTTGGCTGCTAGGGACTCTTTGTTTTTGACTTTTGTGGTGATCATCCGACTCTTGCTGATTGGTCGGGTTACCTTGTTTGTTGTTCGACTTTTACTTGGTAGTCGAAGTTTTGTTGATCAAGGTGAGTGGCTTGTCTTTAATCCAACCTTTTTCTCGCGGTTTTATCTCTTTTTTCTCGCGATTTCGGATTTTGGCTTTTCTTATTGAGCGTATGCCTTTTTTCCTTTTTAAGCTTTTTTGTTATGCTGGCTTTTGCAAAAGGTGGCAAAGAGATGCATGAAATAAAATTTTATTTATAAGGAAATTTTATTACAACCACGTTTTATTTTGGCAAGTACAATCCCTAAGGGCTATCATCTGGAGACGATCCGGAGGGGAATTGCTGGTAGAGGTGATACAGGAAGTCCGCTTGCTCTCAGACTTCGTCGCGGTATTCTTGTTGGAATGTTGTCAATTCCTGCCGCATCACCTGCTGGTGCTGATACATCTCCTCCTGCCGAGCGTTGTAGGCTTCCTGCCTCTGGGCCTGTTGCTCTTGCCGTACCGTCATCTGGTCGAACTGCCGGCGCAGATCATTCATGTTGCGGTTTGGGCTGGCGAAATCATCCGTGTACGGTGGTGGTGGTTGATGTTGCTGTTGCTGCTGGAAATCGGGAGGTGTGGGGATATCTTGCATCGCCACGAGCCCCTGGAGGTCCAGCGCGAAATCCAGCGAGGGATGAAGGACCAACTCGGTCCCACGGCGCATCAACATCCCCATGCTGACCAGGACTGACCCGTTGATGGATTCAGGTCGTAAGTTGGAGGCCAGCTCTTCCCGGCCAGGGCACCCCCATCTTTCTGCCAGGGGAGTGATAAGAGGAGCCATGAGGACGACCCCCGTTGATCTGTTCCCGAAGTCCTTAAGGGCCCTCAGGAAGAAGTAGCCAGGGTTGCAGCGCCGCCTCTGGCTCATGCAGTAAAGCATAAAGAGGTCAAGGAGGGTTATCTTACCCTGACTCTCCTTCCTCCCGTGGATGGTCCCCGCCAGCAGCTTGTGGCAGATGCAGAGTGCTGGGGGAAGTGCGGAGCCCCTCATTAGTGTAGGCAGTGTGGGCGCCTGGGTGAGCTCCTGCCACATTTCGGAGGCGGTGAGGTTGGCGGGCCGAGAGCAGATGGCCTCGCGGTATCCCCGAGTCAGTACGTCCTCGGGCCGGACGAATCCAATGCCCACATTGAATTCGTCGAGGGTGGTAGTCCGGTATTCCCCACCCATAAAATAGTTTACCATCTTAGTGGGCTGCAGGCCCAGGACCATGGAGGGGACCTCGGCGTAGGAGATGGAGACCAAGAATTCCAGTACCGCCTGTGGGTACACATGTGTGGGTGGAGGTTGCAGTAGAAAGCCCCACCTGATGCTGTCTATGTGGGCTCGGACATCGTCCTCCCACCCAAATTCAGCCAGGATGCTGAAGTCGAGCCTGAGCATCGGGTGCCACGGATAAGTCCGGATGTTCTCGAGGCGGGCTTGATGTTGTGGTGATAGCTGAGAGGGGTCTTGGGGTGGCGGTGCCGAAGAACTGCTGGCACCGGCAGTTCCTCTTCTCTTTCTTGAGGCGCTTCTACTGAACATGTTGACCAGGAAGTGCTTGGGGAGTGTAAGATCTGAGAAATGGAGGTTCTGGAGGGAAGGAGAGTTGTGAGGAACCCCCCAAGCGCGCCTCCTATTTATAGGAAATTTTTCTAGTTCGAGACCGCCGTCTGGGAAGGCGAGACGGCAGTCTCGAGTCTTCTACAAGTCGAGACGGCGGTCTGGACGATAGAGACGACGGTCTCGACATTGGGCTCAAGCGAGACGGCGGTCTCGTCAAGTTAGACGGCGGTCTCATTTTTGCCTAAGTCGAGACAACGGTCTCGTTAGTCGAGACAGCGTTCTCGTCTTGCCGGGGGACCGAGACGGCAGTCTGGAAGATCCAGACGGCGGTCTCGAATTTCAGGGTTTTTTTTTTTCTAAAGAGAAAATAGGACCTGGTTCAAAAACATTTTATGCATGCAATGTTTTTATGTTTGATGTCCTATAATGCCTACTTTGATTAAATTTTTAGAAGGATCTAATCGACGTGTCTTGTAGCGTCGAGTGCCCTCTAATCTGTGCTTTCGTACTTGCTGTACCATGCCGGACTTCTTGTGACCGAAGAGTCATTTTGTTTTTCTTCTTTTCTTTTCTTTTTTCTTTTTTTTTCTTTTGTAGAGCACTCTTTGTCATGTAGTGCCCCTTTTTCTTCACTTTAGGGATTTCAATCCTCTTGTTGACTATACGCCTCCATATTCCCAAATTAATTATTAGAATGTTGTTGTGAGGGTCAAGAGAAAAGAAGTAAAGAGGTAAAAAAAATCAATGGCTTGTGTTTTAGAGGTTTGATTTTTATTTAGAAAAAGGTTTTGTAAGAATGGTTGGCTAATGGTTAGGCTTAGGTGTTTAAGCTTTTGTCTAAGCAAACAATTTCCTTTCTTTTTTTGTACTTGCGCCTTTTGGTTTTATTTCCATTGCCTTTTATGGCTAGCTGACCTCCCTAGATCGCCCTTCGAGTTTTCGAACTAGGATACTGTGTTTTGGCCTTATCTTTTGTCTAGGTTCCTTCTTTTTGTAATTTGTTTTAGAGAATCCTAGCGGACCCTATTTTGTAACCCTAACTTTTGCCTAGGCTACCCTTTATTGTTGTTCGGGTATCCTACCGGGTCGACCCTATCTTTTGCGTAGCCCCCTTAGTGGGTTTCCTACCGGGTAATTTGCCCTTTTCTTTGGCCTTTTGGCTTCTCTGGGCTTTTCTTTTTTTTTTGTGTATTTATTTTTGTTCACAATATTGGCGAAGCATGACTTTCTTTATGGATGAGGTGAAGTCTTATTTTTATGTGCTTCTAATCAACTAGCTTGACGGTGATAGCAATGGTAAATGTTGATTATTTGGATGCTTTTTATTCTTCCTCTTTTTTGTTTACTTAGACAGGGTTATTTGTGTGGTCTAGTTAGAAATAGAAAGAAGAGAAGCAGATAGTAAGAATCATTCTTTATTAATTAATAAGGGAATATGTGCCTTGAAATGCCCGGGGGTCGGGCTAGCCCCGGGGGATAATCTCTAACGATCATGGGGTTTACATCCCTTAAACGAAGAAAAAGATTTCCTAATGATTAGGATAACTCTTGACGCTTGCACCCCTCCACTTCGGAAAATTTGCTTGAGTGTGCGGAGGGAAGACTTCCCTTTTCTTCTTTCCGTCCGGCCCTTAGTAGGGTCATATCCTAGGCCATGCTTGAAAGGATTGTCTTGGAATTCTGGGGGTTCCCTTATGCCTTGGGAATCTGCCCCCAGTCCTTGGTCAGGGTGGTAACCGTGTTTCAACGTCATGCGGGCTACCTTTGTGTTTCTGGGAAGTTGCTCTATGCTGGCAATTTCAAGCGCTTGAAAAGATGTTTCAAGGGCCTCTTCAGCCGCGTCCACATAAGGCTGGGTGGACGGTCCACTGATCAGGATATCGTCTTCTGCTTGGACCGTGACCAATTTGTCTTCCACTATGAACTTGACTTTCTGGTGGAGCGTTGAAGGTACTGCCTTGGCGTCATGAATCCAAGGCCTGCCGAGGAGACAACTATATTGCTCAAGACCTTCAGCAGGGCGTTTCTGTGCGGTTTCGAGCTCATTATCAGAGATAACAATATTATCTTTGCAGGTGTGCGATTGAGCTGGTCTATGATGGAATACTCGCTTTGCCTTATAAACTGGAGTAATTCCTCTGTCTCCTCCTTGGATTCTTTATTTTCTTTTTCTTCTTCGGTCTTTATTTTTGAGGACATCTTCCTGTGTGTCCTTGGGGGAGTAGACTCTTCCACTTCTAGTCATGCCCCCAATGTCGGCTATATTTGTTATTTCTTCTTTTATTGGTGAAGATTCCCCGTATCTCCATGGTACAACTTTATTTGTTTCGTAGGGGAAAGGACGTGGCAAAAATAGTCGCACTGGTGTCCTTGCCCCCTCTTCTTTATTCTTGAGGACCAACGACCGAGGCTTATTTTCCTCTTGCGGCGAGTCGACCGTTGGGGTAAGCTTTATTAGGAGTGACTTTCTCTCCATTCTTCTGATTTGGAAGACGTGTCAGTTAATCCTTCCTTTTTATTATCTTATTTATTAAGCGTGAAGGAGGGGAAATTAAATATGCAAATGAATGTTTATGCATGCAAGTAGACAGTCGTTGAATAAAGAAGAAGATTTCATTCATTCAATAGAAGGTGTACATTCCCCTATTCCATACTACGAAGCAACTTTTGGCAAAAACGGAAAACCTTAAAGAAACCCACAGGCGGGTCTTGATCTCTTTGTAGTTCTCTTTCGGCTTCCCGGACGTGACGAGCAAGTGCTTCACTTTGTTTTCGGACTGCCTGTCTCATATCTTCACTATACTTCTGAGCCTCTTTGATCTTCACCTCTTGATGAACGATTAAGGCTTGTAGTTCATCGAGCTTCGCAACGGCTCGGTCTTTCTCCTACAGTACCTGGCCGTACTAAGCTAGCCCGTCTTTTTCTTTGCAGCGTAGCTCAGCGAGACTTCTGTTGAGTCTCCGGTTGGCCTCTCGCTCTTGGCGTATGTCTGACCGAGTCTTGGTGAGCTCTTGTGACAACTCCTTGATCGTTTGAGCCTGTTTTGCTGATTCGGCCTCAAGGCGTGCTGATTTGGCGGTTATTTCTTGGAGTTGGCTATCCGAACTGGTTCTGGCAGTTTTGGATGCTCGAATAGCTTGCTCATTAGAGTCAGCACACTGATCCTTGAGGCGTTCTATTTCATGATCCTTTTTCTTGCCCTGCCTTTGCAGACTGTCTATTGTGAGGATAGATTCTTGCTCTCTCTCCTCAAGGGCCCTCATATGGGCTCCCATGATTTCTATCCTCTGGGTCAAGGCATTGATTTGAGCCTGCAGCTCTTCATTATTGGCGCTCGTAATGGGTGTGGTGGATGGTTGAGCCATCCCTCTTCTTTTTCTCCACGCCTCGTAGTCACTGGTGACCGTCACCCGAGCTTTTCCTAGCTCTCTATCCCCCATGTAGACTGGTTTCTCCCATGCTTTTCTCATAGCTAGTGAGTTGGCGATTGTGCATGGGTCTCCAAAGAAACACAGTCCTCCGAGTTCCCCCCGAGAAATGGTAGTTTGGGTCCTCATGAGCTGTCTCATAGCTACTCTAGGTGAATAGGCTATGCAACCCCTGAGTCCTATCAAGGGTACGTTCGGGTAGTCTCCACATCTAATGACAACTGGGCCAGGTCGGAACCAAGGGCAGACCCAGGACAAACTGTTGGCGTCCTTTCTGTTGAACATTCAAGGACTCGATGTTGCAAATAATGATCATGAAGAATGTTGATTTTGATGATGATCCAAGAGCTTAAAGACTTAGAGTATTGAAGATTGAAGATTGATGATTTTTGTATTGTAATAACTCTATTTTAATTAGATTGAGTCTGTAATTTTAGAGTTTGAGATAGCCGGTACATAGTCTGCAACTTAGAAGCTTCAAAAAGCCCAAATATATCATCCAGGCTCGGCTTTAATCGATTATATAGGGAAATAATCGATTAAAACAGATGAGAAAACCATTTTCAGTATATACTCACTGTTTTAATCGATTAAAACATCAAAATAATCGATTATTAGGTCAAATAATCGATTAAAACTTCAAATAATCGATTAAAACAGAGAGGTTTTGGGTTCTGTTTTTTTGGCTCTGTTTTAATCGATTATAACTCCATTTAATCGATTATTTCAGTCTGTTTTTGTTTTTAAATTTCAAATCAACCCTATTTTCGAAAATCCAATTACCAAGAACCCTAGTTTCGAAATCCCCAAATCCTAAACCCTAATTTCCCTACTTAAACTCTCCTTTGGCACTCAGAAAAGATGAACAACTCTTTCCATACAAAAGTTAAGTGCTGTGAGTGCCAGAGAACTGTTTGTTGCAAGGAAAGGGGGCTTTCTGAACCTGGTGTGGGCTAGAAGCGATAAGAATCACTAAGTGGAGTTCTTAGTGGATTGTGTGTTGTGCCGTCTCTGGGGAAAGTTGTTCTTCATCTCTTGTGGGTTTCAAGAGAGGTGTCATCTTTTACTTTATCTCTTCCATTGTAATTTGTATTGTAACAATTTGTTTATAGTGACAGCGTTAATCCTCTGTTTGAGTGATTAGCAACTGGACGTAGGGTCTTTTGATCCGAACCAGTATAAATCTCCTGTGTAAGATTTCTATCTCTTCTCTATTTACATTTACACAGTTTTTAATCGGAAAAATTTGGGGAAAATTTTGAAAACCTAATTTTTATTAAGAAACCAATTCACCCCCCCTCTTGGTTTTTGTCCGACCACGCGAACATTCCGCTGCGCGATTCTAACAAGTGGTATCAGAGCTTGCTTTGATAGTCATTCAAATATTTTCGAAAATGGCCGGACAAAATCAAACTTTTGCCGAAGGTGCGTCTATCAACAGACCCCACTTTTTGCGGGTCAAAATTATCCTTTTTGGAAAGTACGTATGCAAATATTTTTAGAGTCTGTTGATAGAGGCGTTTGGGACGCAATTTTAAACGGTCCATTTGTTCCTAAAATTACAGAGAACGGTGTTGATGTTCTTAAACCTTTTGATAGATGGACTGCCGAAGAAAGTCGAAAAGCACAATTTGATGTTAGGGCTAGAAATATTATTTCATCTGCTCTAACCCTTGATGAGTTCTACAGAATTTCTATTTGTAAAAGTGCACAGGAAATGTGGGAAATGCTTAGAGTAACCCACGAAGGAACTGACGACGTCAAAAGAGCGCGTAAAAACTCCCTAATCCAAGAATACGAGATGTTCCGGATGCAACCTGCGAAACGATTTTCGACATTCAAAAGCGTTTCACTCATATTGTGAATCATCTCACCGGATTAGGTAAAGTATTTGACGTTGATGAATTAAATGTTAAAATTTTGAAATCTCTCGGATAGGAAATGGCAACCTAAGGTGACGACCATCTCGGAGTCACAAAATCTTGCCACTATGTCTATGGCGGCGTTATTTGGAAAGCTAAGGGAGCATGAGCTTGACCTTGGAAGGCTAAATGAGGAAGAGGGTCAATATCAAAAGAAGAACCTAGCTTTCAAGACCGAGATTTCAAAAAGCAAAAATAAGAAAGAAGAAGAAGAAGACTCGAAAATGATGAAGAAGAGATGAGTCTTTTTATAAAGAAGTTCACCAAATTGATGAAAGCAAAAGGAAGACATCCTTTCAAAGGTAAGGGAAAGGTAAAAGAAAATTCTTCCGTTAATATAAAATGCTATGGTTGTGGTGAAACAGGGCATATGAAGACCGAATGCCCAAACAAGAAAAATGATGAACACAAGGGCAAAAAGCAATTCAAGAAGAAAGCATATATTGCTCGGGATGACGAGTGATTCAAATTCAGAATCAAGCGACTCGGAAATAGAAGCAAACATTTGCTTAATGGCAAATGACAACATTTCTTCGGATTTTGAGGTTAGTGATTCCGATTCATCCTCTAGTGAAGAAAATGACCATGATGAATTGCAAAATGCTTATAATGAGTTATTTACTGCATTTATGAATATGAAAAACGAATTTTAAGTTGTAAAGAAAAATCTAAGAAGATCCGAAAAGGAAAATGAGTCCTTAAAATTGAAAATTGCATGTTTAGAAGAAAAGGAGGTAGCTAATACGAAAATTGTATGCTTAGATGAGAATAAGGACTTAGCTTGTGCAAATTGTAAAGAGCATGAATATGACATAGATATTCTTAACCATTTGCTTGACAAAGCCGAAAAAGAAATTGATGATCTTAAAAAGCATGAAATGGTAATTGCTCAAAATAATGTAAATCAAAGAGTTCCTTTGAAAAAGAGTAAAACTAAAAAGAAAAGAGTATGGGTAGAAAAAGGAACTAGAGCATGTCATGTTAATAATGTATCTTGTTCTAAAACTACCTCAAATGCATGCTTCTATTGTATGAAACAAGGTCACACTTCAAATAAGTGTAAAATTAAACATTTTGGTGTTCCTAAAGGTAAATATATTTGGGTTCCTATAGTTAAATGAACTATTTGTATCGTGTATTTATTCAAAGAAAATGGATCATTTAGTATGTTTTAAACAGAATGCTTAGGTAAAATAATGTTTTCTTTTCTGCTGCATGAAGGTTCTTCACTTAAAGATTTTTGCGAAATGCCTCTAAAATCGTTTTAAACAACTAAAAACAAAGTATTTTTACAAAAGCTTTCTTAAACATGTTTTTAACTGATATAGTTTTGAAAGAACCGATTAAAATCACTTAGAATGTTCAAAGAAGTGTTTTTACAGCATTTTAATCGATACAACTTGTTTTTAATCGATTAAAACCATTTAGAACTCATTATGATCGATCAGAATACAAATATGACCGATCAGAATAAAATGTGATCGATCAGATTTTAATTATGAGCGATCAGAATTTTTTTTAAATCGATTAAAACACGTTTCAATCGATTAAAATCACTTAAAGGGTCAGGATGATCGATCAGAATGCAATTATGACCGATCAGAATCAGTTATGATCGACCAGAATTTAGTTATGACCGATCAGAACTCATTTGATCGATTAAATCTCGTTTCAATCGATTAAAACACTTAAAAATTTTCTACACAGCGTTTTAATCGATTAAAACTTATTTTTTATCAATTAAAATAACTTGAAAAGTTTTATGAGAAAGTTTTGCAGTATTTAAATAGATTGTTATGTCTCTAACCCCAAGGACCCAAAAGTTATGGGGACCTAAGTTTACTATGTTCTTGTTTTGTAGGAAATTTCCAAATCAAAGAAGTCTATGTGGTATCTTGATAGTGGATGCTCAAAACATATGACTTGGAGATAAAACGAAATTTGTAAGTTTCAAAGCCAAAGAACAAGGATATGTGACTTATGGGGATAACAACAAAGGGAAGATTCTCGGAATTGGAAACATAGGTGGTGCAAACACATTGGAGATTAAGGATGTGCTTCTTGTTGATGGACTAAAGCATAACCTTCTTAGCATAAGCCAATTGTGTGACAAAGGATTCAAGGTAACTTTTGAAAGCAAATTTTGCACCATACATTTAATAGATTCCGAAAAAGTAGAATTAAAAGGCATTAGGCATAATAATATATATTTGATTGATTTGGATTGTTTACATGAGTCTAGTATAACATGTTTAGTTGCTAAGGAAGAAAACCCTTGGTTATGGCATAAAAGAGCGGCTCATATAAACATGCATCACTTGAATAAATTGATATCAAAAGACTTAGTTATTGGATTGCCTAAGTTAAAATTTGAAAAAGATAGATTGTGTGATGCATGCCAAAAAGGTAAACAAGTAAAATCATCTTTTAAATCAAAGAATGTGATTTCCACTTCAAAACCCCTAGAATTATTACATTTAGATTTATTTGGACCTTCTAGGATAAAAAGCTTTGGTGGAAATTATTATGGACTTGTAATTGTTGATGATTACTCTAGGTACACTTGGACATTTTTCTTAACTACGAAAAGTGAAGCTTTTAAGGTCTTTAGAAAGTTTGCTAAACAAATTCAAAATGAGAAAGACCTAAGAATTAAAGTTTTAAGAAGTGACCATGGTGGTGAGTTTCAAAATGAAAAGTTTGAGAATTATTGTGAGGAAAATGGTATATTACATAACTTTTCTGCTCCTAGGACTCCCCAACAAAATGGTGTAGTTGAGAGGAAAAATAGGTCATTAGAGGAACTTGCAAGAACTATGTTAAATGAATCTAATGTTCCTAAATATTTTTGAGCTGATGTGGTTAGTACTGCATGTTATGTTTTAAATAGAATGCTCATTAGGTCAATTATAAAATCTACTCCATATGAATTGTTTAATGGTAGAAAACCTAATGTTGCACATTTGAAAATTTTTGGTTGTAAATGTTTTGTACTAAATAATGGAAAGGACAATCTAGGAAAATTTGATTCAAAAGCCGATAAGGGCATTTTTCTAGGTTATTCTTTAACTAGCAAGGCGTATAGAGTATTTAATAGGAGAAACTTAAATATAGAAGAATCTATACATGTTACCTTTGATGAGATTGTAGACCTTGGGGGAAATCCTCTTGAGTCAAATAAAAGACTTGCAGGTGATGATGAATATATAAAGGAGGCTCTTGATGAATTATATTTGGAGGATAATGAACCTTCTCAAACTCCTCAATTAGCAAAAGAATGGCAATCACCTAGAGGACTCTCAATGGACAACATCATAGGTGACATCTCAAAAGGGGTAAGAACAAGAAATATGAATAATTTTTGTATGTCTGTTGCTTTTGTGTCACAGATAGAACCTAAAAACATTGAGGAAGCACTTAAAGATGATCAATGGTGCATAGCCATGCAAGAAGAACTTAACCAATTTGAAAGGAAACTGCAAAATAGAGTATGTAGACACTAAACATCAATTAGCAGATATATTTACTAAGCCTCTACCCAAGGATAGATTCTATGATCTTAGAAGAGACTTAGGGATATTAGAAATAGCTTAAAATCTGCTTAATTTGACTGTTTCTGGATGATTGTTATGTTAAAATTCGTGGTGTAGCATGTTCATAGGTTATTATGCATATAAATCTCAAAAACTTGATATAGCCTCTGGAATAATCGATTACTGGAAGTGATAATCGATTATTTTCCCTCAAAACGTCCAAAACAGGGTATTCTCCTCTGGAATAATCGATTATTTCGTGAAATAATCGATTAAATGCCTCAGATAATCGATTATTTGCTAGAAATAATCGATTAAAGCTGTCTGATATAGAGATAATCGATTATTTTGAGATATAATCGATTAAATGCGACCAGTCTTGCCTCCTAGCCGTTGCCAACGGATATTTTGCCATGGAATCTCTTCTATATGACCGTTGCCAACATTCAAAATTCCATATGCTCTTCTTGTATCCCGAATTCTTGAATATAAAGGAGTCAATGTCGAAGGTGAACAAGTTGTCCGAACTAATAACTTGAACCGCATGCTAGATAGCACATTGATTCATCTCCAAATGGTGCGGGTAAATGACATCTATTTTCACAAAGATGACGTCCAAAATCAAGGTGATGCAATTGAAGACTCTGATGAAGATATGCCTCCAGCAGCTGAGTTTTCCTCTACCCAAATCCAAAGTGTTGGAACATCCTCTTCACATCAAGAAACAAGACAATCCATGGAAGATATGTTATCTGACATGAATCAAAGGATGCAATCATTCTTCACTCTTTCTGGTGTACGGCATGAGGAGTTAATTCGCCGTATATCGGATGTAGATGATAAAGTGTGTCGTTTAGAGAATAGATTTGATGCACACTTTAATGATCATGATAGTGAAGAATTTTAAATTCTGTTATGTATTTTCTTTTGTTATTGACTTGATGTTGTAATGGATGAATGATTATGAAATAAAATATGATGCTTCTTTCATGCTATGATTAAGGGGGAGCTTTCTCTAAATTATGCATATTTTGAGGGGAGATCTAATGTTTGTTCTTTCAGAGTTCTTTTTGATTATAATCAAAATAGGGGGAGAAAAATTTAAAGCCTATATTCAATTTTAAATTTTATCTGGTATGTTTAATGTGTTTGTTAGTATGACGGATAAAACAAGGTTATTACAAGGGCTTTAAAAAGATAATTTTGATCATCATCAAAAAGGGGGAGATTGTTGAACATTCAAGGACTCGATGTTGCAAATAATGATCATGAAGAATGTTGATTTTGATGATGATCCAAGAGCTTAAAGACTTAGAGTATTGAAGATTGAAGATTGATGATTTTTGTATTGTAATAACTCTGTTTTAATTAGATTGAGTCTGTAATTTTAGAGTTTGAGATAGCCGGTACATAGTCTGCAACTTAGAAGCTTCAAAAAGCCCAAATATATCATCCAGGCTCGGCTTTAATCGATTATATAGGGAAATAATCGATTAAAACAGTGAGAAAACCATTTTCAGTATATACTCACTGTTTTAATCGATTAAAACATCAAAATAATCGATTATTAGGTCAAATAATCGATTAAAACTTCAAATAATCGATTAAAACAGAGAGGTTTTGGGTTCTGTTTTTTTGGCTCTGTTTTAATCGATTATAACTCCATTTAATCGATTATTTCAGTCTGTTTTTGTTTTAAAATTTCAAATCAACCCTATTTTCGAAAATCCAATTACCAAGAACCCTAGTTTCGAAATCCCCAAATCCTAAACCCTAATTTCCCTACTTAAACTCTCCTTTGGCACTCAGAAAAGATGAACAACTCTTTCCATACAAAAGTTAAGTGCTGTGAGTGCCAGAGAACTGTTTGTTGCAAGGAAAGGGGGCTTTCTGAACCTGGTGTGGGCTAGAAGCGATAAGAATCACTAAGTGGAGTTCTTAGTGGATTGTGTGCTGTGCCGTCTATGGGGAAAGCTGTTCTTCATCTCTTGTGGGTTTCAAGAGAGGTGTCATCTTTTACTTTATCTCTTCCATTGTAATTTGTATTGTAACAATTTGTTTATAGTGACAGCGTTAATCCTCTGTTTGAGTGATTAGCAACTGGACGTAGGGTCTTTTGATCCGAACCAGTATAAATCTCCTGTGTAAGATTTCTATCTCTTCTCTATTTACATTTACACAGTTTTTAATCGGTAAAATTTGGGGAAAATTTTGAAAACCTAATTTTTATTAAGAAACCAATTCACCCCCCCTCTTGGTTTTTGTCCGACCACGCGAACATTCCGCTGCGCGATTCTAACACTTTCGTTCCAACTCGTCCCTCCATTCTGAAGTTAAGCGACGTTGGAGAGGGATTTTGGAGAAGCTCTTTAAAGGGTCGGGGAACATCCCCATGTGTCTAAAGGCGTACAGGTGCGTAGTGCTCCACACAAACAGTAATGAAGAGCAGCAGTAAAGTGTTTTTCCTTGCTTTTGGTGGCAGAATTCCACCGAGAGCAAGGTGTCAGCAAGGATTGCAGGCAGGGGACTCTTCGAGTTTACGTCCCAGGCGAAGAAGGCATCCATGACGGCTTGATCTACTGTGTCGAGGTGAAAGGGGAACAAGATCGTTTCAAAAATGATTAAGGCCAGGGTTTTGTTGAAGACGACCCACTCTGCCCTTTCAGCCAAGTAGGACAGGTGGTCTTCCAACATCGAGACTTTCCAACCCTGGGTGTTCCCTTTTCCTATCAGGGTACTCTGCCGGAAAGGTAGTTGAATGAGGGCAGCGACTGGTGCTGCAGGAGTGTATGCCTTGTGGCGGATATGGACCCCGACTGATTTGGGCCATCTCAACATAGTCTCATACTCCTCTAAGGTGGGCACCAGGTCGAACTGCGGAAATTCGAAGCACCGCAGACTGGAGTTCCAGAAATGGATTAATACCCTGAGGAACACCTGATCGACACAGATCTTCAGTAGGTCTAAAATTCATCCATAGGATTTTTCAAAATCGGCGCGGACCTCTGGTGGCATTGCCGCGCTAAGCCGTTCTAACTTCTCAGTATGGTAACGGGGAATATCCACCTTCTTTAACTGTCTACTAGTCCCCTCCATTTTCTAAAACCAAAATGCATGTTTTATGAAAATGATGCTTAGTTGAATGAATGTGAGTGTTTATTTTCCTATTTATCATGTTTTTCTACATGATGTATGGTAATTGAGAATTTTTCTGAAGAATAAACTATCTACATGAACATTCTATGAGTGTAACATTTTTGGACCAGGTCCTATTTATGGTTTTGGAATCGGATTTTTATTTTGATTTTTATTGCTTTTTATTTTATAGCCTTTTATCTCTTCTGTCGGAACTGCGTGGCTACTTAGCTTACAAAGAACCTGAAACCAGGCTAGCTAAAAGGTAGACTGTCCGAGATAAAATGTGTCTTTATGCGAAAGAATATTTAGCGTCCCTTATCTCTTTTGTCGGAACTGCGTGGCTACTTAGCTTACAAAGAACCTGAAACCAGGCTAGCTAAAAGGCAGACTGTCCGAGATAAAAATAGAACTTTGTAAGCTAAGTAGCCACGTAGTCCGACAGAAGAGATAAATGGTTATAAAAATCATATAAATCAAATAATCAAATAAAAAAATGGGACCTTGTTCATAAGCATTAAACTCATGAACATCCATATAGGTAGTTTCTCTTTCTTTTTGAAAAAAATACAAAAAAACCAAACACTATCATGCATCATATAGAAAATAAAACATGATAATGTTTAGGAAAAATAAACATTTACATGCATGCCCGCATTAAACATCAAATTCATAGCATGCATTTTTGGTTTATAGAAAAATGGAGGGTCTAGTAGACAGTTGAAGAAAGTGGACATTTCCCGATACCATGTGGAGAAGATAGAACGACTGTGTGCATTGATGCCACCTGAGGTCCGCTCCGACTTTGAAAAATCCTATGGACGGATTCTCAACTTATTGAAGATTTGTGTTGACCCCATCTTCATCAGGGTTTTGGTCCATTTTTGGAACTCTAGTCTGCATTGCTTCGAATTTCCGTAATTTGATCTAGTACCCACTTTGGAGGAATATGAGATAATGTTGAGATGACCCAAGTCAGCTGGGGTCCATATTCGTCACGAAGCATATATTCTTGCAGCCAAAGTCGCTGCCATCATCCAATTGTCGCTTCATCAGACTGCCCTGATAGAAAAAGGGAATATCCAGGGTTGGAAAGTTGTAATGTTAGAAGACCATCTGTCCTCTTTAGCTGATAGGGCAAATTGGTTCACTTTTAACAAAACCCTGGCTCTGATCATGTTTGGGACCATGTTGTTTCCCTTTCACCTTGATACAGTTGATCAAGCCGTTATGGACGCCTTTTTTGCCTAGGACGTGCACTCGAAGAGTTCCTTGCCTGCACTTCTTGCCGACACCTTGCTTTCGGTTGAATTCTGTCACCAAAAGCAAGGAAGAACACTCAGATGCTACTCTTTGTTGCTATTCGTGTGGAGTATCACGCACTTCTATGCCTCTAGCCACATGGGGATATTCCCCGATCCTTTGAAGAGCTTCTCGAAAATCCCTCTCCACCGATGTCTAACCATGGAGTGGAAGGTCAAGTTGGAACAATGGAATGTCAACCGCTTATCCTGGGCATGTCCTTGGTTCCGACCTGGCACTATCCTCATAAGATGTGGAGATTATCTAAGCGTACCATTAGTAGGTCTTAGAGGTTGCATAGCTTATTCTCCAAAAATGGCTATGAGACAACTCATGAGAACCCAAACCGTGCTATCACAAGAAGAGCTCAGAGGGTTGTGTTTCTTCGGAGACCCATGCAATGTTGCAAACCCACTTGTTGTACAGAGAGCATGGGAGAAACTAGTCTTTATGGGAGATAGAGAGCTAGGCAAAGCTCAAGTAACTGTTTCCAGTGACTATGAGGAATGAAGGAGAAGCAGAGGGATGTCACAACCATCCGCCCCACCTACTGCACCATCAGCCAGTGGAGAGCTCCAAACCCAAGTCGACACCTTAACCCAAAGGATAGAAATCGTGGGAGCCCAGATGAGGGCCCTTGAGGAAAAAGAATAAGAATCTATCCTTACCATAGACGGTCTACAAAGGCAGTGCAAGAAGAAAGATCAAGAGATAGAGCGCCTCAAGGACCAATGTGCTGATTCCAGTCTGCAGGTTATCCGAGCATCCAAAGTTGCCAGAATAAACTCGGATAATCAACTCAAAGAAATAACCGCCAAATTAGTACACCTTGAGGCTGAATGTGCAAAGCAGACACAAAAGATCAAGGGAATGCTACAAGATCTTGCAAGGACTCGGTCTGAACTACGTCAAGGAAGGGAGACCACCCAGAGACTTAACAGAAGCCTTACTGAGCTATGTTGCAAAGAAAGAGATGGGTTAGCTCAGTACGACCAGGTTCTACGAGAAATAGACCGAGCCATTGAGAGACTCGACAATTTACAAGCCTTGATCGTCCATCAAGAGGCGAAAATAAAGGAGGCTCAGAAGTATAGTGAAGATATGAGCCAGGCGGTCCACCAGCAGTCTGAAGCACTCACTCATCACGTACGGGAAGCCGAAGAGGAATTATGTAGAAATCAAAAACCCGCCTATGGGTTTCTTTAGACTTTTCCGTTTCTGTCAAAAAGTGCTTCGTAGCATGGTATAGGGGAATGTACACTTTCTCTAAATAAATAAAAATTCCTTTTTATTCAACAATTGTCTACTTGCATGCATTTCATTTATAAGTTGCATACTTGCACATCCCTCCTTCACTTTTAATAAAAAGATAATAAAAAAGGAAGGATTAACTGATACATCTTCCGCAATTAGAAAGATGGAGAGAAAACCATTCGTAATCAAGCTCTCCCCAACGGTCGATCCACCCCAAGAGGACAATAAACCTCGGTCGTTGGTCATCAAAGTCGATAAGGAAGAGGGGGCAAGGACACCTTTACGATTATGTTTGCCTCGTCCTTTCTCCTATGATTCAAATAAAGTTGTACCGTGGAGATACGGGGAATCTTCACCCATCAAGAAGGACATTTCCAATATAGCCGGCATTGGGGGCATGACTAGAAGCGGAAGAATCTACTCCCCCAAGGAGTCACAAGAAGATGCCCCCAAGAATAACGGGAAGAATAAACAGAACGAAGAAAAGGAAAATAAATAATCCAAGGAGAAGACTGATCAGTTGCTCCAATTTGTAAGGTAGAGCAAGTATTCCATCATCGATCAACTCAATCATGAAAGTGATGAAGATCTTATTAAAATACTTTGGCAAAGATCTCATTGATTTGATGAAGTCAAAGATGAAGTCAAAAGCAACTTTGCAGTGGACAAAAGTCACTTAGATAAAAGAGTAGAAGAATTAGTGTGTCTTCAGCTATGCTTAGGTATAATCATTTTATCTTTTCTACTGCATGAGGTTTCTTCACTTAAAAGATTTTGCAAAATGCCTCTAAAAATGTTTTAAACAATTAAAATCAAAGTATTTTGACAAAAGCTTTCTTAAATAAGTTTTTAACGGATACAGTTTTGAAATAACCGATTAAAATCACTCAAAATGTTAAGAGAAATGTTTTTGCTGTATTTTAATCGATACAACTTGATTTTAATCGATTAAAACCACTTGGAGTTCAGGATGATCGATCAAAATACAATTATGACCGATCAGAATCAGATATGATCGATCAGAATTGAGTTATGACCGATCAGAACTTTTTTTAATCGATTAAAACACGTTTCAATCGATTAAAACCACTTAAGGGTTCAGGATGATCGATCAGAATGCAATTATGACCGATCAGAATCAGTTATGATCGATCAGAATTTAGTTATGACCGATCAGAACTCTTTTAATCGATTAAATCTCGTTTCAATCGATTAAAACAACTTAGAAATTTTTTACAAAGCGTTTTAATCGATTAAAACTTATTTTTATCGATTAAAATAACTTGAAAAGTTTTACAAGAAAGTTTTGCGAGTATTTCAATCGATTGAATCGCAAAACAATCGATTAAATCAACTTAGAAGATTTTTTGTAAAGTGTTTTAATTGATACAAACGTTGTCGTATCAGTTAAAACAAATCTGTTAAAGAATCAAGAACGTATTAATGGATTAAAAGAAGTTTTAACAGATTTAAACTGCAATTTTAACAGATTAAAAGAATCTTTTAATAGATTGATTAAACCAGCAGTTTTGAAAATCTTCTATAAAAACAGTTTGGCTTAAACTTTTTAAACATACATTGAACATCAGTTTTTACACATCCTTGAGCAATCAATCAAGCAAACTTTAGCACTCTTTTCAAGAAAGATTCGCATCAGTTTTTGAAGAAGTTCTTTGAAAATCTTTCTTGAGGCAACTTGATTTCTTTTGAAGAAGAAACACTTACAGCAGAATTGCATAAACTAGTTTGAGCATTCTAGTTTCTTCTTTTTCATTTCTTTACATTCTTTTTGTATTGTTTGGTGCCTGGAATTTGGGCACTGATTTCTCTGCAGCTGGAAGTTGGTTGTAGAGGTTATCAAGAACTGGAATTTGGTTCTTGGTGAGAGGTTGAGTGCAGGATCTAGAATTTGGTTCTTGTGGTAGATTAAGTGTAAGATTGTAAATCTGTAAAACATTTGATCTAGTGGAACCCAGCTGGAATTTGGCTGGAGACTGGACGTAGCCCTGGTATTGGGTGAACCAGTATAAAACACCAGTGATATCTTTCTTAACCTTTCTCTATTTTAATTTTGTTGCTGCATTTATATTGATTGATTGCTTTGTAATTCAAGAACAGATCTGAAATATTATTTTTACAAATAGATAATCTGTTATTTGCGAAAAACTTTCAAAGATCAATTCACCCCCCCTCTTGATCTCAGCCTTCTTTTCTAACAATTGGTATCAGAGCGAGGTGCTTGAAAGTTATTCAAGTTCTTCGATCCATGGCTGAAAACAAATTTTCTGAGGGTGCTTGTATTGATAGACCTCCACTGTTTTGTGGAACAGATTATCCTTTTTGGAAAATTAGGATGAAGATCTTTATTGAATCCGTTAGTATAAATGTTTGGAATATCATTGAACAAGAAACTGATATTTTTAACAAAGATTGGTGTAGCCTAAATGACTGTGAAAAGAAATTAATTCAAGATGATTGTATTGCCAAAAATATCATCTTATCTGCACTAAACAGAAACTATTTTTTCAGGATAGCACATTGTCAGACTACTGCACAAATGTGGA
Source organism: Sphenostylis stenocarpa (assembly GCA_963425845.1). NCBI lineage: Eukaryota > Viridiplantae > Streptophyta > Magnoliopsida > Fabales > Fabaceae > Sphenostylis > Sphenostylis stenocarpa. The sequence continues at coordinate 50,767,000 of OY731400.1, forward strand.
AGATTCTTGAAATGACCTATGAAGAAACAACAGAGAAATGCTTAATGGTCAACTCGGATTCACCAACAACCAGTGTAAGTTCTGACTCTATCAATTATAGTTCATTACAAGATGCTTTTTATGAAATACATGCAGTAGCAAAAAAATTAGAAACTGAAAACAAAAGATTAAAAAGCATGAATAGGTTATTAGAAAACAAGATCACTATTCTTGAAAAGAAAATAGTTGATAAAGAAACCAAGAATGAAAATATGGAATTAGATAATAATTCTGATTGCATGTGTAATATTAAAGATTGCAAAAACTGTCCTGAGTTACAAAAACAAGTATCATACTTAGTAAAAACTGCAGCTAAACTAGCACAAGGAAAGACTAGTCTTGATATGATACTTAATTCTCAGAAATTAGTTATTGACCGTGGTGGCATAGGTTTTACACCGTCTATTGGAAAGAAAACCAGAGCATTTAAAAATTATTTTGCATATAGTAAATCTGTTTCATCTCCGTTTGTCAAATGTTTTTACTGTATGAAAAAAGGGCATTCTGTTAAATATTGTAGAATTAAGAAGTATGCTATTCCTAAAGGTAGAATGAAGTGGATTCCAAAAATTAATTCATTTCAAATAACTTAAGTGGACCCAGTAACTATAAAGGGTACCAGGAATATGCCTAATCTGTTTTGCAGGAACAAAATTTGGAAGCCCCTGTGTATCAAGACAGCGAATTCTGTCTCTGGACTCTCGGACTAAGTATTTTAACTGATACAAAACTATTTTAATCGGTTAAAATCACTTACAGAGAATACCAGAAGAACTGTCCGTACAGTTTTAATCAGTTAAAATACGAATTAATCGATTAAAATGTTCTCTGGAATATAGTTTAACTGTTTTAATCGATTAAAATGGTTTCATATCAGTTAAAATCATTAACAGAATAAAATTAACCAATTATTCCTCGTTTAAATCGACTATTATTCTGATACATTCTCTCCAGAACTTGATTAATCAATTGAGTATCAAATAAATCGATTAAAATTATTCTTTCAGTGCAAAATTAATTGTTTATTTCAACACTGTATCATTTTGTACTGCAACTATACAAATTTCATTTCGTGCAAGACAAAATGAAGATCTCTGGTACCTTGACAACTGGTCTGTTCCAAACACATGACAGGTGATATTACAAAATTTTGCAATCTAAAACTAAAGAATGGTGGGATCTGTTGTCTATGGTGATAATAATAAAGGAAGAATTCTTGGAATAGGTGACATAAAATGTGCGAGAATCAGGTATTATTAACAATGTTTTATATGTTGAAGGTTTAAAACATAATTTGATTAGTATTAGCCAGCTGTGTGATAAAGGACACAAAGTTATCTTTGGGCAAAATGAACGTCAAATTATCAAATCAGACTCAGAATAGGTAATGATTACTGGTAAGAGGATCAACAATGTTTACATGTTAGATACTAATTCTGCTAAGAACTGTTGCTTAATTTCTAAAGAGAATGATTCCTGGTTATGGCATAGGAGGTTAGCTCATATTCATATGAATCATCTAAACAAATTGATTTCTAGAGATCTTGTAATTGGCTTACCTAAACTCAAGTTTGTGAAAGACAAAGTATGTGATGCATGTCAAAAGGGGAAACAAGTCAAAAACTCTTTTTCACAGAAAAATATTGTTTCAACATCTAGACCTCTTGAACTTTTGCACATGGATCTCTTTGGTCCTTCTAGAACTATGAGCTTAGGAGGAAATCTATATGCACTGGTTATTGTGGATGATTACTCAAGATTTACCTGGACATTGTTTTTGAAATTAAAATCTGATACTTTACATTTGTTTAAGAAATTTGCGAAACAAATTCAAAATGAAAAAGGCTATTTTATCTCTTGTATTCAAAGTGATCATGGGGGAGAATTTTCAAACGAAAATTTTGATAAATTTTGTGATAAACATGGTATCAAACATATTTTTTCTGCTCCTAGAACTCCTCAACAAAATGGTGTAGTTGAAAGGAAAAACCGTTCCCTTGAAGAGCTTGCTAGGACAATGCTTAATGAGAAAGCACTACCAAAATATTTTTGGGCAGATGTTGTTAGCACTGCTTGCCATGTATTAAACCGTGTTTTAATTAGACCTTTTCTTAAGAAAACCCCTTATGAATTATTCAAAGGTAAAAAGCCAAACATTAACTATTTTAGAGTATTTGGAAGTAAAGTTTTCATCTTAAACAATGGAAAAGAAAATCTTGGAAAGTTTGATTCCAATTCTGATGAAGGTATATTCTTGGGGTATTCATTAAATAGCCATGCTTATAGAATCTTTAATAAAAGGCTAAATACTGTAGAAGAATCTGTCCATGTTATATTTGATGAGACTAACCCAAATATGCGAGAAAATTTCGAATATAGTACGAGAGGAAGACATTTTAACCGATAAAATGTATCGGTTAAAACGCGAGAACCAACAGTTTCTCAAAAACAGATTGAAGAAATTGAAGAAACTGAAGAGGAACTGCCCAAGGAATGGAAAACTCCAAGAAACCTTTCAATTGACAACATCATTGGTGAAATAAATCAGGGAGTTTCCACTAGAAGATCTCTAAATAAGTTTTGCAATCACATGGCATTTGTATCTCAAATTGAACCTAAAAACATATCTGATGCATTAAAGGATAATAACTGGATTAATGCTATGCATGATGAATTAAATCAATTTACAAGAAATGAGGTATGGGAATTAATTCCAAAACCAGATAATGCCAATAATGTAGGAACAAAATGGGTTTTTAGGAATAAAATGGATGAAAACGGCATAATAACTAGAAACAAGGCCATATTAGTTGCTAAAGGGTATAATCAGCAAGAAGGAATTGATTTTGATGAAACATATGCTCCAGTTGCTAGATTAGAAGCTGTTAGACTATTACTTGCCTATGCTTCAATTAAAAATTTCAGGTTATTTCAAATGGATGTCAAAAGCGCTTTCTTGAATGGCTACTTGAATGAAGAAGTTTTTGTTACCCAACCACCTGGGTTTGAAGATCATATTCATCCAGAATATGTTTATAGATTGAAGAAAGCTTTGTATGGTCTCAAACAAGCCCCAAGACAATGGTATGAAAGGTTAAGTAACTTTCTTATTTCAAAGGGCTATCAAAGAGGTTTGGTTGACAAAACTTTATTTCTAAAGAAATTGAATAATGATGTAATTCTGGTTCAAGTATACGTTGATGACATCATATTTGGAGCTACTAATGAGTCTTTATGTAAAGATTTCATCAAAGATATGCAGGGAGAGTTTGAGATGTCTATGATGGGGGAACTGAACTACTTTCTTGGATTACAAGTTAAACAACTTCAAGAAGGAAGCTTTCTTCATCAATTCAAATACTGCACAGAACTCTTAAAGAAATTTGAGATGGAATACTGCAAGGAGGCATCAACACCTATGTCCACAAATTTCTATCTTGATTCTGATGAAAAAGGAAAATCTGTTGATGAAACTAAATATAGAGGGCTTATTGGTTCTTTGCTATATTTAATAGCAAGTAGACCTGACATTATGTTCAGTTTTTGTATGTGTGCCAGGTTCCAATCTGCACCAAAAGAGTCTCATCTTACTGCTGCAAAAAGAATCCTCAAATATCTTAAGGGAACTTTAAATGTTGGGTTATGGTATCCAGGTGAGTCAAAACTAAATCTAGTTGGATACTCTGACTCAGATTTTGCAGGTTGTAAGCTTGATAGGAAAAGCACCAGTGGCACCTGTCATCTCCTTGGAAGCAGTCTAATTTCATGGCACAGTGAAAAGCAGTCATGTGTTGCTCTTTCCACAGCTGAAGCAGAATACATTGCAGCTGGAAGTTGTTGTGCTCAATCTCTTTGGATCAAACAACAGCTTGAGGATTGTGGTTTAATTCTCAGAAAAATTCCTCTCTTGTGTGATAATACTAGTGCCATTATGTTAACTAAAAATCCAATCCAACATTCTAGGACAAAGCATATAGAAATTAGACATCATTTCATTAGAGATCATGTTTTGAAAGGTGATTGCGAAATCTTCTTTATAGAAACTGAAAAACAACAAGCAGATATTTTTACAAAACCTCTTGCTCGTGATCGGTTTTTCAAAATTCGCACTGAATTAGGCATTTTAGATGCATCAAACATTTCTTAGTTTTCAAAACTGAGTGTTTTATTCAATAAAAAATCTTTTAAATCGATTAAAAGAATTTATACAACTTTTTTCCTTACTGTTTTAATCGATTAAATGTCGAAATAATCGATTAAATGCACTTATGTTTTATATTTCAAAGTCCTTCACTGTTTTAATCGATTAAACCTTTATTTCAATCGATTAAAATCATTAAACAAGAACTTTTTAATCGATTTTGTTCTGTTTCTAATTGATTTTTATTCTGGAAAGAAAAATTAAAGGCTTTAGTTAATGGTTTTCTTGTAACATGCTACTAAAGCATGATTCCCTTATCTTTACACGTGTTAATTGTATTCATGACAAACGTGTTAATGAAGATAAGTTTGAATCAACTTTGATTGATCTTTACATGAGTAAAGTATCGTATTTTTCATTTTTTCTATTTTCAAAATCTTTTCAATACATACCTATGCATTGTTTCTCTTCTATTCCCTAGTTTTTTTTATGAAGTCAAAAGGGGGAGAAATAGTTGCTTTTACTTTTGATCAATTTAAAGGGAGAAATAATTCTTAATTTAGGGGGAGCAACAATTTAGGGGGAGAATTAGGAAGATAATTCATTTTTTTATTACTCACTAATCTGTATTATCAAGTGACTTCTTTTGCAGAGTTTTGTTTTCAAAAGTGGTGTTTGTCTTCATCAAATAGGGGGAGACTGAAAGTGATGAAGATCTTATTAAAATACTTTGGCAAAGATCTCATTGATTTGATGAAGTCAAAGATGAAGTCAAAAGCAACTTTGCAGTGGACAAAAGTCATTAAAATAAAAGAGTAGAAGAATTAGTGTGTCTTCAGCTATGCTTAGGTATAATCATTTTATCTTTTTTGCTGCATGAGGTTTCTTCACTTAAAAGATTTTGCAAAATGCCTCTAAAGTTGTTTTAAACAATTAAAAACAAAGTATTTTGACAAAAGCTTTCTTAAATAAGTTTTTAACGGATACAGTTTTGAAATAACTGATTAAAATCACTCATAATGTTAAGAGAAATGTTTTGCTGTATTTTAATCGATACAACTTGATTTTAATCGATTAAAATCACTTGGAGTTCAGGATGATCGATCAGAATACAATTATGACCGATCACAATCAGATATGATCGATCAAAATTGAGTTATGACCGATCAGAACTTTTTTAATCGATTAAAACACGTTTCAATTGATTAAAACCACTTAAGGGTTCAGGATGATCGATCAGAATGCAATTATGACCGATTAAAATCAGTTATGATCGATCAGAATTTAGTTATGACCGATCATAACTCTTTTAATCGATTAAATCTCGTTTCAATCGATTAAAACAACTTAGAAATTTTTTACAAAGCGTTTTAATCGATTAAAACTTATTTTTATCAGTTAAAATAACTTGAAAAGTTTTACAAGAAAGTTTTGCAGTATTTCAATCGATTGAATCGCGAAACAATCGATTAAATCAACTTAGAAGATTTTTTGTAAAGTGTTTTATTGATACAAATGTTGTCGTATCAGTTAAAACAAATCTGTTAAAGAATCAAGAACGTATTAATGGATTAAAAGAAGTTTTAACAGATTTAAACTGCACTTTTAACAGATTAAAAGAATCTTTTAACAGATTGATTAAACCAGCAGTTTTGAAAATCTTCTATAAAAACAGTTTGGCTTAAACTTTTTAAACATACATTGAACATCAGTTTTTACACATCCTTGAGCAATCAATCAAGCAAACTTTAGCACTCTTTTCAAGAAAGATTCGCATCAATTTTTGAAGAAGTTCTTTGAAAATCTTTCTTGAGGCAACTTGATTTCTTTTGAAGAAGAAACACTTACAGCAGAATTGCATAAACTGGTTTGAGCATTCTAGTTTCTTCTTTTTCATTTCTTTACATTCTTTTTGTATTGTTTGGTGCCTGGAATTTGGGCACTGGTTTCTCTGCAGCTGGAAGTTGGTTGTAGAGGTTATCAAGAACTGGAATTTGGTTCTTGGTGAGAGGTTGAGTGTAGGAACTGGAATTTGGTTCTTGTGGTAGATTAAGTGTAAGATTGTAAATCTGTAAAACATTTGATCTAGTGGAACCCAGCTGGAATTTGGCTGGAGACTGGACGTAGCCCTGGTATTGGGTGAACCAGTATAAAACACCGGTGATATCTTTCTTAACCTTTCTCTATTTTAATTTTGTTGCTGCATTTATATTGATTGATTGCTTTGTAATTCAAGAACAGATCTGAAATCTTATTTTTACAAATAGATAATCTGTTATTTGCGAAAAACTTTCAAAGATCAATTCACCCCCCTCTTGATCTCAGCCTTCTTTTCTAACAAATCACACACCTGCAAAGATAACTTTGTTCTCACTAATGATGAGTTCAGAATCGCATAGAAGCGCCCTGATGAAGGTTTTGAGTGAAGCGCACGTACCTAATACAATATCCCAATAAAAAGTTGAGAGGATCATCGGCTACATCACAGCTAGCGATCACCTCACCTTCACAGATGAAGAACTCCCTCCTCAAGGGTCGAGCCATAACAAGCCCTTGCATATTTCCATCAAATGCAAGGAATATCTCATCGCCAAAGTTCTTGTGGATAACGGGTCATCCTTGAACGTGATGCCCAAGTGCACACTTGACAAGTTGACCATCCAAAGAACCCGCATGCGCCCAAGCAACACTATCGTTCGACCTTCGACGGATCCAAACAAGAAGTAGTGGGAGAAATCAATCTGTCAATCCAAATTGGTCCCACTATCTTCAACGTTGAGTTCCATGTGATGGATATTACTCCAGCATACAGTTCTCTCCTTGGCAGACCTTGGATTCACGATGCTAAGGTAGTACCTTCAACGCTCCACCAAAAAGTCAAGTTTATAGTAGACGACAAACTAGTCATGGTCTAAGCAGAAGATGATATCTTGATTAGTGGACCGTCTACCCAACCCTATGTGGATGCGGCTGAAGAGGCCCTTAAAACATCTTTTCAAGCGCTTGAAATTGCCAGTGTAGAGAGACTTCCCAGTAACACGAAGGTAGCCTGCATGATGATGAAGCATGGTTACCATCCTGGCCAAGGGCTTAGGGCAGACTCCCAAGGAATAAAGGAGCCCTCGGAATTCAAAGATAATCCTTTAAAGCATGGCCTAGGATATGACCCTACAAAGGGCCGAGCTGTGAGAAGAAAAGGGAAGTCTCCCCTCCGCACACTCAAGCAACTCTTCCAAATCACATTAGGAGTTCTTTTTCCTTTCTTAAGGGATGTAAACCCAATGATTGTTAGAGATTATCCCCCGGGGCTAGCCCGACCTCCGGGCATTTTTTTGGGCACATATTCCCCTCTTAACTAATAAGAATACAATTCTTACTATTTGCTTCTCTTCTTGTTATTCATGACTAAACCTCATAATAACCATTTTTAAGCAAACGTTTTCTAAAGTGCGTCCAAATAAGCAAAATGTGCCATCGCCAAAATAAATATAATAATCAAACTAATTGACTAGAAACACAAAATAATGTTTTATCTCATCATAATAAAACCGTGTTTCGCCAATATTGTGTAAAAAAGAAAAAAAACATAAATCAAAAGAAGCCCATAGAAGCCAAAGGCCAAAACAAAAAAAAGGGGCAAAATTACCTGGTAGGAAACCCGAACAACAATAAAGGGTAGCCTAGACAGAAGTAAGGTCATCTAGGATTCCACAAAACAAGAAAAAGGAAGTCTAGACAAAAGTCAGGACCAAAATACGATATCCTAGTTTGAAAACCCAAAGGGCAGTTTGGGAAAGTCAATCAGCCATAAGAAAGAAATAGAAACTGACTAAGACGCAAACCCTCAAAACAAAATGTTTGTTTAACATTAGCTTAAACACACTAACCAACCTTGGTCAACCATTCTTACAAAATCCCTCTTTGAATAAAAAATAAAAATAAAAAACCGTCTAAAACACAAGCCCTTGAATAAATTATCCTCTTACTTCTTTTCTCTTGACCCTTATCACAATATTATGATAATTAGTGGGGGAATATGAAGGCATATAATCAATAAGAGGATTGAAACCTCTTGAGGAAGGAAAAATTACACCAACGTGGCAAGTTTGCTTCTCAGTCAACAATTATTCTTCGGTCATATTAAGTCCGGAATGGTACAAACAAGTACAGCTAGAGAACAACATCAGAAGGGCCTCATCTTCAAAAGACACATCAGTTAATCCTTCTGAAAAGTTAACTAAATAGTATTATAGGACACATAACACAAAAACATTGCATGCATAGATGTTTCTAAACAGGGTCCTATATTAAAAAAAAACCCTTTGAAAAGCCCAGACGACCGTCTCGTTTGGCTAGACCGCCGTCTCATCATTCACTAAAATCGAGACCGGCGTCTCGCCATTCGTCAAAGGTGAGACCGCTGTCTCGTTTGGCGAGACGACTATCTCGCCATGTCGCGAAGGGCGAGACTGTCGTCTCGACATTCCAGACGGCGGTCTTGAACCTCAAAATTCGAGACGGTCGTCCCGAATCCCAGACGACGGTCCTGACCAAAAAAGATTTTCTATATATAGGGCTGTTGGGTCAGTTTCACAACATTCCATTCCTGCATCCTCTCATACATCCTCATACATACTTGAGTGTATTTGAGAAAAATGCAACAAGGAGAGTCTTCTAGGCCCCGGAAGAGAGGTCAAGGATCCGACCATAGCACCCCGGCACCATAGGCCCCTCCAGATCCAACTCAGCTCATGCCGCAACATCAGGCCAGGCTGGATCATATTAGGAGCTACTCCTGGCACCCTCTGCTGCGCCTGGACTTCAGCATCCTGACCGAGTTTGGTTGGGATGAGGATGTACGAGGCTACATCCACAGCATTAGGTGGGATTTCCTCCTCCAGGACCCTCCTACCTGCATCTACCGCGAGGTCGTGATGGAGTTCCTCACCTCCGTCACGATGGTTGATATGCTGACACTATTCCCGGTGTCCCTCAAGCGAGGATGGTCTCATACTACATGAACGGGACCTACCGGATGATGACGTTGGATGAGTTCAACGTCACCATGGGCTTCAACCAGCCCGTGGACACCTTGACGCCAGAGTACCAGGGAGCCATTTGTGAGCAGCCAGCTGAAATCACCACTAGTGAGATTTGGGAGGATCTCACCGAGTCGCAGATCCTATCGGCCCTGATGAAAGGTTTGATACTCAACCCTCCTCTCCGCATTTGCCACAAGCTGATGGCGGGGACTATGCACGCACGAAAGGAGAGTCAGGGGAAGATCACCTAGCTCGATCTCTTCGTGCTGCACTGCATGTTGCACGGGCGCTGGTGTAATCCCGACTACTTTTTCTTGAGAGCTCTGAAGGACTTCGGGAGCCGCCCCGTTGGAGCCATCCTCATGGCTCCCCTCATCACCCTGCTGGCCGAGAGATGGGGATGCACCCATGGGGAGGACATTCCCTCTATCCTCCGGCCCGAGCCTATTAGTGGGTCCATGCTCGTCATCATGGGCATGCTCATCAGGCAAGGGTCCCAGTTGACCCTCCACCCGGCGTTTGCTATGACTTTGTACATCCAGGATCTGGATGAGTTGGAGGAGATTCCCATGCCCCCTGGACTTTCCTGGCGTCCACCGCCACATGGATGATATCCTCCAGCAGTTAGATCAGATGTCCCTAAGACAGGACGTCTTCAAGACGCGGCTGGAGACCATTAGCCAGAGGCAAGAAGGAATGATACAGAGCCTAGACACGATCGGTCAGCATGTGCTCGACATGATTCGGAGCCAGGAAGAATTTCAGAGGCACATGACCCAACAGTTTCCTCCTCCTGAGCCGTCTTCAGCCTCGCAGTCAAGTCCACCGCTGTCTTAGGTACACTGTTGTATATATATCTATTGTACAAAATTCATGATATATAAATAAAATCTTTTGGTTAAGCAATTTGCCTTTACTCTCTTTAAAAAAAAAGCAAGCGTAATAAAAGAGACTAAAAAGTAAAAAGGCTTACGCACTATCCCCAAAAATCCAAAATCCAAAATCGCGAGAAAAAAGAGAAAACCGTAGAAAAAGGCGAGATTAAAAATCCCAAGCATTAACAACCATTCTCTCATCAAAGAGAAAAGACAAACAAGCAAAACGCCCACCTGCTCAGAAGCGTTACTGATGTAAAATAAAGTAGGTGCATAATTATAAGAAGATAAGGTGCAGAATTTTAAGCAATAAGTAAGCAAACTCTAGGAAAATTCCCACTGGACATGAAGATAGTTGTCTATCTAGATGTGAAGGTTCATTTCCAAGGATTATGGAGGGAGGAAGAGATGGAATGAAACTAGAAAAGAATAAAGACAAGGGCTGGAAAATTGGACCAGCCCCTTGGATAAATAAATGAAGGGAAGAAATAATGAAGAAAAGAGGAAGAGAAGAGAATTATGGTGGTGCTGGAGTGTTGGCACGCCACTAGGGGGATGAGCCTGTTGAAACATACAAGGTTATGAATGTTGAACATACATGGATATGAAGCTTGTAGATTTTGATGATGATTCAAGAACAAAGGACTTAAAGATTTGAAGACTTGTAATATTATGAAATAACTCTATTTTTATGATTTTGAGTCTGTAATATTAGAGTCCAAGATAGCCAGCACATAGTCTACTCTTTAAAGGTTCTAAAGACTCATTTTTATAAAAAAAAAAAAAGACTGGATTAATCGATTAAATGGCAGGATAATCGATTATTATAGAGAGAAAAACCATTTTCAGCATCTGCTCTCTAGAATAATCGATTAAAGCCTCTGTTAATCGATTAATAGGGCTGTTAATCGATTAATTGCTCAGTTAATCGATTAAATTGAGTGGTTTTGGGTTCCAGGTGAATTTGGCTCTGGAATAATCAATTAACACTCAAGTTAATCGATTATTTGAATCAGATATGTGTTTTGAAGTTCAAAATTGGACCAAGTTTCGAAAACCCTATTCCCAATTCATCTGTTTTCGAAAATCCCTAATTCTCAAACCCTAATCTCTCTACTTAAGGTTCTCTAAGGCTCTCTGCAAAGTGAACAACCTTTTTCAAACAAAAGTTGAGAGCTATGATTACCAGAGAACTGTTTGTTGGAGGAAAAAGGGGCTTTTGGAACCTAGTGTGGGCTAGAAGCAATAATGTCGCCGCCGTCAAAACGAGGTAGTCGGAGCGACGCGATGATTTCGACTTTCCATTTTTCGCGTTTTTTTATTGATGGTTACAACGCCTTTAGGTTGTCCGATAACCGGGCTGAACCTAGAGGCGAGGTTTTCGAAAGGGCGCTCTTGGATTGTCCGATAACCGGGCTAATCCAAGAGCTAGTTTTGAAGGGTTCTCTGGAGTTGCCACCGATGTTTTTACCGGAAACATCGGAAAAGGGTTTAAAAGGCGTTGGTTTTCGAAAAACCAACTTTGGTCGTTAGAACCAGAGTTGGGTAAGGGAGTTAGTTACGCGTAAAGGAAGGGTTAGTTCCTTTACGACGCCCCTTTCGGGTTCCCTATGATAGGCCAGCTTACTTAAATGATTAAACCGGAAAAATATGCTTTTACCCTTTTATTTGCGGAATTTAAAATTACGACTACATGGCCCTAGTATCTATTGCATAATTTAAATAAAGCGGTAAAAGGTAAAGGGAGAAAGTAGAAACCTTCGGAGCAAGCTTTCTATTAATTCTTTAAAATTTAGGGTGCTATGCGGCAACCCTTCACTCTACACAGCGTCAGAAACCTCTCGAAACGCTCAGAAAACACTCTTAGAAATGCTCAGAAACTCCGAAAATGCTTCGGAGGGGTTCTAGAGAGAGAATTTGAAGAAAAGTCTAGAGAGAATGAGGAAGAACTGTGTGAAATGAGGGGAATGGGGGCCCTATTTATAGCGATTTGTGCCTGTCAGGTCGAGACGGGCCGTCTCGTCTGACAAGGTCAAGACGACCGTCTCGCCAATCGAGACGGCCGTCTTGCCTTGCAGGAATGGCGAGACAGCCATCTCGCCAAACGAGACGATAGTCTCGCCATTCGTGAGTGGCGAGACGGCCGTCTCGTCAAACGAGACGGCCATCTCGCCATTTGCGCAAGGCGAGACGACGGTCCCGAATCTGGGACGACAGTCTTGACCTTAAAAGGCGAAAATCCTTATTTTTGTGCTAAAAATCCCTCCTATCCTAGTATGGGGCCTAATAGTCTCTCCTAGTGGCTTCTTAGGCTTCATCCATCTTCGAAAAGGAGGTCTTCTAGGCTTTATTATGAGGTCGGGCAAGATTTGGGGTCTACAGCTGCCCCCCCTTTACCCGACTAGTCGACTGCTGACCTGTTGTGCCGAGGAAATCGACTGGAGGGTAAAGGAGTTGACCTTCTTGCCTGGCTAGTCCTTCAGATGCTCCGTCTTTGTGGCGGTTGATCTTCTGGAGAAAAAGTGTGTGGTGCGCCTCTGGGATGCTCCTTCTTGTAGAAGCCGATCCTTTGGGCTGATGAGCACGAACCCTCATTTGGTTTGACGAGTATGAACCCTCGCCCGGTTTGACGAGTATGAACCCTCGCCCGGTGAACCCCCTTTTGTAAGGCTCGATGAGTATACACCCCCATCTGGTGTTTGACGAGTATGAACCCCTGTCCGGTAAGCCCCCTTTTGTAAGGCCCGATGGGTATGCACCCCCATCTGGTGTTTGTGCCTCCGGATGCTCCTTCTTGCAGTAGCCGATCCTTCAGCTGTGGTGGCAGCTTACTGCTCTAGATCATGCGTCGGGCATTGAGACGTGCTTGCTTTTGTTTGCTGAGGTTTGTCCGGTCTGTGCCGGGGACTTTGTGTTCATCCAGCCTTGTTGATTGCTGGGGATTCTTTGCTTTTGATTTTTTGATGGTGATCACCTGACTCTTGCTGGTAGGTCGGGCATTGTTGGTTGTTTTACATAACTGACGAGGTCTTACCGGGGGACCCCTGAGTGCTTTTTATTTATGTAAGTATGAAATTGACCTTTTTACACGAATGTCTTTTTGGTCTTTTATTTATTTGAAGTATATTTGTTTGTTTTGACAAATTCCTTTTCGTGCAACTACTTGTGTGTGGATGTTTTTGATGCAATTTTATTTTAGTTGGGGGGCATCTAGAAAGTGATTGGTACTTTCTGTTTCTTTTGTTGTTCTATCGCGACTTTTCTTTTTGTTTTAGCCCTATCTTTTTCCTAGACCGCCCTTTACGGGTTTTCGATCTAGCGGGCTTAATTCTTGCTTAGGATATTGAGGTGGTTTCTTTTTTCTTTTTACGAAGGCCTTAACTTTTGCCTAGACCGCCCTTTACGGGTTTTCGATCTAGCAGGCTATCTTGTACTTTTTGCTTGGGAAGGCCCTGGTCGGTGCTGTTTTGTCTTGTTTTTCTTATGCTTTCTTGATTCGCTTGTTTTATGCATACTTATGTTTCGTTAATACAGAGGCATTCTTGCAAGCAGGTAAAGAGAAAAGAAGACAATTTTATTGATGTAAACGAATGATTTATCTCTACAGGAGGATTTACAAAGGATTTTAGAAGCAGGGCTTGGCCAAGGTTGGCTGAACTGTATAGGGTATACACAACCATGTCCATGATTTCTGTTTCTCTGCTTTTCCTGGTCGCTTCAATTGAGATGCTCGAGCTCGGAGTGAAGATCATGCGAAGTCTACTTGCTTCTGTGAAGGTATTACCTTAGTCGCCTTTGTGGTTTTCGGCTAAGGTAATCATTGCTCTTTGTGCCCCCCCTTTTTTTGTTTTTTTTTTGTTTTTTTTTTGGAACCTCTAATTTTTGCCTAGGACGTATCCTAGCGAGGAGTGTGTGGACCCTATCTTTTGCCCAGGACGCTCTTTACGAGTTTTCATCCTGACAGGTCATGAGCAATGTCTTCAGGCGTAGTATTTCTTTACCGCATCTGAGTTGATAGGATGTCGAAGCTCTTCTCCATACATGTTAGTGAGGATGAGGGCTCCTCCTGAGAAGGCTCGCTTGACCACAAAGGCTCCCTCGTAGTTTGCTGTCCATTTCCCGATTTTGTCTTTCTGGGTTAGAAGCAGTTTCTTTATCACTAGGTGAAAGTGATGAAGATCTTATTGAAATACTCTGACAAAGATCTTGTTGATTTGATGAAGTCAAAGATAAAGTCAAAGTCATCTTTGTAGTGGTCAACAGTCACTTAGATAAAAGAAGTAGAGGGATTAGTGTGTCCGCAATGAAAGTGATGAAGATCTTATTGAAATACTTTGGCAAAGATCTCATTGATTTGATGAAGTCAAAAGCAACTTTGCAGTGGACAAAAGTCACTAAGATAAAAGAGTAGAAGAATTAGTGTGTCTTCAGCTGCTTAGGTATAATCATTTTATCTTTTCTGCTGCATGAGGTTTCTTCACTTAAAAGATGTTGCAAACTGCCTCTAAAAATGTTTTAAACAATTAAAAACAAAGTAGTTTTGACAAAAGCTTTCTTAAACAAGTTTTTAACGAATACAGTTTTGAAATAACCGATTAAAATCACTCAAAATGTTAAGAGAAATGTTTTTACAGTATTTTAATCGTTACAACTTGATTTTAATCGATTAAAATCACTTGGAGTTCAGGATGATCGATCAGAATACAATTATGACCGATCAGAATCAGATATGATTGATCAAAATTGAGTTATGACCGATAGAAACTATTTTAATCGATTAAAACCACTTAAGGGTTCAGGATGATCGATCAGAATGCAATTATGACCGATCAGAATCAGTTATGATCGATCAGAATTTAGTTATGATCGATCAGAACTCTTTCAATCGATTAAATCTCGTTTCAATCGATTAAAACAACTTAGGAAATTTCTTCACAGCGTTTTAATCGATTAAAACTTATTTTTATCAGTTAAAATAACTTGAAAAGTTTTACAAGAAAGTTTTGCAGTATTTCAATCGATTGAATCGCGAAACAATCGATTAAATCAACTTAGAAGATTTTTTGTAAAGTGTTTTAATTGATACAAACGTTGTCGTATTAGTTAAAACAAATATGTTAAAGAATCAAGAACGTATTAATAGATTAAAAGAATCTTTTAACAGATTAATTAAACCAGCAATTTTGAAAATCTTCTATAAAAACAGTTTGGCTTGAACTTTTTTAACATACAATTGTACATCAATCTTTAGCAATCAATCAAGCAAACTTCAGCACTCTTTTCAAGAAAGATTCGCATCAGTTTTTGAGAAGTTCATTAAAAATCTTTCTTGAGGCAATTTGATTTCTTTTGAAGAAGAAACACGTACAGCAGAATTGCATAAACTGGTTTAAGCATTCTAGTTTCTTCTTTTCATTCTTTTACTGTACTGTTTGGTGCCTGGAATTGTGGGCATTGGTTTCTCTGCAGCTGGAATTTGGTTGTAGAGGTTGTCAAGAACTGGAATTTGGTTCTTGGTGAAAGGTTAGGTGCAAGAACTGGAAGTGTGGTTCTTGTGGTAGATTAAGTGTAAGATTGTAAATCTGTAAAACATTTGATCTAGTGGAACCCAGCTGGAATTTGGCTGGAGACTGGACGTAGCCCTGGTATTGGGTGAACCAGCATAAAACACCGATGATATCTTTCTTAACCTTTCTCTATTTTAATTCTGTCGCTGCATTTATATTGATTGATTGCTTTGTAATTCAAGAACAGATCTGAAATCTTATTTTTACAATTAGATAATCTGTTATTTGCTAAAAACTTTTAAAAATCAATTCACCCCCCCTCTTGATCTAAAACTACTTTTCTAACAATTGGCATCAGAGCGAGGTGCTTGAAAGTTATTCAAGTTCTTCGATCCATGGTTGAAAACAGATTACCGTTTTCTGAGGGAGCTTCTATTAACAGACCTCCACTGTTTTGTGGAACAGATTATCCTTTTTGGAAAATTAGGATGAAGATCTTTATTGAGTCTATTGATAGAAATGTTTGGGATGTAATTTCTAATGGCCCTTTAATTACAGAAAAAGAATGGTCCAGTCTAAATGATGAGGAAAAGAAAAAAGTTCAAAATGATTGCACTGCTAAAAACATAATTACTTCTGCACTTAACATGGATGAGTTTTTCAGGGTATCCCAGTGCAAATCTGCCAAGGAGATGTGGGATGTTCTTGAGGTTACTCATGAAGGGACAACAGATGTAAAAAGAGCCAGAAAGCATACTCTCATAAGAGAATATGAACTGTTCAAAATGCAAACTGGTGAAAGCATTGCAGATGTGCAGAAGCGATTTACTCACATCATTAATCATCTAATGGGCCTAGGTAAGACCTTTGATAAAGAAGAATTAAATATTAAAGTCTTGAAATGTCTTGACAGGTCTTGGCAGCCAAAGGTCACAACAATTTCAGAGTCAAAAGATATGTCCGTAATGACAACAACTTCTCTGTTTGGCAAACTCAGAGAACATGAAATGGAAATCAACAGATTTAATGAACAAGAAGTCTTTGAGAAGAAAAGCAGAAGTATAGCACTTAAAGTTGAAGAAAAAAAATCAAGAATCAGAAGAGGAAAGTGAGAACCTTGGACTGCTTGTCAGGAAATTCAACAAGTTTCTCAAGAAAAAGATTCAAGACAAGGAAAAACATAAAAGGTATGAGAAAAAAACTGATTCTTCTAACTTTAAATGCTATGGCTATGGTAAGCAGGGCCATGTAAGGATGGAGTGCCCAGAAAGGAACAAATATAATGACAAGAAAGAAGAGAAAGTCAAAAGAAGAGCCTATATAGCATGGGATGACAATGACACTTCATCAACAGACAATTCTGATAATGAAGAAGCCAACTTATGCCTAATGGCAAGTCAAAATCCTCAATCTAGCTCTTCTTCAAACTTAGTGGATTATAATTCATTACAAGAAGCATTTAATGAAATGCATGAAGAGGCTAAGAAACTGCAAAAAGAAAATGATCGGCTAAAAGGATTGAATAATTGGTTGGTAAATAAAGTAGATTCTCTTGAAAAAAGAATTCTTGAAGATGAAACTGATTGTGATTTCTTAAAATTAATTCATGATAATTCTGATTGTGCATGTAATAAACCCTGTAATAATTGTTCAGAATTACAAAAGAAAATTCATTTTTTATCTCAAACTGTTTCAAGGTTTACACAAGGTCAAGCCAATCTTGACATTTTACTTGGGTCACAAAAACTAATTTTTGACAAATCTGGAATAGGATTTAAATCTAGAAAAACAAATGTAAATAAGAAACCATACTCTGTGATTAAATGTTTTTACTGCATGAAAAGAGGTCATTCAGTAAAATACTGTAGAATTAAAAAGTATGCTATTCCTAGAGGAAAAATGAAATGGATTCCAAAGTTAAAGTAATTTCAAATAACCTAATTGGACCCAGTAATTATAAAGGGTACTAGAAACATGTTAAATTTGTTTTGCAGGAACAAAATCTGGGAATCCCTTGGAGTTCAAAACAGCGAATCAGGTTCTGTTCTCATAAACTAATTGTTTTAATTGATATAAAACAGTATTAATCGATTA
>OY731400.1:50784797-50880240 GCA_963425845.1 Sphenostylis stenocarpa
TCGAGTCCGCACTTGCTAAACTCTTGTGGGTACCTACCCTCACCAGGTATGAATCTGCATTTGCTAGATTCTTGTGAGTACTTACCCTCACCAGGTACGAGCCTGCATTTGCTAAGCTCTTGTGGGTACCTACCCCCACCAGGTATGGATATTGCCCATTTGCTAGATTCTTGTGGGTACCTACCCTCACCAGTGTACAAGCCCGCATTTGCTAGGCTCTTGTGGGTACCTACCCCCACCAGGTACGAGCTCTCGCATTTGCTAAACTCTCTGTGAGTACTTACCCTCGGGCACGGTACGAGTCCTACGTTTGCTAAGCTCTTGTGGGTACTTACCCCAACAGGTATGAATCTGCATTTGCTAGATTCTTGTGAGTACTTACCCTCACCAGGTACGAGCTTGCTTTTGCTAAACTCTTGTGGGTACCTACCTCAGGTATGAATCCGCATTTGCTAGATTCTAGTGAGTACTTACTCACTAGGTAATGAGCCCGCATTTGCTACTCTTGTGGGTACCTACCCCCACCAGGTACGAGTTCGCTTTTGCTAAACTCTCTATGAGTACTTACCCTCACACAGTACGAGCCTGCGTTTGTTAGCTCTTGTGGGTACCTACCCCACCAAGTACGAATCTGCATTTGCTAGATTCTTGTGGGTACTTTCCCCCACTAGGTTCGAGTCCGTGTTTGCTAAACTCTACCGGATGGCTAAACAGAAAAGCAAAAAAAAATAAAGAATCCCCGGCAAGACCGGATGGCTAAACAAAAAAAGCCAAAAAAAAAGAATCCCCGGCAAAATCGGATGACTAAAACAGAAAAGTCAAAAACAAAATCAATCACTCCGCACGGATGGACGCATGATAAAAAACAGTAAGCTGCCAACACATCTCCAAAATCGGATGAGGGTTTGTACTCATCAAACACAAGATTGATTACCAAAAAGAGCATCCTGAGAGCCTTGCAGAACGGAGCTCGTCAAGAATCTAGCAAATGCGGATTCGTACCATGTGAGGGTAAGTACTTAGAAAGAGTTTAGCAAACACAGACTCGAACCTAGTGGGGGAAAGTACCCACAAGAATCTAGCAAAAGCGGATTCATACCTGGTGGGGGTAGGTACCCACAAGAGCCTTGCAAAACGGGGCTTGTTAAGAGTTTAGATAAATGCAAACTCGAACCTAGTGGGGGAAAGTACCCACAGGAATCTAGCAAGTGCAAATTCAGACCGGGTGGGGGTTTAAACTCACAAGAGCTTAGCAAATGCAGGCTCATACCGTGTGAGGGTAAGTACTCACAAAGAGTTTAGCAAACGCAGACTCGAACCTAGTGGGGGAAAGTACCCACAAGAATCTAGCAAATGTGGATTCGTACCTTGTGAGGGTAAGTACTCACAAAGAGTTTAGCAAACGCGGACTCAAACCTAGTGGGGGAAAGTACCCACAAGAATCTAGCAAACGCGGATTCGTACCGTGTGAGGGTAAGTACTCACAAGAGCTTAGCAAACGCAGGCTCGTACCGTGTGAGGGTAAGTACTCACAAAGAATTTAGCAAATGCGGACTCGTACCTGGTGGGGGTAGGTACCCACAAGAGCTTGGCAAATGCGGGCTCATACCTGGTGAGGGCAAGTACTCACAAGAATCTAGCAAATGCGGATTCATACCTGGTGGGGGTAGGTACCCATAAGAGCTTAGCAAATGCGGGCTCGTACTTGGTGAGGGTAAATAATCACAAGAGTTTAGCAAATGCGGACTCGAACCTGGTGGGGGGTTTGTACTCATAAGAGCCTTATAAAAGGTGGTTCGGACCAGATGGGGGTTCATTATCATCAAACCAAATAGGGGTTGGTACCTATCAGAAATATTTATCATCCAGAGGATCAGCAACTTCCGCAAAGGAGCATCCGAAGGATGACCGGGCAAAAGGCTTAACTCCTTCACCTACCAACTAATCTTGTGGACACATTAGGCCAATAGTTAGTTAGGCAGGTGAAGGGGGGGCAGCTGTAAACCCCTAATTTTTCTCGGCCTCTCAATAAAGACCAGAAGACTTTCTCTCTGAAGGTAGGTAAAGCTTCGGTGGATGTCCATCGGCATCAACCGGCTTTCGTATGAAGAAAGGAAAGCTTCCCTAGAGTCCTAAAACACAAAATTTGACCAGAACACAAAATTTGACCAGAACACTCGAGACAACCGTCCCAAAAAGCGAGATAGTCGTCCCAAACAGGCGAGACGCACGTCCCAAATGTGAGATGCACGTCTCAACCAAAAAAACAGCTTGAGACGACCGTCCCAACTTCCAGACGGTCATCCCGAGTTTGCTGGCTGAAAAAACTATAAATAGGGACCTTAGATGACGTTTTTTCACACACCTCATTCCTCTCTTCTCTCCCTCTTTCGAATGATCTCTCCGATTGCGTATAAGGTAACAATCGGTTAAGGAATTTTCTTCCGGCATTCGATTCTTCTTAAAGTTTTTGTAGTGTTGGTCCCGTATTCGGGGAGGAGAGTGTGTGTAGTTCGGGGGATTGCCAAAATGCATCCTCACAGTTGAAAAGTTGTAATAAAAGCTTGCTACGAAGGTTCTTTTCACTTCTTTTCTCTTTTATTGCTTTATTTACTGCTTTATGTATGCAATAGAAAATAGAATCATGTAGATAGCCATTTTTTAATATTGTGTAATAAAATAGGGTAATAGCATAATTTCTCTTAATCTTTACTTTATGAATTAATCAGTCATAGGGAACCCGAAAGGGGCGTTGTGGGGGTGCTAACACCTTCCCCACGCGTAACTAGCTCCCTTACCTAACTCTGGTTATAATGGCCAAGTTTGGTTTTTCTTAAAATCAACGCCTGTCGCCGCCGTTCGTTTCGACGTCTAGGGACATCTCGAACGTTTATGTGAGCGGTCGCGAAAAGATAGTTTAGACTTGCGTTTTATTTTTAAAATGTGTTCATTGCTTCCGAGGTGCTCAACAACTGAACTATCCTCTAATAAAAGTAAGGTTTTCGCAAAAGGGTTCTTATGGAGTCACCACCAATGTTTTGATCATAAACATTGGAAAAGGATAAAAAAGCGTTGATTTTAAGAAAAACCAAACTTGGCCATTATAACCAGAGTTGGGTAAGGAAGTTAGATACGCGTGGGGAAGGTGTTAGCACCCCCACGACGCCCCTTTCGGGCTCCCTATGACGGATTAATTCATCAAGTAAAGATTATGAGAAATTACGCTATTACCCTATTTTATTGTACAATATTAAAAAATGGCTATCTACATGATTCTATTTTCTATTACATATAGAAAGCAGTAAATAAAGCAATAAAAGAGAATAGAAGTGAAAAGAACCTCCGTAGCAAGCTTTCTATTATAACTCTTCAACTGTGAGGATGCGTTTTGGCAATCCCCCGCACTACAAGGACTCTCCTTCCCGAATACAAGACTGACTCTACCAAAATTTTAAGAAGTATCGAATGCCGGAAGAATCTTCCTTAACCGATTGTTACCTTCTTAGGCAATCGGAGAGTTCATTCGAAAGAGGGAGAGAAGACAAGTGTCTGGTGTGTGTAAAAACGCTCAAATGAGCTCCTATTTATAGTTTTTTCAGCCAGGCAGCTCGAGACGGCCGTCTGGGGTGCAGAAAACAGGGATGCCCGTCTGTAGGGGTCGAGACGACCGTCTGGGATCTGGGACGACCGTCCCAAGTGTCAAAATTGGGTGGGATGACCGTTTGGCATGTGGGTCGGCCATCTAGACTGACTGGGACGGCTGTCCCAACTTCTGGGACGGCTGTCTTGAGTGTTTTGGCCAGATTTTGTGTTCTGGGACTCCCGGGAAGCTTTCCTTTCCTCAGACGGAAGCCGATTGATGCCAATAGACGTCCACCGAAACTTCATCTTCAGATAGAAAGTCTGCTTAGGCTTTATTGAGAGGTCAGGCAAAATTAGGGGTCTACAGCTGCCCCCCCTTCACCTGCCTAACTAATTGTTGGCCTAATGTGCCCAAAAGTTAGTTGGTAGGTGAAGGAGTTAACCCTTTTTGCCCCGTCATCCTTCGGATTCTCCTTTGCTTAAGTTTGCTGATCCTCTGGATGATAAATATGTTTTTGATAGGAACCAACCCCTATCTGGTTTGAACCTTTCTTCTATAAGGCTCTGGTGAGTACTTACCTTCACCAAGTACGAGTTCGCATTTTGCTAAACTTTTGTGGGTACTTACCCACACCATGTATGAATCTGCTTTTGCTAGATTCTGATGAGTACCTACCCTCAGTCGGTATGAACTTTATTCTATAAGGCTCTTGTGGGTACCTACCCCCACCTGGTATGAATCTGCATTTTGCTAGATTCTGATGAGTACCTACCCTCATCCGGTATCAACCCTATTCTTATAAGGCTCTTGTGGGTACCTACCCCCACCTGGTACGAACCCCGTTCTGCAAGGCTTTTGTGGGTACCTACCCCCACTTGGTACGAACCCCGTTCTGCAAGGCTTTTGTGGGTACCTACCCCCACCTGGTACGAACCCCGTTTTGCAAGGCTCTTGTGGGTAACTACCCCCACCTGGTATGAACCCCATTCTGCAAGGCTCTTGTGGGTACCAACCCCCACCTGGTACGAACCCCATTCTGCAAGGCTCTTGTGGGTACCTACCCCCACCTGCTACGAACCCCGTTCTACAAGGCTCTTGTGGGTACCTACCCCCACCTGGTACGAACCTCGTTCTGCAAGGCTCTTGTGGGTACCTAGCCCCACCTAGTACGAACCTCGTTCTGCAAGGCTCTTTTGGGTACCTACCCCCACCTGGTACGAACCCCGTTCTGCAAAGCTTTGGTGGGTACCAACCCCCACCTGGTACGAATCTGGATTTTGCTAGATTCTGATGAGTACCTACCCTCATCCGGTACGAACCTTATTCTATAAGGCTCTTGTGGGTACCTACCCCCACCTGGTACGAACTCCGTTTTTGCAAGGCTCCTGTGGGTACCTACCCCCACCTGGTACGAACCCCGTTCTGCAAGGCTCTTGTGCGTACCTACCCCCACCTGGTATGAATCTGCATTTTGCTAGATTCTGATGAGTACCTACCCTCATCCGGTACAAACCTTATTCTATAAGGCTCTTGTGGGTACCTACCCCACCTGGTACGAACCCCGTTTTGCAAGGCTCTTGTGGGCACCTACACCCACCTGGTACAAACCCCATTCTGCAAGGCTCTTGTGGGTACCCACCCCCACCTGGTATTGTCGCCGTCGTAAAAAAGAGGCGGTCGGAGCGACACGATGGTTTCGACTTTCCAATTTTCGCGTTTTTATTGGTGTGGTTACAACGCCTTTAGGTTGTCCGATAACCGGGCTGAACCTAGAGGCGAGGTTTTCGAAAGGGCGCTCTTGGATTGTCCGATAACCGGGCTAATCCAAGAGCTAATTTTGAAGGGTTCTTTGGAGTTGCCACTGTTAGAATCGTGTAGCAGAATGTTCGCGTGGTCGGACAAAAACCAAGAGGGGAGGTGAATTGGTTTCTTAATAAAAATTAGGTTTTCAAAATTTTTCCCAAATTTTACCGATTAAAAACTGTGTAAATGTAAATAGAGAAGAGAAGAGAATCTTACATAGGAGATTTATACTGGTTCGGATCAAAATACCCTACGTCCAGTTGCTAATCACTCAAAGAGAGGATTAACGCTGTCACTATAATCAAATTGTTACAATACAAATTACAATGGAAAAGATAAAGTTAAAGATAACACCTCTCTTGAAACCCACAAGAGATGAAGAACAACTTTTCCCAGAGACGGCACAGCACACAATCCACTAAGAACTCCACTTAGTGATTCTTATCGCTTCTAGCCCACACCAGGTTCCAAAAGCCCCTTTTTCTTGCAACAAATAGTTCTCTGGCACTACATCACTTAACTTTTGTATGAAAAAGGTTGTTCTTTCTTTCTGAGTGCCATAGAAGAGTTTAAGTAGAGAAATTAGGGTTTAGGAATTGGGGATTTCGAAACTAGGGTTCTTGGAAATAGAGTTTTCGAAAATAGGTTTGATTTGAAGTTAAAAATCAAAATATGACTGAAATAATCGATTAAATGAAGTGTTAATCGATTAAACCAGAGCCAAAAATCAACAGAACCCAAACCACTCTGTTTTAATCGATTAAAAGGGGGTTTAATCGATTAAACCGCCTGTTAATCGATTAAAAGTTGGTTTAATCGATTAAACCAGTGAGTTGTTACAGAAAATGATTTTTCTCACTGTTTTAATCGATTATTTCCCTATTTAATTGATTAAAGCCGAGCCTGGATGATAAATTTGAGCTTTTTGAAGCTTCTAAGGTGCATACTATGTACCAGCTATCTTAAACTCTAATATTACAGACTCAATCTAATTGAAACAGAGTTATTACAATACAAAACAAGTCTTCAACACTCTAAGTCTTTGTGTTCTTGAATCATCATCAAAATCAACAATCTTCATGTCCATCAAGTGCAACATCAAGTCCTTGAATGTTCAACAGCCGCTGATGTTTTTACCGGAAACATCGGAAAAGGAAAAAGGCATTGGTTTTCGAAAAACCAACTTTGGTCATTAGAACCAGAGTTGGGTAAGGGAGTTAGTTACGCGTAAAGGAAGTGTTAGTTCCTTTACGACGCCCCTTTCGGGTTCCCTATGATAGGCCAGCTATTCTGAGTAAATAAACCGGAAAAGACGCTTTTACCCTTTTATTGTACGGAATTTAAATTATGACTACATGGCCCTAATGTCTATTGCATAATTTAAAATGAGGCAGTAAAAGATAGAGAGAGAGTAGAAACCTCCGAAGCAAGCTTTTCTATTAACTTTTGGAAATTTAGGGTGCTATGTGGCAGCCCTTCACTCTACACAGCGTCGGAAACCTCTCGAAACGCTCGAAAACACTCTTAGAAACGCTCAGAAACTCCGGAAATGCTTCGGAGGGGTTCTAGAGAGAGAATTTGAAGAGATTTCTAGAGAGAAGGAGGAAGAACTGTGTGGAATGAGGGGAATGGGGGCCCTATTTATAGGGATTCGCGCCTGTTAGGTCGAGATGGGCCGTCTCGTCTGACAAGGTCGAGACGACCGTCTCGCCACTTGTGCAAGGCGAGACGGCGGTCTCGACCCCAAAAGGCGAAAATCCTTATTTTTTTGCCAAAAATACCTCCTATCCTAGTATGGGGCCTAATAGTCTCTCCTAGTGGTTTCTTAGGCTTCATCCATCTTCAAAAAAGAGGTCTTCTAGTCTTTATTTTGAGGCCGGGCAAGATTAGGGGTCTATAGAAGCAAATAGGAGAACCTGGGGGGTAGATATCATAGACATGATTGATGTAGCTCATACAATGTAGCCAACCTTGACCAGTCATTCTTCTAAATTCTTTTGTAAACCCTCTGAAAAAATAAATAACCTTTGTTTATATCAATAAAAGTATCTTTCATTTCCTTTCTCTTGACCAATTTATGAAATTGCCTCTTTATTGATGAATCATAAACATGCACAAAGTCTTTTTGTCATAATCGTGCATCATAAACAAGGAAGCATAGCAAGCAAAAAGGAATAATGCCTGCTAGGAGAGTCTTAGGCAAAAATTAGGGCAGCCTACTTGATCGAAAACCACAAAAGGGCGGTCTAGGAAAAAGTTAAGGCATTCATAAAAAGAAAAAAAAATAGCCCGCTAAGATATCCTAGGCAAAAATTAAGGTAGCCTGCTAGATCGAAAACCCCAAAAAGGGTGGTCTAGGCAAAAGTTAGGGCTAAACCAAAATAAATAAAGGAGGAGTCCATCAGCAGAATCATGAAAGTCCACAGGAGAATGACAGTCACTTTTCTAGATGCATAAAATAAAAGAATAGGTTGCATTTAGGGCATTCACACATAAGTAGTTGCACAAAACGACTTTGTCAAAATCAACAAAAAGAAAAATAAAAAATCTCTCTAAATAAATAACAAAAAACGAAAAGCATGCATGTTTGTGATTGAAAATAGGAAGCACCCAGACTAAGTCTCCAAATAAAACTCCCCTCAAGAAAATGAAGCAAGTTGCCATCAATAAAGCAACCAAGACAAAACAAGGGCTCCCAAGATCCAGAAGCTCTGACCATCATCCTTCTACTAAAAAAAAGAGAAGGAAGCAACATATAAAAGCCGATGGAAAGGCTTGATCATCCCCAAGAGGATCCTTGCCTACTCCAAAGGCAAAACAAAAATATTACCCTCAAGGCTCAGCATCACCACCACATGAGTCATCAAGCATACTCATCTCCATACCACATTCCCCAAGGAAAATAAGGGGCTCAAGAGAAGAAAACCCTTTATTCCCAACGGATAACCCAAAAAGAGAAAAAGGTCGTGGCTAAGGCCAAGTGGGTCACAACCAAGAAAAAGAAAGAAAAACAAAGACAAGGAATTAGAAATTCCTCCCCAACTGAATAAGAGCTTCATAAAAACCAGCTCACACCAGCATCAATCAAGGAGCCAAGACTTCATCCCTCAGAGGGCAAACCAAAATCAGATCCCCAGGGAAACAACTAATTCCATAGTAGATCACCAAAAAGAAAAGATATATCCCCCTAGTGAGCCTACTGCAAAGGCAAACTCCAGACTTTTATCCCCAGAAAGTTGTTTGCCTGTGCATAGGCAAGACCTGGCAAGCAAAGAGCCAGTATTCCCCAAGCAGAACATCAGCCTATTCAGAGGCAAAAGCAGTGCAATCAAGAATGTCTTCACTTAAGATGAAGCATCCGCCTACTCAGAGGCATCATTATTAGAATCAACAAATCCCCAGTGGATTCCCGCCTACCCAAGAGGCATTTATCAAGAATCCCCAACAACCAACAAAGTCCAATGGCTAATGGAAAAGCCCAAAAGAAAAGAATCCCCGACAAATCGGACGACTACATCAAGAAAAGTCAAATATTCTCAAGCAAGAATTATTCCCCAAGAAGTCGGCGCATGACCAAACTCAGTAAGCCGCCATCACAGATTTTTTAGTCTAAAGAAGAGGACTCAAATCCGATGGGGGTTCGTACCCATCAATTGAAGGATTAAAGATAAAATCCTGAGGACCAGTCCAGAGAAAAGGACTCTAACCTGATGGGAGTTCGTACCCATCAACCACATGGGTAAAGATAAAACCCCGGGGGCCAGTCCAAAGAAGAGGAATTCAAACCAGATGGAAGTTCGTACTAATACAGTCTTACAAAAGGGGACTGCAAACCAGATAGGGGTTTGTACTCATCAATCTCGAGGACAACTACCGCACAAAAAGGAGCATCTTGAAGACGAGTCTTTCAAAAGGGGACTCGAACCAGGTGGGGTTTGTACCCATCATCACAGGGTGAAGTGAACATCCCGTGGTCAACCATTCATCATCTTGAGGGTCAGCTACCACGTCAGAGGAGCATCCGAAGGACGACCTGGCAAAAGGGTTAACTCCTTCACCCGTCAGCCAGTCTCTTGATACATTAGCCAACAATCGGTCAATCAGGTGAAGGGGGGCAACTATAGACCCCAAATCTTGCCCGACCTCACAATAAGTTCAAAAATCCTCCATTTTGAAGATGGTCAAGGCTTCATTAGGCCCCTAATAGCATTTTCTAGATTCCATTTAAGAAAATGAGGGTTTTCTTAGAAAAATAAAAATTAGGGTTTTTGTTAGAGGGTCGGAATGGCCATCCCAGATATAGATGGTCGTCTCAACCCCCTTGGGGACCTGGGATGGTCGTCCCAGATCCAGATGGCCGTCTCACTTCTTTTTTAGCCTGAGACAGCCGTCCCAAAAGTCTAGACGGAAGTCCCACCTGACAAAATCTAGCACGGCCATTCCAGCCTCCTGGAACCGCGAGCCTATAAATAGGGGTGCCATTTCTCCCATTTTTCACACAATTCAGAGCTCTCTTTCTTCTCTCTCCCACTTTGAAATTTTCTCGAGCATTTTTTGCTTTGTTTCAGAGTCCGAGTAGTCTTTCCGACTATCCTTTTCGGATTAAGTCGATTAAGGAAATCTCTTTTTGAGACATCCGATGCTCTGTAGTATAATATTTTTATTGTAGAAGGAGGGGACTGCCAAAAAGCGTCCTCACGTTTTCAATATATATATAAAAGCTCTGTTCAGAGGTTCCTTTCTCTATTCCTTCTCTTTTATTGCTTTCCTTTATCGCTTTCTTCTTTGTGCATTAGAAATTAGAGCCATGTAGATATTTAATTACTGTAAGTAGATAAATAAATAGGGTAGAAGCATAATTTTTATGTCTTTATTTTAAGAATATTCCATCATAGGGAACCCAAAAGGGGCGTTGTGGGGTGCTAATACCTTCCCCATATGTAACTAAATCCCTTACCCACTGTAGACCCCAAATCTTGCCCGGCCTCATAATAAAGACCAGAAGACCTCCTTTTCGAAGATGGAAGAAGCCTAAGAAGCCACTAGGAGAGACTATTAGGCCCCATACTAGGATAGGAGGGATTTTTGGCATAAAAATAAGGATTTTCGCCTCTTAGGATCGAGACTGCCGTCTCGCCTTGCGAAGGTGGCGAGACCACCGTCTCGACCTTGTCAGACGAGACGGTCGGTCTTGACCTGACAGGCGCGAATCCCTATAAATAGGAGCCTCATTCTCCTCATTTCACACAGTTATTCCTCCTTCTCTCTAGAAATCTCTTCAAATTCTCTCTCTAGAACCCCTCCGAAGCATTTCCGGAGTTTCTGAGTGTTTTCTAGAGCTTTTTATAGCGTTTTTGAGAGATTCCGGCATTGTAAAGAGCGAAAGGCTGCCAAAATGCACCCAATTTTTTAAAAGAATTAATAGAAAGCGTGCCTCGGAGGTTTCTACACTCTCTCTCTCTCTTTTACCGCTTTATTTCAATTATGCAATAGATATAGGGCCATGTAGTCATAATCTCTAAATTCCGCAAATAAAAGGGTAAAAGCGTATTTTTCACCGGATTATTTATTTCAAAATAGTTGGCCTATCATAGGGAACCCGAAAGGGGCGTCGTAAAGGAACTAACACTTCCTTTACGCGTAACTAACTCCCTTACCCAACTCTGGTTCTAATGACCAAAGTTGGTTTTTCGAAAAACAACGCCTTTTCACTCCTTTTCCGATGTTTCCGGTAAAAACATCGGTGGCGACTCCAGATGAACCCTTCAAAAACTAGCTCTTGGGTTAGCCCGGTTATCGAACAACCCAAGAGCGCCCTTTTGAAAACCTCGCCTCTAGGTTCAGACCGGTTTTCAGACAACCTAAAGGCGTTGTAACCACACCAATAAAAACGCGAAAAATGGAAAGTCGAAACCATCGCGTCACTCTGACCGCCTCGTTTTGACGGCGGCGACACCCACCTCTGGTTATAATGGCCAAAGTTGATTTTTCTTAAAACAACGCCTTTTCTTTTTCCTTTTTCAATGTTTAAGGTTAAAACATTGATGGTGACTCCTTAGAACCCTTTTTCAAAAACTTCATTCTTAAGGATAGTTCGGTTAACGAGTATTCTAAGAATGATGACCACACTTTAAAAAATGTGAGTCAATTAACCATCGCATCGCAACCGACCGCCTTCTCGGTTCCCCTCCCCTTAGCGTTTGGGGACGGCGGCGACAATAGGCAAATGATGCTCTGAGGATATGAGTCTAAAGATTGCCTTTGCAGTAGACTCACTGGGAATACATTTTTCTTTTTGGTTATCCATCGGGGAATTAGTTGGCTTCTTGGGGATCTGATTTTGATTGCTCTTTGGAGGATAAAGTCTTGGTTCCTTGATTGATGTTGATGGGATTTGGCTTTGTGAAGCTCTTATTCCAATAGGGGAATGAAATTTTTGATTTCTTGGTTTGGTTGCTTTATTCCTTTTTTGATGTGACCCACTTGGGGATTTATTGGCCTTCCTTTGTCTTGGCCTTTTTTTTCTTTTAGGTATCCGCTGGGGATGAAGGGTTTTCTTTTCTTTTTCTTCTTGTTAAGCCCTTGAGAGTACGGATGTTTGACTCCTTGACTTTTTGATGATGGGCTTTTGTGGAGTCTTTATTCTCCATTGGGGAATATGGTGGAGACTTGATTGAATATGCTCGATGACTCGTGTGGTGGTGATGTTGAGGCTTAGGGTACTATTTTGTTATTTTGTCTCTAGAGTAGACAAGGATCCGCTTGGGGATGATTGAGCCTTTCCATCGGCTTCTCTTTGTTGATGGTTGTGCCTTCTCATTCTTGGGTAGAAGGAAGGTGGTTGGAGCTTTGGGTTTCAGAAGCTCTTATTTTGCTTTAAGTTGTTTGATTACCTAAAAGTTAGGATTTTTATTTAATTTTCCCTTTTTTTTGCAATTTATTTTTTTTCTCGCGATTCGAAATTTGGCTTTTTTTTTCCGGGATAATGTGTATTCCTTTTTTACTTTTTTAGTTTCTTTTATGCTCGCAAGCTTTTTCTGAAAGAGAGGAAATACAAATGAGAGTGGATAAATGAAAGCGATAGAGATTTCATTTATTAAATTTGTAATGTTCGGGGTACAACTGACCTATCGAAAATAGGAACTAACAACTAAAACCCTAAGCTACTACACTAAGGGTAACAATAAAAATCATAGCATCTCAACCCTCTAGCTCCGAGCTAGACGCTGAAGAAGGTGTTGGCGAGGGAAACCGGTGGAGCATACGACGTTGGAATTCCTCTTGGCTCTGAATCAAGCTATTTAAACTCTGGCCGAACCCATCCATCCTCTAGCTAGCGTTGTCCATCCTGTGGCCCAACCCCTCCTGTCTCTGATCATACCCTTCCTGCCTCAGAGTCAGTCGATCATATTGGTGGCGCATAACCTGGAATTGCCTCTCCATATAGGCATGCTCGTCGTCCATACGTCGGTAGATACTGATGAGTCATTATATTCCCATATTTTCTTACCTTTCTATACTTATTTTAATTAGTGTTTTGGACTTAACATTCTGTTATTAGTGAATTTTTATTAATTGGCCTTCATTGGGCCAATAATTCAGATTTTAATTAATTTGAATCTATTTGATCTAATTTTTGCTCATTATTATTTTTAGGACAATTTAAAGCAATTTTGGGTTTGGAAGATTGGACCAAATGCCAAATTTTATTCTATACGGGTACTAACATTGGTTCACTATTTTATTTATCATTTTCTCTACAGAGCTCCAAAAATCATGAATTTGGAAGAAATATAAACTAGACACATTCATCTTTCTATAGGATCCAGAACCATTCAATTTGGAGCTAAATTGGATTTTACATAAATTATTCAAAATAGGTTAAGTGCACCAAGTCGGCCCAATGGACATGCTTAGTAATTTAAGTCTCCTGTATTCATTAATCCTCCGAAAATAGTATAAATTGTGGCGTTTTAAATATAACTAAAAAGGATTTCAAAGGAGACTGGAATTGTTTAATTTGGGTAAGTATTGAAAATACTACATGTGTTTGAAGCTCACGGACCTGCACTGAAGCCAACTTATGATGTGTTTTATGGACCAGTTGGGCCCAAACCTAGATTATGATTAGGGTTAGGGTTATTTATATAAAGGATGAAGTAGGGTTACAAAGGAGACACATCACATAGCACAACAGCCATACATCAAACGTACCAAACACAAAATGCGCAGCCGGAAACACACGTCCAAAAAACGCACAACCACAACGCGCAGCTGCATCGCGCAACCGACCTTTGCTCAGTAATAAGGACATATCTGGAGCTAAGGCACTCCAAATTGAGCGATTTCAAGATTCTGGCAAAGATAAGAGGAAAAGCTACAAATGTCTCTCTCTTGAGAGTATTGTCAAATTCCAACTGGAAGGTAGTCGAATTTGAGGTCAAAAAATTACTATGGAATCTGCCCTGCATATGTCTCTTTTTCTGCATTTTCAATTTTCGATGGATAGCTAAATCTTTGTATTGATTTTCTGAGGAGAATGCAGTAGATCTTTGATGTTTTGTTCTTCTATTTTGTTTGTTCTCTTAACTCTTCATCTCTTAATCTTTGTGTTGAATTATAATTTGTTTATGCTTAATAAACCGAAACCAATATCACAATTTGCTTAATCCTGTGGTAGAGATGAGATTATGTGATGTATGCAATGCTTAATTGTATAAGGATAATCTATGTTAATCTTTGCTTAGTTGGTTAATTTCGGGTTGGAATAAGGGTTAAAGCAATTTAATTTCATAACCTAGGATAAGTGACACTACATTCGAACCAGGAAAACAATTGCTTTCTCATTGTTTTATTTAAATTCTATTTTCGTTAATTTACTATTTGTAGACCCCAAATCTTGTCTGACTTCCAAATAAAGCCAGAAATCACCTGTTTCGAAGATGGTCAAGACTTTGTTAAGTTCCTAATAGCTTTTTCTAGGTTCCATTTAAGATAGGAAGAATTTTTAAAGGCATTAAAAATTGGAAATTTCGTTGGGAACAGCAGATGGTTGTCCAGGATCGTCAGACGGTCGTCCACTTGGCTCAGACGGTCGTCCATGGAAACTTTTTGCTATGGATGGCCGCCGATCGTACATGGATGGTTGTCCATGGACACTTTTTGCCATGGACGACCATCCAGTTAGCCCAGACGGTCGTCCACTTTTCTTGGCACAGTTCCCTATAAATAGGAGCCTCATTTCTCGATTTTTACAAACTATTCACTCCTACCACTCTCCAGGAAGCCTTTTGGCACTTTAGAGTGACTCTGAGCATTATTCCGGAGTTCAAGTGAGCTTTCTGATTTTCGTTAAGGTAGAAATCAGTTAAGGAGGTCTCTCTTTGAGAGAGGAGCATGCTTTTAGAGGGCGGGGACTACCAAAAAGCGTCCTCAAGTTTCGAAGGGTTAATATAAAGATTGCTTTCTTTGCTGCTTTCTGAAGCACTTGGTGGATTTGATGAAGACATAGATATAGCTTAGGTTGTGGGTTTGTAGATGATTAGGTTTTAAGTTTAAGCACTTAATCTCTTGATAGTCCATTATATTTTGTGATAAGCACCTTAAAACATTGCATCTCATTGAAAATCATTTTCTGCATGAAAAACTCACATTCAAGTATTAAAAGAACAAACTAAGTTTTTCAATCTGTTGAAAAGGATTTTCAATCTGTTAAAATCACTTAACATAATAAGTGGTCATACATAGTCGTATTTTCAATTGATTGATTCGCGGAATCAACAAGTTAAAATAACTCAATGAATTTTTCAATATCAAAGTTTCGCATTTTCAATCTGTTGAAATGATTTTTAAATCTGTTGAAAAAGAAAGATTTTTTTTCAGTCTAAGAGTTTTTTTCAGAAAATCAATCTGTTGAAATATTTTTCAATTTGTTAAAATAGAGAGGCTATTTTATTAACTAAGTGTTTGCAGGATTTCAATCTGTTGAAATAAATTTTAATCGATTGAAACAGAGAGCTGTCATTTTTCATAAAGCTGTTTCAATCCATTGAAAACTCAAAACAATCGATTGAATGAACTTTTAAATGAAATCAATCGATTGAATCGTGGTTTCAATCGATTGAATCGTGGTTTCAATCGATTGAAATGTATTCTGATCGATCATAGTTTCATTCTGATCGATCATAACTCGGTCTGATCGATCATACTTCAGTTCTAATCGATCAGAGTCTCTTCTAAACTGTTATACTTTCAAACTATTCGATCTTGTGACTCTCTGAAACAGTTTTTGACAGATGAAACGTTCTGATTCATTGTTTTACTCTATATATACGAGAATTGATCTATCTTTTGAAAAATATACAACACACTACTTGAGAAAACTTGTGAAATCAATCTGTGAAACTTTCATATACGTGACTTTCTCCGCATTCAAGAATCTTTTCATATCATAAGGTGTCTGTGATCGAATTGTGGTCAA
Source organism: Sphenostylis stenocarpa (assembly GCA_963425845.1). Lineage (NCBI taxonomy): Eukaryota > Viridiplantae > Streptophyta > Magnoliopsida > Fabales > Fabaceae > Sphenostylis > Sphenostylis stenocarpa. The sequence goes on from OY731400.1 coordinate 50,800,664, forward strand.
TCAAAGAGAGAAAGCGTTGTTAGAATTTGTTCGGACAATTAGAACTTCAAGTCCAGGTTTTTTCTTTCCATACTCTTTTGTAAAAGTGTGATTGTGCAGGTTGGATTGTGATCTGCACTTGGTACAATGACTTGGATTTGGTTCTTGGGTGGTTTTCAAGATTCTATCTTGTGGGTTTGCAAGATAGTTCTTGGGGTAGATTGGTGAGTATCTACTGGTTGTAATTTTCACTTGGTATTAGTGGAACTTGACTGGTTTGTCAAGAACTGGATGTAGCTCTGGATTAGAGTGAACCAAGTATAAATTTGTGTGTTAAATTTCTTCTTTCATCTCTTTTATTTTCTGTCTATAAACTTGTTGTGTTTAAACCAAATTACCTTCGCAAAGATTGAATAAAGATAACTCATTCTTCCAAAAGAAAGTAAGTTTTGCGAAAAAGTTTTAAAGTTCAATTCACCCCCTCTTGAACTCAACCATTAATTCTTTCAATTGGTACCAGAGCTGGTTCTTGTAAGTTACTCAAGAAATAGGTCCAATGGTCGAGGGAAAGATGACTTTTTCGAAGGAGCCTCCATAAACAGGCCTCCACTTTTTTCTGGTGTGAATTATTCTTTACGGAAGGTTAGAATGAAAATCTTTATTGAATCTCTTGATAGAGGCATTTGGGAAACAATTGTTAATGGTCCTTACAAACCAACTCATATAGTAGATGGTAAAGTAGTTGAAAAAGATTGGGCTGAATTAACTGATGTAGAAAATAGGAGAGTCCAATATGATTATACTACAAAAAATATTATTACCTCTGCTTTAAATCTTGATGACTTTTTCAGGGTGTCTCAGTGTGCCTCTGCCAAAGAGATGTGGGAAATTTTAGAAGTCACACATGAAGGAACATCTGATGTGAAAAGGGCAAGAAAGCATGAGTTGATCAGGGACTATGAGTTGTTTAAAATGCAGCAAGGAGAAACAATTGCGAGATGTGCAGAAAAGGTTCACGCACATAGTCAATCATCTAATTGGGTTAGGAAAGACTTTTGACAAAGAAGAGTTGAACATCAAAATCTTAAAGTGTTTGGACAGAACGTGGCAACCAAAGGTGACGACTATATCGAGAATCAAGAGACTTGGCTGAAATGACTACCGCTTCACTTTTTGGTAAGTTAAGGGAACATGAGTTGGAAATCAATCGGTTCAAAGAACAAGAGAATGCGAGAAAAGAAAAGTAGAAATATTGTTCTCAAGACGATTGAAGAAAACGAGTGGATCTGAAGAAGATGAATCGAGAGAACTGACTTTGTTGGTTAAGAAATTTGGGAAATTTCTTAGAAGAAAGAAACGAGCTGGCCAAGTAAAAAGGTACAATGATAAAAAGACTGAATCTGTTCAAAATACTATTACTTGTTATTCTTGTGGTAAACAGGGTCATATAAAGAGTGATTGTCGGAAAAGATCAAGAATCAGAACAAGAAAGAATCAAGATACAAAGGGAAAAAGGCCTATATAGCCTGGCAAGACAATGATTCATCTTCCAGCTCACGAATCCGAAAGTGAAGAGATGAACCTGTGTTTGATGGTCAGTTGTGAATCCTCTTCATCTCATGTAAGTTCAACTCCTACGAGAAAATGAAATGAATTACAACACATTACTGAATGCTTTCAATGAAATGCATAGTGAAGCCAGAAATTTATCTCATACAAATAATCGGTTGAAAGGTTTAAATAACTGGTTAGAAAATAGAGTTAAAGTTCTGGAAAAAGAACTATTAGAAAGCAAAACAGATTTAGAACATCTAGATATTATCTATTCATCTGCGGATAATGTTGTTGTTAATAAGAATTGTGAAAAGTGTATTGTTTTACAAAATAAGGTTGATTACTTGACTAAAACCTTGACAAAATTTACTCAAGGTAAAGAGAATTTAGATGCACTTCTTGGGTCTCAAAACTGTATGTTTGAACATTCTGGAATCGGGTACAAACCTAAGAATGGGGTAAAAACTAAAAAATATTTGAACTTCTTTTCATACAGAAAAACAACAGCATCCCCTTTCTCATCTTGTCATTACTGCATGAAGAAAGGACATACTATAAAATTCTGTCATGCTAGAAAATATTTTGTGCCGCAAGGTAGGAAGAGATGGGTTCCAAAACATGTTAAACAGAAAATTTGACTCCTAAGGACCCAAAATACGTAAGGGTACCAAATACTTGATGTTTGATCTTTCAGGAACAGCAACAAGAGTCCCTTTGGTACCTAGACAGCGGATGCTCAAGGCACATGACAGGTGACATTTCAAAATTCCAGAAGCTGAAATTGAAGAATGGAGGTCATGTGACTTATGGAGACAACAACAAGGGAAGAATTATAGGTTCTGGAGATATTGGTGATGGTGAATCAGTTATCATTCACAGTGTTCTTCTTGTTGAAGGTCTCAAGCACAATCTGTTAAGCATAAGTCGGTTATGTGATCTTGGTCACAAAGTCATTTTCAAACCGAGAAAAGTGCCTTATCTGTGAGCGAGAATCTAACACGGTAATGTTGGTAGGTAAGAGGTTAAACAACATATACATGTTAGATATCAAGCAGTCTATATCATCTCAAAGTTGTCTTCTTACTAAAGAAGAAGAATCTTGGTTGTGGCATAGAAGGCTTGCTCATATACATCTTAACCATCTTGACAAGCTGATTTCAAAAGAATTAGTTTCGAGGTCGCCTAAGCTTCAAATCTTGAAAGACAAAATCTGTGAAGCTTGTTTGAAAGGCAAACAAACTAGAAAATCTTTTTCAAACAAAAACATTGTTTCAACTTCCAAACCTTTGGAACTGCTTCACATGGATTTGGTTGGTCCTTCAAGGAATAAAAGCCTAGGTGGTAATCTTTATATCATGGTAATTGTTGATGACTTTTCCAGATTTACCTGGATCTGTTTTTCTTAAAGCCAAATCTGATTCTTACAAATCTTTCAAAAAGCTTGCCAAGGTTTTACATAATGAAAAAGGGTATTTCATTACATCTATTCAAAGTGACAATGGTGGAGAATTTGTAAATGAAAAATTTGAATCTTTTTGTGAAAAGTTTGGCATAAAACACAATTTTTCTGCTCCAAGAACTCCTCAGCGAACGGTGTTGTGGAAAGAAAGAACAGATCCATTGTGGAACTTGCTAGAACAATGTTGTGTGAAAATTCTTTACCTAAATACTTTTGGGCGGATGCAGTAAACACTGCTTGTCATGTTTTGAATAGAATCTTGATTAGACCCATGCTTAAGAAAACCCCATATGAAGCTGTACAAAGGAAGAAAACCCAACATAAACTATTTCGGGGTTTTTGGATGTACATGTTTTGTTTTAAACAATGGGAAAGAAAATATTGGCAAGTTTGATGAAAAATCGATAAAGGAATTTTTCTTGGTTACTCAACTCACGGTCATGCATATAGAGTTTACAATTTAAGATTGAAATCAGTTGAAGAATCAGTACATGTTGTGTTTAATGAGTCTCCTCGAGTGGTGCATAATAGAACAACATGTACTGCAGTTGAAGAAGATTTAACTGATAATTCTTATCAGTTGAAACATGCCAGTAACACAGATCAGCGTACTGTTGAAGAAAATGATCCATCAGTGGACCCTGCAAAAGCTGATCCACCAACAGTTACGGAAGAATAGGAAGAAGATGTTCTGGAAGAGCTTCCTAAAGAGTGGATTGTCCCAAGAGATCTCTCTCTAGACAATGTCATCGGGCAAATCAATAAGGGAGTATCTACTAGACATTCTCTTAACCAATTCTGTAATCATATGGCATTTATTTCACAAATAGAGCCTAAGATAGTTAAAGAAGCATTAAATGATGAATATTGGGTTAGTGCCATGCATGATGAGCTTAATCAATTTGAAAGAAATAAAGTGTGGGAATTAGTTCCTAAAATCAAAGATATCAATGTAATTGGTACTAAGTGGGTATTCAAAAACAAGCTAGATGAACACGGCATTATTACTAGAAATAAAGCTAGGTTGGTAGCCAAAGGGTATAACCAACAAGAGGGTATTGATTTTGATGAAACCTTTGCACCTGTAGCTAGACTTGAAGCTGTCAGATTATTATTAGCTTATGCCTGTATAAGTGGTTTCAGATTACTACAGATGGATGTAAAGAGTGCCTTTCTTAATGGACTCATCAATGAAGAAGTATATGTTTCTCAACCTCCTGGGTTTGAAGATATCACAAGCATCCTGACCATGTCTACAAATTGAAAAAGGCCCTTTATGGTTTAAAGCAAGCACCTAGACAATGGTATGAGAGGTTAAGTAACTTCCTAATTGATCAAGGGTACAAGCGAGGTGAGGTTGATAAAACTCTTTTCATTAAGAAATCTGGAACTGACATTATTCTGGTGCAGGTGTATGTGGATGATATCATTTTCGGTTCCACTAATAATGCCATGTGTAATAAGTTTGTAAAAGAAATGCAAAGTGAATTTGAAATGTCTATGATGGGAGAATTGAATTTCTTCCTTGGTCTCCAAGTTAAACAATTAAGAAATGGCATTTTTCTTAGCCAATCTAAATACTGCAATGAATTGTTAAAGAAATTTGATATGCACAATTGCAAGGAATCCTCTACACCTATGTCTACTCACTGCTGTCTAGACTTAGATGAAAAAGGAAAACCTGTTGATCAAACTAAATATAGAGGTTTGATTGGTTCACTACTATATCTAACCGCTAGTAGACCGACATTATGTTTAGTGTATGCCTTTGTGCAAGATTTCGAGGCAAATCCAAAGGAATCACATCTTATCGCTGCCAAAAGGATTCTGAAGTACCTTAAGGGAGCAGTTAATGTTGGACTATGGTATCCTGAAGGTGCATCCCTTAAACTTGTTGGATTTTCCGATTCGACTTTGCAGGATGTAGATTGGACAGAAAAAGTACCTGCGGTACTTGTCATTTCTTGGGAGCAGATCTTATATCGTGGCACGACAAAAAGCAAGTGTGTGTTGCTCACGTCGACTGCAGAAGCTGAATACATTGCAGTTGGGAGCTGTTGTGCTCAAAGCATTTACCTCAAGCAACAACTAACAGATTATGGAGTGACTCTAAACAAGGTACCTCTGGTTTGTGACAATACTAGTGCAATAAACTTAACTAAGAATCCTATTCAACACTCTAGAACTAAGCATATTGAAATTAGACATCACTTTATTAGAGAACACGTATCTAGGGGTGATCTGTGAGATTTTATTCGTTGAATGCGAAAAGCAGTTAGCTGATTTATTCACTAAACCACTTCCTAGAGACAGACTTAATATGCTTAGGACTGAATTAGGAATTCTAGATATATCTAGTATTGCATAAGCTGATTCTTTACGGTGATTGTATGCTTTTTAACAGGTTGATAACAAGTTCAATCGATTAATAATTGCATGAATAACTAGATATTATTTGTTTCAATCGATTGAAATTGCGAAATAATCTGTTGATTTCCTGATCCTTACTCTCTGGTATTGATATGTTATTAGTTCAATCGATTAGATAAGCTTTTAATTGATTTATTTCATTAATCTTGTAGCTCTGCACACTTTCTTCTATAAATCAATCGATTAAATCTTCGATTCAATCGATTGAATTCACTTATGGTACTCTGAATGATTTTCTTTCACAAAACAATCGATTTAATTCTCGATTCAATCGGTTTATTTTACTTCTGAGTATCTGCGATTACAAAATCAATTGGTTTCACGGAATATCAATTGATTATTTTTTTTAGGGCTAGTTGTATGTACTTTGTCTCTTAACAATTTCTGCAGAGTAAATTGAAAGCATTTACAACAAGATAAACTTCAGCTACTCTCTTTAATATCTAAGATTTCCAATAAAAGCTTATTGACCCTGATTGGATATCTACTGTGAGGGTAATTAAATGGTTCAGTAGCAATTTCTTCTCTCTCCACCTTTATCATCACTGCGCAGATGCAATAAAACAGTAAAGACAAAAATTTTTGAAGCTGAAAGGTTTGTGTATTCTTATTCCTGTAGTATTATTTCCTTCTTTGAACTTTCTCTTTTCTCGGTTCTTCTTTGTTCTGCTCATTCCAAAAATCAAGTATGCTCAAGCGCACAAAGTCTGGTAGGAAGAAGTCCAGCAGAGGCGAGTCTTCTACTGCAAGGCAAGAACAAAATGTTGAAGGAAGGATTGAAACTTGGTTCAATGGGGACCAAGAGAAAATGGATTTGTTTATCCATGAATTGAGCAGGAAGCAAGTCAACATTCGAAGATGTTAAAATTTTCCTGGTTTGATGCCGAAGGATTCGAGAGGCATTCGAAAGCTACTTGCAACACCAAAAGCTTCGAAGTTTCGGAGTTAAATGGTAGGATTTATCCTGATTTGATTAAAGTTTTCTTCACAAATTTATCCTTTGAAGGTTCCACTTTGAAAACCCAAGTTAAAGGTGTAGACATTGAAATTACACCCAACATCTGGAAGGAGGTTGCTGGAATAAAGGATGTTGGTGTAAAAGTCACCAAAGGATACACTTCAGATGTGGAGGAATTTAATAAGGTCCAGTACTTTCGATCATGCATGAAGAATACTCGTGATTCTGTTAGCTCTTTCAATACTGGGAAGCTAAAACTGGAAGAAAGGATTCTCGCTTTCATTGTGTCGTGGCAGCTCACACCCAGGGGGAGCAATCATGCGGTGCTAAACGAAGGAGATTTAGTACTGATGTACTGCATTCACCACAGGATACGGGTGAACTGGGTCTTCGTCATCAAGGACCACATGATCAAAGCCAAGAGACTTAGTGATTTCAGGTATCCTTATGCTATTCTGATTTCTAAGTTTTTAACACATTTTGGTGTCAATGTAGAAGGAGAACTTGTTGAAACCGTCCGACCAACGAATGAAATAAATAATTTTGTGCTTCACAAAATGGGATTCATTAAAATTGATGGTGAATGGATCTCGAAAGAAGATGCTGGGAGAAGTGAAGAAAGTGAAGAAGAAGAGCAAGAGGAAGGAATCAACACTGATATTCCTGGAACTTCTGCAGCACGTCCATCTGATCCAATGGAAGAAGTGACCCCACTGGAAATGATTCTATACAATCCACCGCCTGACCGTGGCACGCCTCTGTCTCAGTTCGAAAGAACAATGTTACATCAAATGAGCGAACTGCATTCGGACCAAAGGAGGCATATGCGGATGACTCGCCGCTCCGAGGGCTCGACAGCATTATTTGGATGAAAATTTCATTGCAAGGTTCCAAGCATATTGATAATCAACTAGAAGACATTTACAACGGGATTGTGGAACTACAATTCAATCAAGGCCCCGGGGACGAATGAAGACTTTCTATGTTTCTGTTATTCTGTTTTTTTTTCTTTTCTTAGTTTTTAATGTTCTGTTTTATATTCGGGGTACCCACGTGGCCCCATTGGACTGTAACTAAAACAATCTATTTGATGCGAGTCAAATAGGGGAGAAGTATTTTGTTTAAAACTGTCACTACACACACACCACAAAATATATGTCTCTGGTATGTTATTATTATTATTTTTTTTTATGTAGGTGCAGTGGTTATTTGTCTCCATCAAATAGGGGGAGATTGAAGCACTTGGTGCATTTGATGAAGACATAGATATAGCTTAGGTTGTGGGTTTGTAGATGATTAGGTTTTAAGTTTAAGCACTTAATCTCTTGATAGTCCATTATATTTTGTGATAAGCACCTTAAAACATTGCATCTCATTGAAAATCATTTTCTGCATGAAAAACTCACATTCAAGTATTAAAAGAACAAACTAAGTTTTTCAATCTGTTGAAAAGGATTTTCAATCTGTTAAAATCACTTAACATAATAAGTGGTCATACATAGTCGTATTTTCAATTGATTGATTCGCGGAATCAACAAGTTAAAATAACTCAATGAATTTTTCAATATCAAAGTTTCGCATTTTCAATCTGTTGAAATGATTTTTAAATCTGTTGAAAAAGAAAGATTTTTTTTCAGTCTAAGAGTTTTTTTCAGAAAATCAATCTGTTGAAATATTTTTCAATTTGTTAAAACAGAGAGGCTATTTTATTAACTAAGTGTTTGCAGGATTTCAATCTGTTGAAATAAATTTTAATCGATTGAAACAGAGAGCTGTCATTTTTCATAAAGCTGTTTCAATCCATTGAAAACTCGAAACAATCGATTGAATGAACTTTTAAATGAAATAAATCGATTGAATCGTGGTTTCAATCGATTGAAATGTATTCTGATCGATCATAGTTTCATTCTGATCGATCATAACTCGGTCTGATCGATCATACTTCAGTTCTAATCGATCAGAGTCTCTTCTAAACTGTTATACTTTCAAACTATTCGATCTTGTGACTCTCTGAAACAGTTTTTGACAGATGAAACATTCTGATTCATTGTTTTACTCTATATATACAGAATTGATCTATCTTTTGAAAAATATACAACACACTACTTGAGAAAACTTGTGAAATCAATCTGTGAAACTTTCATATACGTGACTTTCTCTGCATTCAAGAATCTTTTCATATCATAAGGTGCTGTGATCAGAATTGTGGTCAATCAAAGAGAGAAAGCGCTGTTAGAATTTGTTCTGGACAATTAGAACTTCAAGTCCAGGTTTTTTATTTACATACTCTTTTGTAAAAGTGTGATTGTGCAGGTTGGATTGTGATCTGCACTTGGTACAGTAACTGGATTTGGTTACTGGGTGGTTTTCAAGATTCTATCTTGTGGGTTTGCAAGATAGTTCTTGGGGTAGATTGGTGAGTATCTACTGGTTGTAATTTTCACTTGGTATTAGTGGAACTTGACTGGTTTGTCAAGAACTGGATGTAGCTCTGGATTAGAGTGAACCAGTATAAATTTGTGTGTTAAATTTCTTCTTTCATCTCTTTTATTTTCTGTCTATAAACTTGCTGTGTTTAAACCAAATTACCTTCGCAAAGATTGAATAAAGATAACTCATTCTTCCAAAAGAAAGTAAGTTTTGCGAAAAAGTTTTAAAGTTCAATTCACCCCCCCCCCCTTGAACTCAACCATTAATTCTTTCACTTTCTTTATCGCTTTCTTTGTATGCATTAGATATTAGGGCCATGTAGACTTTTAAATTCTGCAAGTAGATAAAATAGTAGGGTAAAAGCATAGTTTCTTTAAGTATTTATCTTTTTGAACTAGTCCATCATAGGGAACCCAAAAGGGGTGTTGTGGGGTGCTAACACCTACCCCACACGTAACGAACTCCCTTACCCGACTCTGGTTATAATGACCAAAGTTGGTTTTTTCTAAAACCATTGCCTTTTTACCTTTGTCAGTGTTTAAGGTCAAAACACTGGTGGCGACTTCATAGAACCTTTTTCGAAAACTTCATTCTTAAGATCAATTCGATTATCGAACATCTTAAAAATATCGACCATCTTTACAAAAAAACGCGAGTCATACAAAACCATCGCGTCGCTCCGACCGCCTCTTCTGACGACAGTGACAGATAGCGACTCCGTTGGGGAAACTAGAGAGTTGATCCCATTTAGTGATGTACTAGTTTAAAAAAAATAAAAAAATTGAAATTATGCTTTTACCCTTCCTTTTTTTTATAACATGCTTTACTGTTTGGCTTTAATAATTGTTGTCTTTTTACTTTATGCAATTGTTTGAAACAAACAATTGTACACAAACCCTTGCACACAACAATTCCCTTTATACCCAAGGGCAAGTGGGATACCTTAGGGAGTGGGTGGCAGGTACGATTTGTCGTAGTGATGGTCATGAGCCCACCCTTATGGTCAGAAACTACCACTCAAGGTGATAACCTTCCTCTTTTGTCTTAAAGACTGATAAGGCCCTAGTGCCATGCATGGTCTGAGGACCGGAAGAGTAGGAACCCTATAATGGGGGCACCTTAGGGGCTTGGCCTTTGTGAGGATAATTAGAACCACCTTGAATACGCACTCTTCTGCAGGATACCCCTACCTCGTAATAAAAATGTCATCACACGGTCCGTAGATGAGTGAATTGTTTGTGCATTTGTTTGTTGCATAGCATAATCATACAACAGCAAAATAAAAACAAAATCTAAAAAAAAAATTCATAATAAACAACCTTATCTCGGACAATCTACATTTTAGCTAGCTTGGTTTCAAGTTCTTTGTAAGCTAAGTAGCCACGTGGACTGGCAGAAGACATTAGGGGCTCTAAAAACCATTCTTTTATAATAAGTCACTTTTATCTCGGACAGTCTGCATTTTAGCTAGCCCGATTTTAGGTTCTTTGAAAGGTAAGTAGCTACACAGTCCGACAGAAGAGATAAATGGTTATAAAAATCAAATAAATCAAGTAATAACCATAATAAAGAGAAGAGGGGGCCCTGTTCATGGTGTTAAGCATCAAATTCATGAACATCCATATAGGTAGTTTCCTTTCTCTTGAAAAAGAAAACAAAAAGTCTAAACACTATCATGCATCATATAGAAAATAAAACATGATAATGCTTAAGAAAACAAAACACTTTCATGCATGCTCACATCAACATCTTACTCATAGCATGCGTTTTTTTTGTTTCTAGAAAAATGGAGGGGTCCAGTAGACAATTGAAGAAAGTGGATATTCCCTGGTATCGTGTGGAGAAGATAGAACGGTTGTGCGCATTAATGCCACCCGAGGTCCGCTCCGATTTCAAAAAATCTTATGGATGGATTCTCGATATTCTGAAGATCTGTGTCGATGCTGTCTTCATCAGGGTTTTGATCCATTTCTGGAATTCCAGTCTACACTGCTTTGAATTTCCGCAATTCGATCTGGTACCGACTTTGGAGGAATATGAGATCATGCTGAGATGGCCCAAATCAGTCGGGATCCACATTCGCCGCGAAGCATATATTCCTGCAGCTAAGGTCACTGCCATCATCCAATTGCCGCCTCATCAGGTCACCCTGATGGTAAAAGGGAATATCCAGGGGTGGAAAGTGGCAATGCTAGAAGACCATCTGACCTCTTTGGCTGATAAGGTAGATTGGTTTGTTTTCAACAAAACCCTTGCTCTGATTGTGTTTGGGACCTTATTATTTCTCTTTCACCTCGACACAGTAGATCGGGCCTTTATGCACGCCTTTTTCGCCTGGGATGTACACTCAAAGAGTCCCTTGCCCGCACTTCTTGCCGACACCTTGCTTTCGGTTGAGTTTTGTCACCAAAAACAAGGAAGATTGCTCAGATGTTGCTCTTCATTATTATTCGTTTGGGGTATCACGCACTTCTACACCTCGAGCCACATGGGGATCTTCCCCGATCCTTTGAGAAGCTTCTCAAAGATCTCCCTCCGTCTACGTCTACTTTGGAGTGGAAGGTCGAGTTGGAACGATGGAAAATCAATCACCTATCTTGGGCTTGTCCTTGGTTTCGACCTGGTCCTATTCTCATCAGATGCGGAGACTATCCGAGCATACCACTATTGGGCCTTAGGGGTTGCATAGCCTACTCCCCAAAGGTAGCTATGAGACAACTCATGAGAACCCAAACCGCGCCATCACGGGAAGAGCTCGGAGGACTGTATTTCTTCAGAGACCCATGCAATGTTGCAAACTCACTTGCCATACAGAGAGCATGGGAGATACTAGTCTACATGGGGGATAGAGAGCTAGGCAAAGCTCGAGTGGTTGTCTCTAGTGACTACGAGGAATGGAGAAGAAGCAGAGGGATGCCACAACCATCTGCTCCACCCATTCCGCCATCAACAAACGAAGAGCTCCAAAATTAAGTCGATGCCTTGACCCAAAGGATAGAAATCATGGGAGCCCAGATGAGGGCCTTCGAGGAGAAAGAACACGAATATGTCCTTACCATCGATGGTCTGCAAAGGCAGTGCAAGAAGAAGGACCAAGAGATAGAATGCCTCAAGGATAAATGTGCTGACTTCAACGAGGGGGTTATCCGAGCATCCAAAGTTCCAAAATTCAACTCGGATAATCAACTCCAAGAAATGACTGCCAAGTTAGCACACCTTGAGGCCGAATATGCAAAGCAGGCACAGACGACCAAGATGATGAACAAGATCTCATGAGAACTCAGTCTGAAGCGCAACGGAGGTGAGAGACCACCCAGAGACTTAACAGAAACCTTGCTGAGCTACGTTGCAAAGAGAGAGACAGGTTAGCTCAGTACAGTCAAGTTCTACAAGAGAAAGACCAAGCCGTCGAGAAGCTTGACAACTTACAAGTCTTGGTCATCCATCAAGAGGCAAAAATAAAAGAGGCTAAAAAATATAGTCAAGATATGAGCCAGGCAGTCCATCGGCAGTCCGAAGCACTCACTCGTCATGTACGGGAAGCCGAGGAGGAATTTACGTAGAAATCATAACCCACCTGTGGGTTTCTTTAGGCTTTTCCGTTTCTGCAAAAATGTGCTTCGTAGCATGGTGTAGGGGAATGTACACTCTTTTTCCTTGATGAATAAAATCACCTTTTGTTTATCTTTACAACTGTCTACTGCATTCATAAGTTGCATACATTCATACATCTCTCCTTCACTTTTAATTAATAAGATAATAAAAAGGAAAGGTTAACTGATGTGTTTCCGTAAATCAGAAAAATGGAGAGGAAACCACTCGTCATCAGTCTCTCCCCAATGGCTAAGCCACCTAAAGAAGACAATAAACCTTAATAGTTGGTCATCACAGTCAATAACAAAGAAGGGGCAAGGACGCCATTGCAATTATTTATGCCTGTTCCTTTCCCCTACGAATCGAATAAAAATGTACCATGGAAATACAGAATAAATAAAGAAGTTTCCAATATAGCCAGTGTAGACCCCAAATCTTGCCCGGTTTCCCAATAAAGTAAGAGATAACCCATTTTGAATATGGTCAAGACTTTGTTAAGTCCCTAGTAGCTTTTTCTAGGTTCCATTTAAGATAGGAAAGGTTTTTAGAGGCAATAAAAATCGAAAAATCCATCGGAGACAGCAGATGGTTGTCCAGGACAGTCAGACGGTTGTCCAGGAAAACTTTAAGGCTATGGACGGCCATCCATGGCAAATTTTGGCCATGGACGGCCATCCACCCTACATGGACGGCTGTTCATGGCCACTTTTTTCCATGGACGACCGTCCACTATGTCCAGACGGTCGGCCACTTTTTCGTGGTGTGGTTCCCTATAAATAAGAGCCCCCATTCCTCAAATTTTCACACTTTTCCACTCTTACCACTCTCTAGGAAGCCTTTTGGCACTTTTGAGTGACTCTGAGCATTATTCCAGAGTTTGAGTGAGCTTTCCGATTTTCGTTTAAACTAGAAATCGGTTAAGGAAGTCTCCTTTTGAGACGTCCGACCCTCGGTAGAGTGAGATTTTATCTTTTGCGGAAGGAGCATGCCCGTAGAGTGCAGGGACTGCCAAAAAGTGTCATCACATTTCGAAAGGTTAATATAAAGCTTACTTCGGAGGTTCCTTCCCTATTCTCTTTCTCTTTTATTGCTTTCCTTATCGCTTTCTTTGTATGAATTAGATATTAAGGCCGTGTAGACATTTAAATTCTGCAAGTAGATAGAATAATAGGGTAAAAGCATAATTTCTTTAAGTACTTATTTTCTAAACTAGTCCATCATAAGGAACCTGAAAGAGGCGTTGTGGGGTGCTAACACCTTACCCACACATAACTAACTCCCTCACCCAACTCTGGTTGTAATGGCCAAAGTTGGTTTTTTCTAAAACCATTGCCCTTTTCTTTTTTCACCTTTTTTAGTGTTTAAGATTAAAACACTGATGACAACTCCTCGAACCTTTTCGAAAACCTCTCCTTTAGGTCCAGCCCGGTTATCGGACAACCTAAAGGCATTGAACCACTTCTTTAAAAAATGCGAGTCAATAAAAACCATTGCATCATTCCGACCGCCTCTTTTGACGGCGACGACGGATGGCGACTTCACTGGGGAAGCTAGAGAGTTGATCCCATTTAGTGATGGACTAGTCTAAAAAATAAAAACTTGAAATTATGCTTTTACCCTTCTTTGCTTTTTAACATGATTTATTGTTTGGCTTTAATAATTTTGTATGTTTACTTTATGCAATTGTTTGAAATAACAAATGTACACAAACCCTTGTATACAATAGTTCCCCTATACCCGGGGGCAAGTGGGATAACCTTAGGGAGTGGGTGGCATTGTACAATTTGTCGTAGTGAGGGCCATGAGCCCACCGGTATGGTCAGAAACCACCACTCAAGGTGATAACCTTCCACTTTTGGCCTAAAGACTAACAAGTCCCTAGTGCCATGCATGGTCTGAAGGCTGGGAGAGTGGAGACCCTATAATGGGGGCACCTTGGGGGTCTGGCCTTGGTGAGGATATTTAGAACTACCTTGAATACACACTCTTCTGCAGGATACCCCTACCTTGTGACAAAAACATCATCTCACTATTCGCGGATGAGTGAATTGTTTGTGCATTCATTTGTTGCATTTTTTTTGTTGCATAGCATAATCATACAACAGCAAAATAAAAACAAAAGCTCAAAAAACCTTTTCATAATAAACACCCTTATCTCGGACAGTCTACATTTTAGCTAGCCTAGTTTCAGGTTCTTTGTAAACTAAGTAGTCACGTGGACCGAATAGAGATAAGGGGTTCTAAAATCATTCTATAATAAACCACTTTTATCTCGGACAGTCTACATTTTAGCTAGGCTGGTTTCAGGTTTTTTGTAAGCTAAGTAGCCACACAATCCGACAGAAGAGATAAATGGTTATAAAAACCAAATAAATCAAATAATCATAATAAGAGAAAATGGTACCCTGTTCATGGTGTTAAGCATCGAACTCATAAATATCCATATAGGTAATTTCCTTTCTTTTGAAAAAACAAAAAATCCAAACACTATCATGCATTACGTAGAAAATAAAGCATGATAATATTTAGTAAAACAAAACACTTACATGCATGCTCGCATCATCATCATACTCATAACATGCATTTTTGTTTCTAGAAAAATGGAAGGATCCAGTAGACAGTTAAAGAAAATGGACATTCCCCGGTATCGTGTAGAGAAGATAGAACGACTGTGTGCATTGATGCCAACAGAGGTTCGTTCCGATTTCAAAAAATCTTATGGACGGATTCTCGATCTTTTGAAGATCTATGTCAATCCCATTTTCATCAGGTTTTGATCCATTTATGAAATTCTAGTATACATTGTTTCAAATTTCCGCAATTTGATCTCGAGGAATATGAAATAATGTTGAGATGGCCCAAAACAGTTGGGGTCCATATTTGTCACAAAGCATATATAGCCGCAGCCAAAGTCGCCGCCATCATCCAATTGCCACTTCATCAGGCTGCCCTGATGGTAAAAGGGAATATCCTTGGATGGAAAGTGGCAATGCTAGAAGACCATCTGTCATCTTTGGCTGATAAGGCAGATTGATTTGCCTTTAATAAAAACCTGGCTCTGATTGTGTTTGGGACCATACTTTTCCCTTTCACCTCGACATAGTAGATCAAGCCGTTATGGATGCCTTTTCGCCTGGGACATGCACTCGAAGAGTCCGTTTCCTGCACTTCTTGCTGACACCTTGCTCTCGGTTGAGTTTTTCACCAAAAGCAAGGAAGAACAGTCAGATACTACTCTTCGTTGTTATTCGTGTGGTGTATCACGCATTACTATGCCTCTAGCCACATGGGGATGTTCCCCGATCCTTTGAGAAGCTTCTCAAAAATCCCTCTCCGCCGACGTTTAACCAAGGTCGAGTTGGAACAATGGAATATCAACCACCTATCTTGGGCATGTCCTTGGTTCCGACCCGACCCTATTCTCATCAAATGCAGAGACTATCGAGCATACCATTAGTGGGTCTCAGGGGTTGCATAGCTTACTCCCCAAAGGTGGCTATAAGATAAGTCATGAGGACCCAAACCGCGCTCTCACGAGAAGAGCTTGGAGGATTGTGTTTCTTCAGAGACCCATATAATGTTGCAAACTCACTCGTTGTACGGAGAACAAGGGAGAAACCAGTCTATATGGAAGATAGAGAGCTAGGCAAAACTCGAATGGCTGTTTCCAATGATTACGAGGAATGGAGGAGAAGCAGAGGGATGTCACAACCATCAGCCCCACCTACTGCACCATCAGCAAATGAAGAACTTCAAACTCAAGTCGATGCCTTGACCCAAAGATAGAAATCATGGGAGTCCAAATGAGGGCCCTTGAGGAGAAAGAGCAAGAATCTATCCTTACCATTGACGGTCTTCAAAGTGAAAGTAATGAAGATCTTATTCAATTACCTTGGCAAAGATCTTGTTGATTTGATGAAGTCAAGAATAAAGTCAAAGGCTACTTTGTGGCAGTCAAAGGTCACTTGGATAAAAGAGAAGAAGGATTAGTGTGTCTATAGTTCCGCTTAGGTATAATCTTTTTTATCTTTCTGCTGCATGAGGTTTCTTCACTTAAAAGTTTTTGCAAAATGCCTCTAAAAGAAATTAAACGGTCAAAACCAATGTATTTTGATAAAAGCTTTCTTAATAAACTATTTTAACTAATAGAATATAAACTTTATCAACTAAAATATTCTTCACACTGAAGCACTTGGTGGATTTGATGAAGACATAGATATAGCTTAGGTTGTGGGTGTGTAGATGATTAGGTTTTTTAGTTTAAGCACTTAATCTCTTGATAGGCCATTATATTTTGTGATAAGCACCTTAAAATATTGCATATCATTGAAAATCATTTTTCTATGAAAAACTTACGTTTAAGAATTAAAAGAATAAACTAAGTTTTTTTCAATCTGTTGAAAAGGATTTTCAATCTGTTAAAATCACTTAACATAATAAATGGTCTTACATAATCGAAAATTCAATTGATTGATTTGCGGAATCAACAAGTTAAAATAACTCAATGAATTTTTCAATATCAAGTTTCGCATTTTCAATCTGTTGAGATGATTTTAAATCTGTTGAAACAGAAAGACCTTTTTGAGTCTAAGAGTTTTTAGAAAATCAATCTGTTGAAATATTTTTCAATCTGTTAAAACAGAGAGACTATTTTTTTATATACTGAGTGTTTGCAGGAATTTAATCTGTTAAAATGTTTTTCAATCGATTGAAACAGAGTGCTTGTCATTTTTCATTAAGTTGTTTTAATCCATTAAAACTCGAATCAATCGATTAAATAGAACTTTAAATGAAATCAATCGATTGAATCGATGTCTTAATCGATTAAATGGAACTTTAAATGAAATCAATCGATTGAACCGATCTTTTAATCGATTGAAATAATACTCTGATTGATCATAGTTTTGTTCTAATCGATCATAACTCATTCTGATCGGTCATAGTTTTATTCTGATCGATCATAACTCAGTCTAATCGATCATAGTTTTATTCTGATCGATCATAACTCAGTCTAATCGATCATAGTTTTATTCTGATCGATCATAACTCAGTCTAATCTATCATACTTCTGTTTTAACCGATCAGAGTCTTTTCTAAACCTGTTTTACTACTAACCAACTTATCTTATGACTCTCTAAAACAGTTTTTAACAGATGAAACGTTCTGTTTTTCTGATTTACTCTATATATACAGATTTGATCTATCTTTTAAAAAACACAATACAACACACCACTTGAGAAAACTTGTGAAATCAATTTGTGAAACTTTCATACGTGACTTTCTCTGCATTCAAGAATCTTTTTCATATCATAAGGTGTCTGTGATCGAATTGTGGTCATTCGTGAGAGAGAAAGTGCTGATAGAATTGGTTCTGGACAATTAGAAACTTCAAGTCCAGGTTTTTTCTTTCCATATTCTTTTGTAAAAGTTGTTTGTGCAGGTTGGATTGTAACTCGCACTTGGTACGGTGAATCGGGTTTGGTTATCGGGTGTTTTTCAAGATTCTGTCTTGTGGGTTTGCAAGATAGTTCTTGAGGTAGATTGGTGAGTATCTACTGGTTGTAAATTTTCACTTGGTATTAGTGAGACTTGACTCGGTTTGTCAAGAACTGGATGTAGCTCTGGATTAGAGTGAACTAGTATAAATTTGTGTGTTAATATTCTTCTTTCATCTCTTTTATTTTCTCGTCAATAAACTTGTTGTGTTTAAACCAAACTACCTTCACAAAGATTAAATAAAGATAACTCATTCTTCCAAAAGAAAGTAAGTTTTGCGAAAAAGTTTTTAAGTTCAATTCACCCCCCTCTTGAACTCAACCATTAATTCTTTCAATTGGCATCGAGCTGGTTCTTGTAAGTTACTCAAGGAATCGGTCCAATGGCTGAGGGAAAGATGAATTTTTTAGAAGGAGCCTCCATAAACAGGCCTCCACTTTTTCTCGGTGTGAATTATTCTTTCTGGAAAGTTAGAATGAAAATCTTTATTGAATCTCTTGATAGAGGCATTTGGGAAACAATTGTTAATGGTCCTTACAAACCAACTCATACCTGTAGATGGTAAAATAGTCGAAAAAGATTGGGCTGAATTAACTCGATGTAGAAAATAGGAAAGTCCAATATGATTATACTGCAAAAAATATTATTACCTCTGCTTTAAATCTTGATGAGTTTTTCAGGGTGTCTCAAATGTGCCTCTCGCTAAAGAGATGTGGGAAATTTTAGAGGTTACACATGAAGGAACGTCTGATGTGAAAAGGGCAAGAAAGCATGAGTTAATCAGGGACTATGAGTTGTTTAAAATGCAGCAAGGAGAAACAATTGCAGATGTGCAGAAAAGGTTCACGCACATAGTCAATCATCTAATTGGGTTAGGAAAGACTTTTGACAAAGAAGAGTTGAACATCAAAATTTTAAAGTGTTTGGACAGAACATGGCAACCAAAGGTGACAAGAATATCGAAATCAAGAGACTTGACTCGAAATGACTACCGCTTCACTTTTTGGTAAGTTGAGGGAACATGAATTGGAAATCAATCGGTTCAAAGAACAAGAGAATGCAGAAAAGAAAACTAGAAATATTGTTCTCAAGACAATTGAAGAAAACAATGGATCTGAAGAAGATGAATCGGAGAACCTGACTTTATTGGTTAAGAAATTTGGAAAATTTCTTAGAAGAAAGAACAGATTTGGCCAAGTAAAAAGGTACAATGATAAAAAGACTCGAATCTGTTCAAAATAATATTACTTGTTATTCTTGTGGTAAACAGGGTCACATAAAGAGTGATTGTCCTGGAAAAGATCAAGAATCGAACAAGAAAGATTCAAGATACAAAGGGAAAAAGGCTTATATAGCCTGGCAAGACAATGATTCATCTTCCAAGTCTCGAATCCGAAAGTGAGGAGGTGAACCTGTGCTTGATGGCTGGTTGTGAATCCTCTTCATCACATGTAAGTTCAACTCCTATAGAGAATGAAATGAATTACAGCACATTACTGAATGCTTTTAATGAAATGCATAGTGAAGCCATAAATTTATCTCATACAAATAATCGGTTAAAAGGATTAAATAACTGGTTAGAAAATAGAGTTAAAGTTCTAGAAAATGAACTATTAGAAAGCAAAACAGATTTAGAACATCTAGATATAATATATGCATCTCGCTGATAATGTTGCTCGCTAATAAGAAGTGTGAAAAGTGTATTATTCTCGCAAGATAAGGTTGATTACTTGGTTAAAACTTTGTCTAAATTTACTCAAGGCAAAGAGAATTTAGATGCACTTCTTGGGTCTCAAAATTGTGTGTTTGAACATTCTGGAATCGGGTACAAACCTAAGAATGGGGTAAAAACTAAAAAATATTTGAACTTCTTTTCATACGGAAAAACAACAAGCATCCCCTTTCTCATCTTGTCATTATTGCATGAAGAAAGGACATACTATAAAATTCTCGTCATGCTAGAAAATTTTTTGTGCCGCAAGGTAGGAAAAGATGGGTTCCAAAACATGTTAAACAGAAAAATTGACTCCTAAGGACCCAAAATACGTAAGGGTACCAAATACTTGATGTTTGATCTTTCAGGAACAAGCAACAAGAGTTCCTTTGGTATCTAGACAGCGGATGCTCAAGGCACATGACAGGTGACATTTCAAAATTCCAGTAAGCCGAAATTGAAGAATGGAGGTCATGTGACTTATGGAGACAACAACAGAGGAAGAATTCTAGGTTCTGGAGATATTGGTGATGGTGAATCAGTAATCATTCACAATGTTCTTCTTGTTGAAGGTCTCAAGCACAATCTGATAAGCATAAGTCAGTTATGTGATCTTGGTCACAAAGTCATTTTCAAACCAGAAAAGTGACTTATTTGTGAGCCAGAATCTGACACGGTAATGTTGATAGGTAAGAGGTTAAACAATATATACATGTTAAATATCAAACCGTCTATGTCATCTCAAAGTTGTCTTCTTACTAAAGAAGAAGAATCTTGGTTGTGGCATAGAAGACTTGCTCATATACATCTTAAACATCTTGACAAACTCGATTTCAAAAGAATTAGTTTCTGGTCTGCTTAAGCTTCAGATCTTGAAAGACAAAATCTGTGAAGCTTGTTTGAAAGGCAAACAAACTAGAAAATCTTTTTCAAACAAAAATATTGTTTCAACTTCTAAACCTTTGGAACTGCTTCACATGGATTTGGTTGGTCCTTCAAGGAATAAAAGCCTAGGTGGTAATCTTTATATCATGGTAATTGTTGATGACTTTTCCAGATTTACCTGGACTATTTTTCTTAAAGCCAAATCTGATTCTTACAAATCTTTCAAAAAGCTTGCCAAGGTTTTACATAATGAAAAAGGGTATTTTATTACATCAATTCAAAGTGACAATGGTGGAGAATTTGTAAATGAAAAGTTTGAATCATTTTGTGAAAAGTTTGGCATAAAACACAATTTTTCTCGCTCCAAGAACTCCTCAACGTAATGGTGTTGTGGAAAGAAAGAACAGATCTATTGTAGAACTTGCTAGAACAATGTTGTGTGAAAATTCTTTACCGAAATACTTTTGGGCAGATGCAGTAAACACTGCTTGTCATGTTTTGAATAGAGTCTTGATTAGACCCTTGCTTAAGAAAACCCCATATGAACTCGTACAAAGGAAGAAAACCCAACTTAAACTATTTCAGAGTTTTTGGATGTACATGTTTCGTTTTAAACAATGGGAAAGAAAATATTGGCAAGTTTGATGAAAAATATGATAAAGGAATTTTTCTTGGTTACTCAACTCACTGGTCATGCATATAGAGTTTACAATTTAAGACTTAAATCTGTTGAAGAATCAAGACATGTTGTGTTTAATGAATCTCCTCGAGTAGTGCAGAATAGAACAACAGGTACTCGCAGATAAAGAAGATTTAACTCGATAATTCTTATCAGCTTGAAACATGCCAAGAACACAGTATCGCGTACTATTGAAGAAGATGATCCATCGATGGACCCTGCAAAAGCTAATTCTCCAACAATTACTCGAAGAACAGGAAGAAGATATTCTGGAAGAGCTTCCTAAAGAGTGGATTGTCCCAAGAAATCTCTCTCTAGACAATGTCATCGGGCAAATTAATAAGGGAGTATCTACTAGACATTCTCTTAATCAATTCTGTAATCATATGGCATTCATTTCACAAACAGAGCCTAAGACAGTTAAAGAAGCATTAAATGATGAATACTGGGTTAGTGCCATGCATGATGAGCTTAATCAATTTGAAAGAAATAAAGTGTGGGAATTAGTTCCTAAAATCAAAGATATCAATGTAATTGGTACTAAGTGGGTATTCAAAAATAAGCTAGATGAACACGACATTATTACTAGAAATAAAGCTAGATTGGTAGCCAAAGGGTATAACCAACAGGAGGGTATTGATTTTGATGAAACCTTTGCACCTGTAGCTAGACTTGAAGCTGTCAGATTATTATTAGCTTATGCTTGTTTAAGTGGTTTCAGATTACTACAGATGGATGTCAAGAGTGCCTTTCTAAATGGACTCATCAATGAAGAAGTTTATGTTTCTCAACCTCCTGGTTTTGAAAATCACAAGCATCCTGACCATGTCTACAAATTGAAAAATGCCCTTTATGGTTTAAAGCAAGCACCTAGACAATGGTATGAGAGGTTAAGTAACTTCCTAATTGATCAAGGGTACAAGCGAGGTGAGGTTGATAAAACTTTGTTCATTAAGAAATCTGGAACCGACATTATTCCGGTGCAGGTGTATGTGGATGATATCATTTTCGGTTCCACTAATAATGTCATGTGTAATAAGTTTGTAAAAGAAATGCAAAGTGAATTTGAAATGTCCATGATGGGAGAATTGAATTTCTTCCTTGGTCTCCAGTGTTAAACAATTAAGAAATGGCATTTTTCTTAGTCAATCTAAATACCGCAATGAATTGTTAAAGAAATTTGATATGCAAAACTCGCAAGGTATCCTCTACACCCATGTCTACTAACTGTTGTCTAGACTTAGATGAAAAAGGAAAACCTGTTGATCAAACTAAATATAGAGGTTTGATTGGTTCACTACCTGTATCTAACTCGCTAGTAGACCTGACATTATGTTTAGTGTGTGTCTTTGTGCAAGATTTCAGGCAAATCCAAAGGAATCTCATCTTACTGCCGCCAAAAGGATTCTGAAATACCTCAAGGGAACAGTTAATGTTGGACTATGGTATCCCGAGGGTGCATCCCTTAAACTTGTTGGATTTTCCGATTCTGACTTTGCAGGATGTAGATTGGACAGAAAAAGTACCTCGGTACTTGTCATTTACTCGGGAGCAGTCTTATATCGTGGCACAAGCAAAAAGCAAGCGTGTGTTGCTCTGTCAACCGCAGAAGCTGAATACATTGCAGCTGGAGTCAGTTGTGCTCAAAGCATTTACCTCAAGCAACAACTAACAGATTATGGAGTGACTCTAAACAAGGTACCTCTGGTTTGTGACAATACTAGTGCAATAAACTTAACTAAGAATCCTATTCAACACTCTAGAACTAAGCATATTGAAATTAGACATCACTTTATTAGAGAACACGTATCTAGGGGTGACTGTGAGATATTATTTGTTGAATCTGAAAAACAGCTTAGCTGATTCATTCACTAAACCACTTCCTAGAGATAGACTTAATATGCTTAGGACTGAATTAGGAATTCTAGATATATCTAGTATTGTATAACTGATTCTTTATAGTAATTGTATGCCTTTTAACAGGCTGATAACAAGTTCAATCGATTAATAATTGCATGAATAACTTGATATTATTTGTTTCAATCGATTGAAATTGTGAAATAATCTGTTGATTTTCTGATTCTTACTCACTGATATTGATGTGTTAGTAGTTCAATCGATTAAATAAGTTTTTAATCGATTTATTTCATTAATCTTGTTGCTCTGCACATTTTCTTCTATAAATCAATCGATTAAATCTGCGATTCAATCGATTGAATTCACTAATGGTACTCTGAATAATTTTCTTTTACAAAATAATCGATTTAATTTTTGATTCAATCAGTGTATTTCACTTATAAGTATCTACGATTACAAAATCAGTTGGTTTCATGAAATATCAATTGATTATTTTTCTTCTAGGGCTAGTTGTATGTATTTTGTCTCTAACCGATTTCTGCAGAGTAAACTGAAAGCATTTACAACAAGATAATCTTCAACTACTCTCTTAAATATTAGAGATATCCAATAAAAGCTAATTGATACTGATTGGATATCTACTGAGAAGGTAATTAAAGTGTACAGTAGCAATTCTCTCTCCTCTTTATCATCACTCGCACGTAAACAATAAATCCAGTAAAGACAAAATTTTTTTTTAAGCTCGATAAAGATTGTGTATTCTCATTCCTATAGTATTATTTTCTTCTTTGAGCTTCTCTTTCTCGCTTCTTCTCTGTTCTGTTCATTCCAAAAATCAAATATGTTCAAGCGCACAAAGTCTCGGTAGGAAGAAGTCCAAGCAGAGGCGAGTCCTCTACTGCAAGGCAAGAACAGAATGTTGGAGGAAGGATTGAAACTTGGTTCAATGGGGACCAAGAGAAAATGGATTTGTTTATCCATGAATTAAGCAGAAGCAAGTCAACATTCCAAAAATGTTAAAGTTCTCTTGGTTTGATGCCGAAGTATTCAGAGGCATTCTGAAATTACTCGCAACATCAAAAACTTCGGATGTTTTCGGAGTTGAATGGTAGAATTTACCCCGACTTAATTAAAGTTTTCTTCACAAATTTATCTTTTGAAGGTTCCACTTTGACAACCCAAGTTAAAGGAGTAGACATTGACATAACACCTAATGTCTGGAAGGAAGTTGCTGGAATAAAAGATGTAGGTGTGAAAGTCACCAAAGGATGTACTTCGGATGTTGAAGAATTTAATAAAGTTCAAGTATTTCCGCTCTTGCTTGAAGAATAGGCATGATTCCGTAAGTTCATTCAACACTCGGGAAGTTGAAACTGGAAGAAAGGATTCTCGCTTTCATCGTTTCCTGGCAGCTCACACCCAGGGGGAGCAATCATGCAATGCTAAATGAAGGAGATTTAGTTCTGATGTACCGCATTCATCACAGAATACGTGTGAACTGGGTCTTTGTCATCAAGGATCACATGATCAAAGCCAAGAGACTTAGTGACTTCAGGTATCCCTATGCTATTCCGATTTCTAAATTTTTAACACATTTTGGTGTTGATGTTGAAGGAGAACTTGTTGAAACCGTCCGACCAACAAATGAAATAAACAATTCCGTTCTTCACAAAATGGGATTTATTAAAGTTGATGGTGAATGGATTTCCAAAGAAGAAGCTGGAAGAAGTGAAGAAAGTGAGGAAGAAGAGCAAGAGGAAGGAATCAACACCGATAATATTCCCGGAACTTCTACAAAGACGTCCTTCCGATCCAATGGAAGAAGAAGTAAACCCAATGGAGATGATTCCATACAATCCACCTCCCGACCGTGGCACGCCTCTGTCTCGGCTCGAAAGAACAATGTTGCATCAAATGAGCGAACCGCAAACCGACCAAAGGAGGCATATGGAGATGATCGTTGCTCGAGGGCTCTGGCAAGCATTATTTGGATGAAAATTTCATTGCAAGGTTCCAAGCATATTGATAATCAACTAGAAGACATCTACAACAGGATTGTGGAACCGCAATTCAACCAAGGCCCAGGGGACGAATGAAGATTTTCTATGTGTCTCGTTATTCCGCTTTCTTTTCATTTTTTTTAATGTTCTGGTTTATATTTGGGGTTCCCACGTGGCCCCATTGATCGTAACTACAACAATCTATTTGATGCGATCAAATAGGGGGAGAAGTATTTTGCTTAAAACTCGTCACTACACACACACCACAAAATATATGTCTCTGGTCTGTTATTTTTGTTTTGCAGGTGCAGTGGTCATTTGTCTCCATCAAATAGGGGGAGATTGAAGCACTTGGTGGAATTGATGAAGACATAGATATAGCTTAGGTTGTGGGTGTGTAGATGATTAGGTTTTTTAGTTTAAGCACTTAATCTCTTGATAGGCCATTATATTTTGTGATAAGCACCTTAAAATATTGCATATCATTGAAAATCATTTTTCTATGAAAAACTTACGTTTAAGAATTAAAAGAATAAACTAAGTTTTTTTCAATCTGTTGAAAAGGATTTTCAATCTGTTAAAATCACTTAACATAATAAATGGTCTTACATAATCGAAAATTCAATTGATTGATTCGCGGAATCAACAAGTTAAAATAACTCAATGAATTTTTCAATATCAAGTTTCGCATTTTCAATCTGTTGAGATGATTTTAAATCTGTTGAAACAGAAAGACCTTTTTGAGTCTAAGAGTTTTTAGAAAATCAATCTGTTGAAATATTTTTCAATCTGTTAAAACAGAGAGACTATTTTTTTATATACCTGAGTGTTTGCAGGAATTTAATCTGTTAAAATGTTTTTCAATCGATTGAAACAGAGTGCTTGTCATTTTTCATTAAGTTGTTTTAATCCATTAAAACTCGAATCAATCGATTAAATAGAACTTTAAATGAAATCAATCGATTGAATCGATGTCTTAATCGATTAAATGGAACTTTAAATGAAATCAATCGATTGAACCGATCTTTTAATCGATTGAAATAATACTCGATCGATCATAGTTTTGTTCTAATCGATCATAACTCATTCTGATCGGTCATAGTTTTATTCTGATCGATCATAACTCAGTCTAATCGATCATAGTTTTATTCTGATCGATCATAACTCAGCCTAATCGATCATAGTTTTATTCTGATCGATCATAACTCGACCTAATCTATCATACTTCTGTTTTAACCGATCAGAGTCTTTTCTAAACCTCGTTTTACTACTAACCAACTTATCTTATGACTCTCTAAAACAGCTTTTAACAGATGAAACGTTCGTTTTTCTGATTTACTCTATATATACAGATTTGATCTATCTTTTAAAAAACACAATACAACACACCACTTGAGAAAACTTGTGAAATCAATCTGTGAAACTTTCATACGTGACTTTCTCTCGCATTCAAGAATCTTTTTCATATCATAAGGTGCCGTGATCGAATTGTGGTCATTCGAGAGAGAAAGTGCTCGATAGAATTGGTTCGGACAATTAGAAACTTCAAGTCCAGGTTTTTTCTTTCCATATTCTTTTGTAAAAGTTGTTTGTGCAGGTTGGATTGTAATCTGCACTTGGTACGTAGAATCGGGTTTGGTTACTGGGTGTTTTTCAAGATTCTGTCTTGTGGGTTTGCAAGATAGTTCTTGAGGTAGATTGGTGAGTATCTACTCGGTTGTAAATTTTCACTTGGTATTAGTGAGACTTGACTGGTTTGTCAAGAACTGGATGTAGCTCTGGATTAGAGTGAACTAGTATAAATTTGTGTGTTAATATTCTTCTTTCATCTCTTTTATTTTCTGTCAATAAACTTGTTGTGTTTAAACCAAACTACCTTCACAAAGATTAAATAAAGATAACTCATTCTTCCAAAAGAAAGTAAGTTTTGCGAAAAAGTTTTTAAGTTCAATTCACCCCCCCTCTTGAACTCAACCATTAATTCTTTCACACACTTTTATAACAAGGTTTTAACTAATATAACTTTGAAATAACCGATTGTTTTCATTAAGGGAAGTTTTGAAATTCTTCAGTCAGTATTTTAACTAATACAGTTTCGAAATAACCGATTAAAATCACTTAAAATGTTGAGAGAAGTGTTCTGGCAGTATTTTAATCGATACAACTTCGAAATAATCGATTAAAACCACTTGGAGTACTGTTTGACCAATAAGAATGGGTTTATGACCGATCATAACCAGATATGATCGATCAAAATTGAGTTATGACCGATCAGAACCAGATATGATCGATCAGAATTGGGTTATGACCGATCAGAACTATTTTAATCGATTAAACTATGTTTCAATCGATTAAATCAACTTAAGAAAACTTGAACTTAGCGTTTTAATCGATTAAAACAATTTTTTATCAGTTACAATCACTTTGAAAAGTTTACAAGAAAGTTTTGCAGTATTTTAATCGATTGAAACACGAAACAATCGATTAAAACAAATTAGAAGATTTTTTACAAAGAGTTTTAATTGATATAAACGTTGTCGTATCAGTTAAAACAAGTCTGGAAAATAATCAAGAACGTTTTAGTGGATTAAAAGAAGTTTTAACAGATTAAAACAAGACTTTTAACATATTAAAAGATTATTTTAACAGATTAATTAAACCAGCAGTTTTGAAAATCTTCTATAAAAACAGTATTGCTTGAACTTTTTAAAACAAATCTTATATACATCTTTTAGCAATCAATCAAGCAATCAAAAGTGATACTTTCAAGAAAGAATTACGCTACTTTTTGTGAAGTTCATCAAAGATCTTTCTTGAGGCAAAACTGCATTCTTTTGAAGAAGAAACAACATATTGCAGAACTGCATAAAACTGGTTTGAGCGTTTTAGTTTCTTTTGTTTGTTTCTTTACTTTCTTTTACTGTATTGTGGGTGCCTGGAATTGTGGGCACTGGTTTCTGTAGCTGGAATTTGGCTGCAGGGTAAGTCAATAACTGGAATTTGGTTCTTGGTGAAAGGTTAGGTGCAAGAACTGGAATTGTGGTTCTTGTGGTAGATTGAGTGTGTGATTAAGGTTGTAATCTGTAAAACATTCAATCTAGTGGAACCCAGCTGGAATTTGGCTGGAGACTGGACGTAGCCCTGGGATTGGGTGAACCAGAATAAACTTTGGTGATATCTTTCTAATCCTTTTTCTTCTTTAATTCTGTGACTGCATTTATTTTTTGATTGTTTGCTGTGTGATTCAAAAACTGGTCAGATTTCTTAATCTTTGAAATAGATAATCTTTAATTTGAGAAAATCTTTCAAAGATCAATTCACCCCCTTCTTGATCTTATCCTCTTTTTCTAACAATTGGTATCAAGAGCAAGGTTCTTGAGAGTTATTCAAGATTTTCGATCAAAATGGCTGAAAACAAATTACCTTTTTCTGAGGGAGCTTCTATTAATAGACCTCCACTGTTTTGTGGAACAGATTACCCATTTTGGAAGATTAGGATGAAGATCTTTATTGAATCTATTGATAGGAATGTTTGGGATGTAATTGCTAATGGTCCTTTAATTACAGAAAAAGAATGGTCCAGTTTAAATGATGAAGAAAGAAAAAAGTTCAAAGTGATTGTACTGCTAAAAACATAATTACTTCTGCACTAAATATGGACGAGTTTTTCAGGGTCTCCCAATGCAAATCTGCTAAGGAAATGTGGGAAGTTCTTGAGGTTACTCATGAGGGAACAATTGATGTAAAGAGAGCCAGAAAGCATACTCTCATAAGAGAATATGAATTGTTCAAAATGCAAACTAGAGAAAGTATTGCAGATGTGCAGAAGTGCTTCACTCATATCATCAATCATCTAATGAGCTTAGGTAAAACTTTTGATAAAGAAGAATTAAGCATTAAAGTCTTGAAATGTCTTGACAGGTCATGGCAGCCCAAGGTCACAGCTATTTCAGAATCAAAAGATTTATCAGTCATGACAACAACCTCCTTGTTTGGCAAACTCAGAGAACATGAGATGGAAATCAACAGATTCAATGAGCAAGAAGTCTCTGAGAAAAAAAGTAGAAGTATAGCACTCAAGGTTGAAGAAAGAAGTCAAGAATCAGAGGAGGAAAGTGAAAATCTTGGACTGCTTGTAAGAAAGTTCAACAAGTTTCTCAAGAAAAAGATTCAAGATAAAGAAAAACATAAAAGGTATGAAAAGAAATATGATTCTTTTAACTATAAATGTTATGGTTGTGGTAAGCAGGGTCATGTAAGAATGGAGTGCCCAGAAAAGAACAAATACAATGACAAGAAAGAGGAAAAAGTCAAAAGAAGAGCATATGTAGCATGGGATGATAATGATACTTCATCAACAGAAAATTCTGATAATGAAGAAGCCAACTTATGTCTAATGGCAAATCAAAATCATCAAACCAGCAGTGTAAGTTCTAACTCCTCTTCAAATTTAGTGAATTACAATTCATTAGAAGCATTTAATGAAATGCATGAAGAAGCCAAGAAACTGCAAAAAGAAAATGATAGGCTAAAAGGCTTGAATAATTGGCTAGTAAATAAAGTAGACTCTCTTGAAAAGAAAATTCTGGAAGATGAAACTGATCTTGACTTTTTAAAATTAATCCATGATAATTCTGACTGTGTATGTAATAAACCATGTAATAACTATTCAGAATTACAAAAGAAGATTGATTTTTTATCACAAACTGTTTCAAAGTTTACACAAGGTCAAGCTAATCTTGATGTTCTTCTTGGGTCACAAAAACTTATTTTTGACAAATCAGGAATTGAATTTAAATCTAAAAAATTCAGAAAAACAAATAGGAAATCATACTCTGTGATTAAATGTTTTTACTGCATGAAAAAATGTCATTCTGTAAAAAATTGTAGAATTAAGAAGTATGCTATTCCTAGAGGTAGAATGAAATGGATTCCCAAAAATTCATTTTATATAACATAATTGGACCCAGTAATTAAAAAAGGGGTACCAGAAATATGCCTAATCTGTTTTGTAGGAACAAAATCTGGAAGTCTCTTGATGTTCAAAACAGAAAATCAGGTTCAACTGAATGTTTTAATTGATATAAAACAGTTTTAATCGATTAAAATCACTTATTAAGAATACCAGAAAAGTTGTTCGTGCAGTTTTAATCGGTTAAAATTTGAATTAATCGATTAAAATACTGTCAGGAATTTTAGTTTAGTTGTTTTAATCGATTAAAAAGGAGTTATATCAACTAAAATCACTAAGACGTCAAATTTAATCGATTCTTTTTCGTTTCAATCGGTTAAAATTCTGTTATCATTTTATTAATTTCTCCAGTACAAAATTAATCGATTCTGTTATGTATTAATCGATTACTTTACTGTTACAGTCTCAAAACCTAATATTAAAAATCAAATTAATAGGTTAATTTGCTGATTAATCGATTAAATTGTTCCTGAAAACCATTTTTACAACTTCCAATTGAAAATTAGTCAGTAAATCAAAGTCAAAACTTCAAGTTTGTGTGTTAATCGGGATCTGCATAAAACACTTAAAAATATTCTTTGACCAAGTCAAACTTCTTCCAAAGAACACTTTAGCTGATGTACCCACTGTCCAAAAATTTGCGCATCTGCCTTCAGTCAAGGGGACATGTGCAATTAAAGCTGTTTTTCTGCAGGTTTTGTCAAATTGAATTGCTATTCACGAAAATTAACATCTGTGACTTTTCATTATGCTCACTTGAAATCCATTATTCTCATTCTTCAGTTTCTGGTTCAAATTTCTTCTCTCTTCTTTCTTGTACTCACGTTTCAAAAACTCTTTTCTAAACTATACAACAACATGCTGAGGAGATCAAAGTCAAGAAAGAAGCAAAAAGGGGAATCCTCCTCTGCTGCTAATCCTGGTGGTCATTTAGAAACATGGTTTGACGGGGATATTGGAAAAATGAACACTTTCATTACTGAGTTTAGTCAAAAACAGATTGTAATTCCAAAGTTTATTAAATTCAAGTGGCTAGATGAAGAAGGATTTACGGGGTTAAGAAGAAAAATGAAAAGTCAAAAGCTGAGAACCTTCATGGAGTTCACAGGGAATATTCAACCTGATCTGGTTCGGGTCTTCTACTCAAATTTAACAGTGAATGATTCAACAATCAGATCTCAAGTGAAGGGAGTGAATATGGAAATTACTCCTTCTGTGTGGGAACAAATTGTTGGTCTAAGAGATAGAGGTGTCAAAGTGTCCAGAGGGAATATTTTTGAAATACCTGACTTCAACAAGATACAGTTTTTCAGGTCTTGCCTTAAGGATCCAAATGATTCGGTAAGAATTTTAAATGCTGGAAAACTCTTACTTGAACATAGACTGCTTGCTTTTATTGTGGCATGGATGCTTACTCCAAGAGGAAGTAATCATGCAATACTTAATGAGGGAGATCTTGCCCTCATGTACTGCATCTCCAATAATATTAAGGTAAATTGGATTTATGTGATTAAAGATCACATGTTGAAGGCCAAAAGGTTGGCAGATTATAAACTGTCGTATGCCATGTTGATTAACAATTTCTTTAGATATTTTGAAGTTGATCTTACAGGGGAAAGCATAGAAACTCCTAAGGCATCAAATGAGATTGATGACTCCACTTTGAGAAAAATGGGGTATATCAAAATTGATGATGAATGGATTTCTAAGGTTGATGTTGGAATGTCTGAGGATGAGGAAGACAATGATGAAGAAGATGAGCAAGGTCAAATTCCTTCCTCTCCAGCTGCTGCAGAAGTTCCCGAATCGTCCAGTGGTCAAGCTTCATATGAAAATATGGAGATCATCCCCTACATGGAGCAGCCTGATCGTGGGACTCCTCTATCTCAATTTGAAAGGACAATGCTTTCTCAAATGGCCACATTGCAGGAAAACCAGAGAAAGCACATGCAGATGACCTACCAACATTTTCAACAGACCAATAATCAGTTCACCAATCTTGGACACCAAATTGCTGACATTTACACCAAGCTGGAAGACATGCAGCTCAATCAAGGAAACTGGGATGATTGAGTCTTTGGATAAAAAGGGTCCATTCCTATCTTTTTCTTGTGACTTATTTCTTTTACTGCTATTTTTCTGGTCTGTAATTTTAACTGGTTTTATACCAGGCACAATCTTTTTACTTTGCTTAATATGATTAAGGTTTTAAGTTGAAGTAAGATAGCCTAGGTAAAATTAAACATAAATCTTAGATAATTTTAGCTGATACAATATAGATTTAATCGATTAAATCGATTAAAAACCTTTACATAGGGAATTCACATCAAAACAATCGATTAACTAGCATATCAATCGATTTAAACCTATATGTCATATGTTTGTATCAACTAAAACCAGTTTACATCAGTTAAATCAGCAGATAAGATACCACTTTGATTTTTATAGTTCCATTGGTTAAAACCTAATCAATGTAGTTGATATTATCGTAAAACATTTTCCTAAATGATCGGTTTTAAAAAATTCATACTGAATCAGATGTTTAAGATATAAACAAGCTGTAAATCGATTAAAAGCACTTATACAACATTTTTCAAACTATTTCAATCGATTAAATGTCGATTTAATCAATTATATCAACTTATGTTTTAATCTTTCAAATTTCATCACTGTTTTAATCGATTAAAACATAATTTCAATCGATTAAAACCATTAACAAGAACTTTTTAATCGATTTTATCCTGTTTTTAATCGATTTTTACTCTGGGAAGAAAAATTAAAGGCTTTAGTTAATGGTTGTTCTTGTAACATGCTACTAAAGCATGGTTCCCTTATCTTTACACGTGTTAATTGTATTCATTACAAACGTGTTAATGAAGATAAGTTTGAATCAACTTTGATTGATCTTCACATGAGTAAGGTATCATATCCATATTTTTACTGTTTTCGAAATCTAATACCTGATACATACCATGCATATTGTTGTTCCTCTGTTCCCTATTTTTGATGAAGTCGAAAGGGGGAGAAATAATTGCTTTACTTCTGATAAATTTAGGGGGAGAAATAATTCTTTAGGAGAGCAGCAATTTAGGGGGAGAAATGAATAAACTTATTAACTTTTTTTATTAACTAATCTATTTTATCAAGTGACTTCTTCTGCAGAGTTATTTTTCAAAATGATATTTGTCTTCATCAAATAGGGGGAGACTGAAAGTAATGAAGATCTTATTGAATTACCTTGGCAAAGATCTTGTTGATTTGATGAAGTCAAGAATAAAGTCAAAGGCTACTTTTGAAAGTGATGAAGATCTTATTGAAATACTCTGACAAAGATCTTGTTGATTTGATGAAGTCAAAGATAAAGTCAAAGTCAACTTTGTAGGGTCAACAGTCACTTAGATAAAAGAGTAGAGGGATTAGTGTGTCCGCAGCTTTGCTTAGGTATAATCATTTTTATCTTTTCTGTTGCATGAAGTTTCTTCACTTTAAAGATTTTGCAAAATGCCTCTAAAAACGTTTAAGCAGTTAAAAACAAAGTATTTTAACAAAAGCTTTCTTAAACAAGTTTTTAACTGATATTATTTCGAAATAACCGGTTGTTTTCATTAAAGAAAGTTTTGAAAACCTTTTGTCAGTGTTTTAACTGATAAAGCTTCGAAATAACCGATTAAAATCACTTAAAATGTTAAGAGAAGTGTTTTTGTTGTATTTTAATCGATACAACTTGGTTTTAATCAATTAAATCCACTTAGTGTTCAGGATGATCGATCAGAATGCAATTATGACCGATCAAAATCAGATATGATTGTTGAACATTCAAGGACTTGATGTTGCAAATAATGATCATGAAGAATGTTGATTTTGATGATGATCCAAGAGCTTAAAGACTTAGAGTATTGAAGATTGAAGATTGATGATTTCTGTATTGTAATAACTCTGTTTTAGTTTGATTGAGTCTCGTAATTATAGAATCTAAGATAGCCGGTACATAGTCTCGTAACTTAGAAGCTTCAAAATGCTCAAATTTATCATGCAGGCTCGGCTTTAATCGATTATATAGGTAAATAATCGATTAAAACAGTGAGAAAACCACTTTCTATACAAAGTCACTGTTTTAATCGATTAAACAACAAAATAATCGATTATTTTGTACTTGTTCAGTACGGATAATCGATTATTTCACCAAATAATCGATTAATCCAGAGAGGTTTGAGTTCTGTCGTATTTGTCTCGTTTTAATCGATTATCACTCCAAATAATCGATTATTTCGATCTGTTTTTCATTTTAAATTTCAAATTAACCCTATTTTCGAAAACCCAATTACCAAGAACCCTAGTTTCGAAATCCCCAATTTCTAAACCCTAATTTCCCTACTTAAACTCGCTTTGGCACTCGGAAATTAAGAACAACTCTTTCCATACAAAAGTTAAGTGCTCGTGAGTGCCAGAGAACTGTTTGTTGCAAGGAAATGGGGCTTTTGGAACCTGGTGTGGGCTAGAAGCGATAAGAATCACTAAGTGGAGTTCTTAGTGGATTGTGTGTTGTGCCGTCTCTGGGGAAAACTGTTCTTCATCTCTTGTGGATTTCAAGAGAGGTGTTGTCTTTACTTTATCTCTTTGATTTGTAAACTGTTTGTAACAATTTGTTCTTAGTGACATCGTTAATCTTCTTTTGAGTGATTAGCAACTCGGACGTAGGGTCTTTTGATCCGAACCAAGTATAAACCTACCGTGTAATCTTCTCTACTCTTCTCTATTTACATTTACGCAGTTTTTAATCGGTAAAATTTGGGGAAAATTTTGAAAACCTAATTTTTATTAAGAAACCAATTCACCCCCTCTTGGTTTTTGTCCGACCACGCGAACATCTCGCTGCGCGATTCTAACAAGTGGTATCGAGCTTGCTTTGATAGTCATTCAAATATTTTCGAAAATGGCCGGACAAAATCAATCTTTTGCCGAAGGTGCGTCTATCAACAGACCCCCACTTTTTGCGGGTCAAAATTATCCTTTTTGGAAAGTACGTATGCAAATATTTTTAGAGTCTGTTGATAGAGGCGTTTGGGACGCAATTTTAAACGGTCCATTTGTTCCTAAAATTACAGAGAACGGTGTTGACGTTCTTAAACCTTTTGATAGATGGACTGCCGAAGAAAGTCGAAAAGCACAATTTGATGTTAGGGCTAGAAATATTATTTCATCTTCTCTAACCCTTGATGAGTTCTACAGAATTTCTATTTGTAAAAGTGCACAGGAAATGTGGGAAATGCTTAGAGTAACCCACGAAGGAACTGACGACGTCAAAAGAGCACGTAAAAATTCTTTAATCCAAGAATACGAGATGTTTCGGATGCAACCCGGCGAAACGATTTTCGACGTTCAGAAACGTTTCACTCATATCGTGAACCATCTCACCGGACTAGGTAAAATTTTTAACGTTGATGAATTAAATGTTAAAATTTTGAAATCTCTGGATAGGAAATGGCAACCAAAGGTGATGGCCATCTCGGAGTCACAAAATCTTGCCACTATGTCCATGGCGGCGTTATTTGGAAAGCTTAGGGAGCATGAGCTTGACCTTGGAAGACTAAATGAGGAAGAGGGTCAATATCAAAAGAAGAACCTAGCTTTCAAAACCGAAATTTCAAAAAGCAAAAATAAGAAAGAAGAAGAAGAAGACTCCGAAATTGATGAAGAAGAGATGAGTCTTTTTATAAAGAAGTTCACCAAGATGATGAAAGCAAAAGGAAGACATCCTTTCAAAGGTAAGGGAAAGGTAAAAGAAAATTCTTCCGTTAATATAAAATGCTTTGGTTGTGGTGAAGCAGGGCATATAAAGACCGAATGCCCAAACAAGAAAAATGATGAACACAAGGGCAAAAAGCAATTCAAGAAGAAAACATATATTGCTTGGGATGACAGTGATTCAAATTCAGAATCAAGCGACTCGGAAATAGAAGCAAACAATTGCTTAATGGCAAATGATAACATTTCTTCAGATTTTGAGGAAACTTCCAAATCAAAGAAGTCTATGTGGTATCTTGATAGTGGATGCTCAAAACATATGACTGGAGATAAAACGAAATTTGTTAGTTTCAAAGCCAAAGAACAAGGATATGTGACTTATGGGGATAACAACAAAGGAAAGATTCTCGGAATTGGAAACATAGGTGGTGCAAACACATTGGAGATTAAGGATGTGCTTCTTGTTGATGGATTAAAGCATAACCTTATTAGCATAAGCCAATTGTGTGACAAAGGATTCAAGGTAACTTTTGAAAGCAAATTTTGCACCATACATTTAGTAAATTCCGAAAAAGTAGAATTAAAAGGCATTAGGCATAACAACATATATTTGATTGATTTGGATTGGTTACATGAGTCTAGTATAACATGTTTAGTTGCTAAGGAAGAGAACCCTTGGTTATGGCATAAAAGAGCGGCTCATATAAATATGCATCACTTGAATAAATTGATATCAAAAGACTTAGTTATTGGATTGCCTAAGTTAAAATTTGAAAAAGATAGATTGTGTGATGCATGCCAAAAAGGTAAACAAGTAAAATCATCATTTAAATCAAAGAATGTGATTTCCACTTCAAAACCCCTAGAATTATTACACTTAGATTTATTTGGACCTTCTAGGATAAAAAGCTTTGGTGGAAATTATTATGGACTTGTAATTGTTGATGATTACTCTAGATACACTTGGACATTTTTCTTAACTACGAAAAGTGAAGCTTTTAAGGTCTTTAGAAAATTTGCAAAACAAATACAAAATGAGAAAGACCTAAGAATTAAAGTTTTAAGAAGTGATCATGGTGGTGAGTTTCAAAATGAAAAGTTTGAGAATTATTGTGAAGAAAATGGTATATTACATAACTTTTCTGCTCCTAGGACTTCCCAACAAAATGGTGTAGTTGAAAGGAAAAATAGGTCATTAGAGGAACTTGCAAGAACTATGTTAAATGAATCTAATGTTCCAAAATATTTTTGGGCTGATGCGGTTAGCACTCGCATGCTATGTTTTAAATAGAATGCTCATTAGGTCAATTATAAAATCAACTCCATATGAATTGTTTAATGGTAGAAAATCTAATGTTGCTCATTTAAAGATTTTTGGATGTAAATGTTTTGTGCTAAATAATGGAAAGGACAATCTAGGAAAATTTGACTCAAAAGCCGATGAGGGCATTTTTCTAGGTTATTCTTTAACTAGCAAGGCATATAGAGTGTTTAATAGGAGAACTTTGAATATAGAAGAATCTATACATGTTACCTTTGATGAGATTGTAGACCTTGGGGGAAATCCTCTTGTGTCAAATAAAAGACTTGCAGGTGATGATGAATATATAAGAGAGGCCCTTGATGAATTATACTTGGAAGATAATGTGCCTTCTCAAACTCCTCAATTAGCAAAAGAATGGCAATCACCTAGAGGACTCTCAATGGACAATATCATAGATGACATCTCAAAAGGGGTAAGAACTAGAAATATGAATAATTTCTGTATGTCTGTTGCTTTTGTGTCACAGATTGAACCTAAAAACATTGAGGAAGCACTTAAAGATGATCAATGGTGCATAGCCATGCAAGAAGAACTTAACCAATTTGAAAGGAATCAAGTCCGGGAATTAATCCCAAGAGAAGAGTCACATCAAGTTATTGGAACTAAATGGGTATTCGAAATAAGCTTGATGAAGATGGTAATATAACAAAGAATAAAGCCGGACTTGTTGCAAAAGACTATTGTCGGGAGGAAGGTATAGATTATGATGAAACTTATGCTCCTGTGGCCGTGTTAGAGGCTATACGCCTACTTCTTGCTTATGCATCTATGATGAAATTTAAATTATATCAAATGGATGTTAAGAGTGCATTTTTAAATGGTTTTATCAAAGAAGAAGTGTATGTAGAGCAACCCCCTGGATTTGAAGATTTTAATAATCCTAATCATATTTTCAAATTGAAGAAAGCATTATATGGATTAAAACAAGCTCCTAGATCTTGGTATGAAAGGCTAAGTAGTTTTCTAACTGCAAATGATTTTTCAAGAGGAAGAATTGATTCTACACTCGTTTATTAAGAAAGTTAAAGAACATATTTTATTGGTCCAGGTATATGTTGATGATATTATTTTTGGATCAACTGATAATTCTTTGTGTGTAGAATTTGCTAAGATTATGCAGGGAGAGTTTGAAATGTCTATGATGGGAGAATTAACATTCTTCCTTGGACTTCAAATCAAGCAACTTAAAGATGGCATTTTCATCTCTCAAACTAAATACTGCAAAGAGATTCTCAAAAAGTTTGGAATGGACACCTCAAAGGAAGCCAACACACCCATGGGAACTTCATGCTATCTAGACAAGGATGAATCAGGTTTGTAAGTTAATCAAACTATGTATAGAGGTATGATAGGATCACTATTATACTTAACTACAAGTAGACTCGATATTATGCATTCTGTCTGTGTGTGTGCTAGATTTCAGTGCTTGTCCTAAAGAATCTCATCTAATTGCAGTAGAAACATATTTTAAAATACTTAAAAGGAACTACTGGTTTTGGTTTGTGGTATCCGTCCGATGCTTGTATGAGTTTAATAGGATATTCCGATGCCGATTATGGTGGCTGTAAAATTGATAGAAAAAGCACTAGTGGAACATGTCATTTGTTAGGTTCATCCTTAATATCATGGCATTCTAAGAAACAAGCATGTGTAGCTTTATCTACCACCGAAGTCTGAATATATTGCAGCTGGTAGTTGTTGTGCTCAAATTACGTGGATGAAACAACAATTAGAGGATTATAGCATATATTTAAATGACATTCCATTAATGTGTGATAATACGAGTGCAATTAATCTAACTAAGAATCCAATGAATGCACTCTAGGACCAAACATATTGAGATTAGACATCACTTTTTAAGAGATCATATCAACAAAGGAAACTGTAAGATAGAGTATGTAGACACTAAACGTCAATTAGCAGATATATTTACTAAGCCTCTACCCAAGGATAGATTCTATGATCTAAGAAGAGACTTAGGGATATTAGAAATAGATTAAATTCTGCTTAATTTGACTGTTTTTGGATAATTGTTATGTTAAAATTGTAGGATATTCATAGGTTAAAATGTGTAAAAACCTTAAAAACTTGATATAGCCTCTGGAATAATCGATTACTGGATGTGATAATCAATTATTTTCCCTCAACGTCCAAAACAGGGTATTCTCCTCCGGAATAATCGATTATTTCATGAAATAATCGATTAAATGCCTCAGATAATCGATTATTTGCTAGAAATAATCGATTAAAGCCGTCTCGATATAGAGATAATCAATGTATTTTCTTTTGTTATTGTCTTGATGTTGTAATGGATGAATTATTGTGAAATAAAATTTGATGTTTCTTTCATGCTATAATTAAGGGGGAGCTTTCTCTAACTTATGCATATTTTGAGGGGGAGCTCTTATGATTGATGTTGCAGAGTTCTTTTTTATTATAATCAAAATAGGGGGAGAAAAATTTAAAGCCTATGATTCAATTTTAAATTTTATCTGGTATGTTTAATGTGTTTGTTAGTATGACAGATAAAACAAGGTTATTACAAGGGCTTTAAAAGATAATTTTGATCATCATCAAAAAGGGGAGATTGTTGAACATTCAAGGACTTGATGTTGCAAATAATGATCATGAAGAATGTTGATTTTGATGATGATCCAAGAGCTTAAAGACTTAGAGTATTGAAGATTGAAGATTGATGATTTCGTATTGTAATAACTCTGTTTTAGTTTGATTGAGTCTCGTAATTATAGAATCTAAGATAGCCGGTACATAGTCCGTAACTTAGAAGCTTCAAAATGCTCAAATTTATCATGCAGGCTCGGCTTTAATCGATTATATAGGTAAATAATCGATTAAAACAAGTGAGAAAACCACTTTCTATACAAAGTCACTGTTTTAATCGATTAAACAGACAAAATAATCGATTATTTTGTACTCGTTCAGTATGAGATAATCGATTATTTCACCAAATAATCGATTAATCCAGAGAGGTTTGGGTTCTGTCGTATTTGGCTCTGTTTTAATCGATTATCACTCCAAATAATCGATTATTTCAGTTTGTTTTTCATTTTAAATTTTAAATTAACCCTATTTTCGAAAACCCAATTACCAAGAACCCTAGTTTCGAAATCCCCAATTTCTAAACCCTAATTTCCCTACTTAAACTCTGCTTTGGCACTCAGAAATTAAGAACAACTCTTTCCATACAAAAGTTAAGTGCTGTGAGTGCCAAAGAACTGTTTGTTGCAAGGAAAGGGGCTTTTGGAACCGGTGTGGGCTAGAAGCGATAAGAATCACTAAGTGGAGTTCTTAGTGGATTGTGTGCTGTGCCGTCTCTGGGGAAAGCTGTTCTTCATCTCTTGTGGATTTCAAGAGAGGTGTTGTCTTTACTTTATCTCTTTGATTTGTAAACTGTTTGTAACAATTTGTTCTTAGTGACAGCGTTAATCCTCTTTTGAGTGATTAGCAACTGCACGTAGGGTCTTTTGATCCGAACCAATATAAACCTACTGTGTAATCTTCTCTACTCTTCTCTATTTACATTTACGCAGTTTTTAATCGGTAAAATTTGGGGAAAATTTTGAAAACCTAATTTTTATTAAGAAACCAATTCACCTCCCCTCTTGGTTTTTGTCCGACCACGCGAACATTCCGCTGCGCGATTCTAACAATGATCGATCAGAATTGAGTTATGACTGATAAGAGCTTTTTCAATCGATTAAAACACGTTTCAATCGATTAAAAAAACTTAGAAAATTTCTACACAGCGTTTTAATCGATTAAAACTTATTTTTATCAGTTAAAATCACTTGGAAAAACTAACAATAAAGTTTTGCAGTATATTAATCGATTGAAACACGAAACAATCGATTAAAACAAATTAGAAGATTTTTTGTAAACAATTTTAATTGATATAAACGTTGTCGTATCAGTTAAAACAAATCTGTTAAAGAATCAAGAACAGTTTAATGGATTAAAAGAAGTTTTAACAGATTAAAACTAAACTTTTAACAGATTAAAAGATTATTTTAACAAATTGATTAAACCAGCAGTTTTGAAAATCTTCTATAAAAACAGTTTGGCTTGAACATTTTACATATACATTGAACATCAATCTTTAGCAATCAAGCAAGCAAACTTTAGCACTCTTTCAAGAAAGATTCGCGTCAGTTTTTGTGAAGTTCTTTGAAATTCTTTCTTGAGGCAAATTGCTTTCTTTTGGAGAAGAAACACTTACTGCAGAATTGCATAAAACTGGTTTGAGCATTCTAGTTTCTTCTTTTCAATTCTTTACATTCTTTTTGTATTGTTTGGTGCCTGGAATTGTGGGCACTGGTTTCTCTGCAGCTGGAATTTGGTTGTAGAGGTTGTCAAGAACTGGAATTTGGTTCTTGGTGAAAGGTTAGGTGCAAGAACTGGAATTGTGGTTCTTGTGGTAGATTAAGTGTAAGATTGTAATCTGTAAAACATTTGATCTAGTGGAACCCAGCTGGAATTTGGCTGGAGACTGGACGTAGCCCTGGTATTGGGTGAACCAGTATAAACACCAGTGATATCTTTCTAAACATTTCTCCTCTTTTAATTTTGTTGCTGCATTTATTGTCGATTGATTGCTTTGTGATTCAAGAACAGATCTGAAATCTTATTTTTACAAATAGATAATCTGTTAATTGTGAAAATCTTTCAAAGATCAATTCACCCCCCCCCCCTCTTGATCTCAGCCTACTTTACTAACAATTGGTATCAGAGCGAGGTTCTTGAGAGTTATTCAAGTTCTTCGATCCATGGCTGAAAACAGATTACCATTTTCTGAGGGAGCTTCTATTAACAGACCTCCACTGTTTTGTGGAATAGATTATCCTTTTTGGAAAATTAGGATGAAGATCTTTATTGAGTCTATTGATAGAAATGTTTGGGATGTAATTGCTAATGGTCCTTTAATTACAGAAAAAGAATGGTCTAGTCTAAATGATGAGGAAAAGAAAAAAGTTCAAAATCATTGCACTGCTAAAAATATAATTACTTCGCACTTAACATGGATGAGTTTTTCAGTGGTCTCCCAATGCAAATCTGCCAAGGAGATGTGGGATGTTCTTGAGGTTACTCATGAAGGGACAACGGATGTAAAGAGAGCCAGAAAGCATACTCTCATAAGAGAATATGAGTTGTTCAAAATGCAAGCTGGTGAAAGCATTGCAGATGTGCGAAGCGATTCACTCACATCATTAATCATCTAATGGGCCTAGGTAAAACCTTTGATAAAGAAGAATTAAATATTAAAGTCTTGAAATGTCTTGACGAGTCATGGCGACCAAAGGTCACAACGAATTTCGAGTCAAAGGATTTGTCGGTCATGACAACGACTTCTTTGTTTGGCAAACTCGAGAGAACATGAAATGGAAATTAACAGATTTAATGAACAAGAAGTCTCCGAGAAGAAAAGCGAAGTATAGCACTCAAAGTTGAAGAAAGAAATCAAGAATCGGAGGAGGAAAGTGAGAATCTTGGATCGCTTGTCGGAAAATTCAACAAATTTCTCAAGAAAAAGATTCAAGACAAGGAAAAACATAAAAGGTATGAGAAAAAACTGATTCTTCTAACTTTAAATGCTATGGATGTGGTAAGCAGGGCCATGTAGAAATGGAGTGCCCAGAAAAGAACAAATATAATGACAAGAAAGAAGAGAAAGTCAAAAGAAGAGCCTATGTACCATGGGATGACAATGACACTTCATCAACAGACAATTCTGATAATGAAGAAGCCAACCTGTGTCTAATGGAAAATCAAAACCTCCAATCCAGCAGTGTAAGTTCTAATTCTTCTTCAAATTTAGTGAATTATAATTCATTACAAGAAGCATTTAATGAAATGCATGAAGAGGCTAAGAAACTACAAAAAGAAAATGATAGGTTAAAAGGATTGAATAATTGGCTAGTAAATAAAGTAGACTCTCTTGAAAACAAAATTCTTGAAGATGAAACTGATTGTGATTTCTTAAAATTAATTCATGATAATTCTGATTGTGCATGTAATAAACCCTGTAATAATTGTTCAGAATTACAAAAGAAAATTGATTTTTTATCACAAACCGTTTCAAGATTTACACAAGGTCAAGCTAATCTTGACGTTTTACTTGGGTCACAAAAACTAATTTTTGATAAATCTGGAATAGGATTTAAATCAAGGATGAAATTCAGAAAAACAAATGTAAAGAGGAAATCATACTCTGTGATTAAATGTTTTTACTGCATGAAAAGAGGTCATTCAGTGAAATACTGTAGAATTAAAAAGTATGTTATTCCTACAGGAAGAATGAAATGGATTCCAAAGTTAAAGTCAT
Source organism: Sphenostylis stenocarpa (assembly GCA_963425845.1). Classification (NCBI taxonomy): domain Eukaryota; kingdom Viridiplantae; phylum Streptophyta; class Magnoliopsida; order Fabales; family Fabaceae; genus Sphenostylis; species Sphenostylis stenocarpa. Next base: position 50,844,080 of record OY731400.1, read on the forward strand.
TTCAAATAACCTAATTGGACCCAGTAATTATAAAGGGTACCAGAAACATGTTAAATTTGTTTTGCAGGAACAAAATCCAGGAGTCCCTTGGTATTCAAAACAACAAATCAAGTTCTATTTTCATAAACTGATTATTTTAATTGATATAAAACAGTATTAATCGATTAAAATAACTTACAGAGGATATCAGAAAATCTGTCCGTACCAATTTAATCGATTGAAATGCGAATTAATCGATTAAAATGTTCTCAAGATTTGAGTTTAGCTATTTTAATCGATTAAAAAGAAATTTATATCAACCAAAAACACTAAGATGTCAAATTTAATCGATTATTTTTCGTTTTAATCGATTCAAATTTTGTTATCATTTTATTAATTTCATCCTGTACAAGACTAATCGATTCCTTTATGAATTAATCGATTATTTCACTGTAGCATTTTCAAACCTAGTATTAAAGATCAAATTAATAGGTTAATTAGTTGGTTAATTGATTAATTTGTTTATGAAAATTAGTTTTATAACATCCAATTGAAAATTGGTAAGCAAATCAAAGTCAAAATCCCAAGTTTTTATGGTAATCAAAATCTGCATAATGCTTTTAAATATTGTTTGACCAAGTCAAACATCTTTCCAAAGAACAGTTTAGCTGATACACCCACTGTCCAAGAATCTGTGCCTCTGTTCTCAGTCAAGGGGACATATGCAATTAAAGCTGATTTTGCAGGTTATATCTAAAGTAAACTGCAATTCACAAAAATTGACATCCGTGAATCTTCAGTTTGCTCTCTTGTAGCTCATTGTTCTCATTCTTCTCTTCCTGGTTCAAAGTGCTTCTCCCTTCTTTCCTTGTACACACGTCTCAGAAACTCTTCTCTGAAAATACAACAAGATGCTGAGAAGATCTAAGTCAAGAAAGAAGCAAAAAGGGGAATCTTCCTCTGCTGCAAATCTCGGTGGCCATCTGGAAGCCTGGTTTGATGGAGATATAGGAAAGATGAACATCTTTATCTCTAAGTTTATTCAGAAACAGATTGTTATTCCCAAATTTATCAAATTTAGGTGGCTGGACGAAGAAGGATTTACTAGTTTGAGAAGAAAGTTAAAAAGTCAAAAGCTGAAAACTTTCATGGAGTTTACTGGGAACATCCAACCTGATTTGGTTCGGGTTTTTTACTCCAACATAACAGTAAATGGGTCTACAATCAGATCTCAGGTAAAGGGAGTAAATATGGAAATTACTCCTGTTGTTTGGGAGCAAATTGCTGGCCTTAAGGATAGAGGTGCCAATGTTTCAAGGGGGAATATTTTTGAGATTCCTGAGTTCAACAAGATTCAGTTTTTCCGGTCTTGTCTCAAGGATCCAAATGATTCGGTAAGAATTCTAAATGCCGGAAAACTTGCACTTGAACATAGATTACTTGCTTTTATTGTGGCATGGATGCTTACTCCAAGAGGGAGTAATCATGCTATTCTTAATGAGGGAGATCTTGCCCTCATGTATTGCATTTTTAATAATGTTCGGGTAAACTGGGTGTATGTGATCAAAGATCACATGTTGAAAGCTAAAAGGTTGGCAAATTTCAAATTGCCATATGCTATGTTAATTAATAATTTCTTTAGATATTTTGAAGTTGATCTTTCTGGGGAGAGCATAGAAACCCCCAAAGCATCAAATGAAATTGACGACTCCACCCTGAGAAAAATGGGATATATAAAAGTTGATGATGAATGGATCTCCAAAATTGATGCTGGGATGTTTGAGGGTGAGGAAGAAGATGAAGATGAAAATGAACAAGGCCAAATTCCTCCCTCTCCAGCTGCTGCAGAGGTTCCTGAGTCAACCAGTGGTCAAGCCTCATATGAGAATATGGAAATTATTCCTTACATGGAGCAGCCTGACCGTGGGACTCCTTTATCTCAGTTTGAAAGAACAATGCTTTCTCAAATGGCTGCAGTGCAGGAAAATCAGAGAAAGCATATGCAGATGACATTCCAACACTTCTAGCAAACAAACAATCAATTCACATCCCTTGGAAACCAAATTGCTGATATCTACACCAAGCTGGAAAATATGCAGCTGAACCAAGGAAACTGGGATGATTGATTTTATGGATTAAAAGGGTCCCGTCTTATCTTATCTTTTATTTCTTATTTCTTTTGATGCTAATTTCAATTTCTGGTCTGTAATATTTACTGGTTGTATACCAGGTACAATCTCTTTAGCTTTGATTAATATAATGTAGGTTTTAAATCAAATCAAACTAGTCTAGACAGAATTTAACATAGATCCCTGATATTTTTAGCTGATACGAAATGGATTTAATTGATCAAATCGATTAAAGGAAACACTTTCACAACAAAATAATCGATTAAACTTCGTATCAATCGATTAAAATCTATATAAACAAGTTTACATCAGTTAAATTGGCTAAATAAGATTTTATTCTAATTTTGATGGATCTATTGGTTAAAATCTAAATCGATGTAGTTGATATTATTGTAAAACATCCTTCTAAATGATCGGTGTTACAAAACTTACACTGGATTAAACATGATAAATTCGCATAAAACATTACTTTGTTTGCAAAACTGGTTGTTTTAATCAATAAAATATCTTTTAAATTGATTAAAAGAATTTATACAACATTTTTCTTTACTGTTTTAATCGATTAAAAGTCGAATCAATCGATTAAATGCACTTATGTTTCATACTTTCGAAGTCCTTCACTGTTTTAATCGATTAAACCTTTATTTCAATCGATTAAAATCATTAAACAAGAACTTTTTAATCGATTTTGTCTTGTTTTCAATCGATTTTTATTCTGGAAAGAAAAATTAAAGGCTTTAGTTAATGGTTGTTCTTGTAACATGCTACTAAAGCATGGTTCCCTTATCTTTACACGTGTTAATTGTATTCATTACAAACGTGTTAATGAAGATAAGTTTGAATCAACTTTGATTGATCTTTACATGAGTAAGATATCGTATTCATTTTTTTTTCTCTATTTTCAAAATCTCAAACTCATTACATACATTGTTTCTCTTCTGTTCCCTATTTTTTGATGAAGTCAAATGGAGGAGAATAGTTGCTTTACTTTTGATCAGAAATAATTCTTTATTTAGGAGAAACAACAATTTAGGGGGAGAAATAAGAAAATAATTCATTTCTTTATTACTCACTAATCTATATTATCAAGTGACTTCTTTTGCAGAGTTGTTATTCAAAGTGGTGTTTGTCTTCATCAAATAGGGGGAGACTGAAAGTGATGAAGATCTTATTGAAATACTCTGACAAAGATCTTGTTGATTTGATGAAGTCAAAGATAAAGTCAAAGTCAACTTTGTAGGGTCAACAGTCACTTAGATAAAAGAGTAGAGGGATTAGTGTGTCCGCAGCTTTGCTTAGGTATAATCATTTTTATCTTTTCTGCTGCATGAGGTTTCTTCACTTAAAAGATTTTGCAAAATGCCTCTAAAAACGTTTAAGCAGTTAAAAACAAAGTATTTTAACAAAAGTTTTCTTAAACAAGTTTTTAACAGATATTATTTCGAAATAACCGGTTGTTTTCATTAAAGAAAGTTTTGAAAACCTTTTGTCAGTGTTTTAACTGATAAAGCTTCGAAATAACCGATTAAAATCACTTAAAATGTTAAGAGAAGTGTTTTTGCAGTATTTTAATCGATACAACTTGGTTTTAATCAATTAAATCCACTTAGTGTTCAGGATGATCGATCAGAATGCAATTATGACCGATCAGAATCAGATATGATCGATCAGAATTGAGTTATGACTGATAAGAGCTTTTTCAATCGATTAAAACACGTTTCAATCGATTAAAAAAACTTAGAAAAGTTCTACACAGCGTTTTAATCGATTAAAACTTATTTTTATCAGTTAAAATCACTTGGAAAAACTAACAATAAAGTTTTGCAAGTATATTAATCGATTGAAACACTAAACAATCGATTAAAACAAATTAGAAGATTTTTTGTAAACAGTTTTAATTGATATAAACGTTGTCAGTATCGGTTAAAACAAATCTGTTAAAGAATCAAGAACAGTTTAATGGATTAAAAGAAGTTTTAACAAATTAAAACTAAACTTTTAACAGATTAAAAGATTATTTTAACAGATTGATTAAACCAGCAGTTTTGAAAATCTTCTATAAAAACAGTTTGGCCTGAACATTTTACATATACATTGAACATCAATCTTTAGCAATCAAGCAAGCAAACTTTAGCACTCTTTCAAGAAAGATTCGCGTCAGTTTTTGTGAAGTTCTTTGAAATTCTTTCTTGAGGCAAATTGCTTTCTTTTGGAGAAGAAACACTTACTGCAGAATTGCATAAAACTGGTTTGAGCATTCTAGTTTCTTCTTTTCAATTCTTTACATTCTTTTTGTATTGTTTGGTGCCTGGAATTGTGGGCACTGGTTTCTCTGCAGCTGAAATTTGGTTGTAGAGGTTGTCAAGAACTAGAATTTGGTTCTTGGTGAAAGGTTAGGTGCAAGAACTGGAATTGTGGTTCTTGTGGTAGATTAAGTGTAAGATTGTAATCTGTAAAACATTTGATCTAGTGGAACCCAGCTGGAATTTGGCTGGAGACTGGACGTAGCCCTGGTATTGGGTGAACCAGTATAAACACCGGTGATATCTTTCTAAACCTTTCTCCTCTTTTAATTCTGTTGTTGCGTTTATTGTTGATTGATTGCTTTGTGATTCAAGAACAGATCTGAAATCTTATTTTTACAAATAGATAATCTGTTAATTGCGAAAATCTTTCAAAGATCAATTCACCCCCCCCTCTTGATCTCAACCTACTTTACTAACAACTTTGTGGCAGTCAAAGGTCACTTGGATAAAAGAGAAGAAGGATTAGTGTGTCTATAGTTCCGCTTAGGTATAATCTTTTTTATCTTTCTGCTGCATGAGGTTTCTTCACTTAAAAGTTTTTGCAAATGCCTCTAAAAGAAATTAAACGGTCAAAACCAATGTATTTTGATAAAAGCTTTCTTAATCAACTATTTTAACTAATAGAATATAAGCTTTATCAACTAAAATGTTCTTCACACTTTTATAACAAGGTTTTAACTAATATAACTTCAAAATAACTGATTGTTTTCATTAAGGGAAGTTTTGAAAATCTTCAGTCAGTATTTTAACTGATACAGTTTCGAAATAACCGATTAAAATCACTTAAAATGTTCAGAGAAGTGTTCTGGCAGTATTTTAATTGATACAACTTCGAAATAATTGATTAAAACCACTTGGAGTATTGTTTGACCAATCAGAATGGGTTTATGACCGATCAGAACCAGATATGATTGATCAGAATTGAGTTATGACCGATCAGAACCAGATATGATCGATCAGAATTGGGTTATGACCGATCAGAACTATTTTAATCGATTAAACTACGTTTCAATCGATTAAATCAACTTAAGAAAACTTGAACTTAGCGTTTTAATCGATTAAAATGATTTTTTATCAGTTAAAATCACTTTGAAAAGTTTACAAGAAAGTTTTGCAGTATTTTAATCGATTGAAACACGAAACAATCGATTAAAACAAATTAGAAGATTTTTTACAAAGAGTTTTAATTGATATAAACGTTGTCGTATCAGTTAAAACAAGTCTGGAAAATAATCAAGAATGTTTTAATGGATTAAAAGAAGTTTTAACAAATTAAAACAAGACTTTTAACAGATTAAAAGATTATTTTAACAGATTAATTAAACCAGCAATTTTGAAAATCTTCTATAAAAACAGTATTGCTTGAACTTTTTAAAACAAATCTTATATATATCTTTTAGCAATCAATCAAGCAATCAAAAGTGATACTTTCAAGAAAGAATTACGCTACTTTTTGTGAAGTTCATCAAAGATCTTTCTTGAGGAAAAACTGCATTCTTTTGAAGAAGAAACAACATATTGCGAACCGCATAAAAGCTGGTTTGAGCGTTTTAGTTTCTTCTGTTTGTTTCTTTACTTTCTTTTACTGTATTGTGGGTGCCTGGAATTGTGGGCACTGGTTTCTGTAGCTGGAATTTGGCTGCAGGGTAAGTCAAGAACTGGAATTTGGTTCTTGGTGAAAGGTTAGGTGCATGAACTGGAATTGTGGTAGATTGAGTGTGTGATTAAGGTTGTAATCTGTAAAACATTCAATCTAGTGGAACCCAGCTAGAATTTGGCTGGAGACTAGACGTAGCCCTGGGATTGGGTGAACCAGTATAAACTTTGGTGATATCTTTCTAATCCTTTTTCTTCTTTAATTCTGTGACTGCATTTATTTTTTGATTGTTTGCTGTGTGATTCAAAAACTGGTCAGATTTCTTAATCTTTGAAATAGATAATCTGTAATTTGAGAAAATCTTTCAAAGATCAATTCACCCCCCCCCCCTCTTGATCTCAGCCTCTTTTTCTAACACAAAGGCAATGCAAGAAGAAGGACCAAGACATAGAGCGTCTCAAAGACCAATGTGTTGACTCCAACGAAGAAGGACCAAGAAATAGAGCGTCTCAAACTCGGATAATCAACTCCAAGAGATGATAGTCAAATTAGCAACTTTGAGGCCGAATATGCAAAGCAGGCATAGACAACCAAGATGATGCAACAAGATCTCGAAAGAACTCGGTCTGAAGCACAACGAAGGTGGGAAACCACCCAAAGACTTAATAGAAATTTGGCTGAGCTACAATGCAAAGAGAGAGACGAATTAGCTCAACACGACCAAGTTCTGCAAGAAAGAGACCGAGCCGTCGAGAAACTCGATAACTTACAAGCCTTGGTCGTCCATGAAGAGGAAAAAATAAAGGAGGGTCAAAAGTACAGTGAAGATATGAGCCAGGCAGTCCATCGACAGTCCGAAGCACTTGCTCGTCATGTATGGGAAGCCAAAGGGGAAGTACGTATGGGAAGCCAAAGGGGAAGTACATAAGCTTCTCCGTTTCTGCCAAAATGTGCTTCGTAGCTTAGTCTAGGGGAATGTACACTTTTTCCTTGATGAATAAAATCACCTTTTGTTTATCTTTACAACTGTCTACTGCATTCATCTCGCATTCATTCGCATATCCCTCCTTGTTTAAAACTAATAAGATAATAAAAAGGAAAGGTTAACTGATGTGTTTTCGTAAATTAGAAGAGTGGAGAAGAAACCACTCATCATCATTCTCTCCTCAACGGTTGAGCCACCTAAAGAAGACAATAAGCCTCAACCGCTGGTTATCGTAATCAATAAAGAAGAGGTGGCAAGGGCACCGTTGCGATTATTTATGCCTCGTCCTTTCCCCTATGAATCAAATAAAGTTGTACCACGAAAATACGCAATAAATGAAGATATTTCCAATATAGCTGGTATTGGGGGCATGACCAGAAGCAGACGAATCTACTCTCCCAAGGAGTCACAGAAAGACGCCCCCAAAAACAAAGGGAAAAATAAAGAAACCGAAGAAGAGAATAAAGAAGAATCCAAGGAGGAGGCTGATGAGTTACTCCAGTTCATAAAGCAAAGTGAGTACTCCATCATAGACCAACTCAACCACACGCCCGTGAAGATAACTTTGTTATCTTTAATAATGAGTTCGGAACCACACCGGAATGCGCTACTGAGGGTCTTGAATGAAGCCTATGTGTCACATACCATATCCCAAGACAAGTTTGACTTGGCAACATTACAACCAATGATCATCTTACCTTCACCGATGAAGAACTCCCTCCTGGAGGGTCAAGCCATAACAAGCCTTTGTACATCTCCGTCAAATGTATAGAATATCTCATTGCCAAAGTCCTTGTGGATAATGGGTCATCCCTGAACGTCATGCCTAAGTGCACACTCGATAAATTGACGATACAAGGAGCCCATATTCGCCCAAGAAACACTTTCGTTCAAGTCTTTGACAGATCAAGACGTGAAGTAGTGGGAGAGATCAACCTGCCAATCCAAATAGGTCCCACTATCTTCAATGTGGATTTCCATGTGATGGACATCACTCCTGCTTACAGTTGCCTCCTCGGCAGACGTTGGATTCATGACGCCAAAGCGATCCCTTTAAAGAAACAAATTTGTGGTAGGTGACAAACTGGTCACAATTCAAGCTGAAGATGACATCTTGATCAGCAAGCCATCTACCCTACCCTATGTGGATGCACTGAAGAAGCCCTTGAAACATCCTTTCAAGCGCTTGAAATCGCCAATGTTGAAAGACTTCCCAACAATATGAAGGTGGCACATATGATGTCAAAATACGGGTACCGCCCAGGCCAAGGACTCGGTACGAATTCCCAAGGAATAAGGGATCCACCAGATTTTAAAGACAATCCTTTGAAGTGCGGCCTAGGGTACAACCCTACAAAGGATCGAACTACAAGAAGAAAGGGAAAGTCTCTCCTCCGCCCACTGAATAAGATCTTCCAAAGTGGAGGGATACAAGCGTCAAGAGAAACTTTAGTCGTTAGGTGTTCTTCTTCCAATTTTTAAAGGAATGTAAACCCAATGACTATTAGAGATTACTCCCCAGGGCAAGCTCGTCCCCTGAGTATTTTCAGGGAACATATTCCCCTTTTAATCATAGAAAATGCATTTCTTACTATCTGCTTCTTTTCTTTCTATTCATGTTTATACCTCATTAATAACCATGTTTAAGCAAACGTTTTCAAAAGGCATCTAAAAATTAAGAGCGCACTATCATCAAAAAGCAGAATTAGCCATCATTGGTTGATTAGAAACACAAGTAAGGTTTTACCTCGTCATAATAAAGCTGTTTTTCGCCAATGTTGTGCAAAAAAGAATACAATAATTGTTAGAAAAAGAGGCTGAGATCAAGAGGGGGTGAATTGATCTTTGAAAGATTTTCGCAATTAACAGATTATCTATTTCAAAGATTAAGAAATCTGATCAATTCTTGAATCATACACAGCAAGCAATCAAAATAAATGCAGTCACAGAATTAAAGAAGAGAAAGGTTTAGAAAGATATCACCAAGGTTTATACTGGTTCACCCAATCCCAGGGCTACGTCTAGTCTCCAGCCAAATTCTAGCTGGGTTCCACTAGATTGAATGTTTTACAGATTACAACCTTAACCTCACACTCAATCTACCACAAGAACCACAATTCTAGTTCCCGCACCTAACCTTTCACCAAGAACCAAATTCCAGTTCTTGACCTACCCTGCAGCCAAATTCCAATCTACGAAACCAGGTGCCCACAATTCCAGGCACCCACAATACAGAAAAAGAAAGTAAAGAAACAAACAGAAGAAACTAAAACGCTGAAACTAGTTTTATGCAGTTCTGCAATATGTGTTTCTTCTCCAAAAGAATGCAATTTTGCCTCAAGAAAGAACTTTGATGAACTTCACAAAAACTAGCGTGTTTCTTTCTTGAAAATAGCACTTTTGATTGCTTGATTGATTGCCAAAAGATGTATATCAGATGATGTATAAAAAGTTCAAGCAACTCTGTTTATATAGAAGATTTTCAAAACTGCTGGTTTAATTAATCGGTTAAAATAATCTTTTAATCTGTTAGAAGCCTTGTTTTAATCTGTTAAATCTTCTTTTAATCCATTAAAACGTTCTTGATTATTTTCCAGATTTGTTTTAACTGATACGACAACGTTTATATCAATTAAAACTCTTTACAACAAATTTTCCAAACTGTTTTAATCGATTGTTTCGTGTTTCAATTGATTAAAATACTGCAAAACTTTCTTGTAAACTTTTCCAAGTGATTTTAACTGATAAAAATCTGTTTTAATCGATTAAAACGCTTAGCAAAAATTTTCTTAAGTTGTTTTAATTGATTGAAACGCGGTTTTAATCGATTAAAATAATTTTGATCGGTCATAACTCAATTCTGATCGATCATATCTGGTTCTGATCGGTCATAACTCAATTCTGATCGATCATATCTGGTTCTGATCGGTCATATTTGGTTCTGATCGGTCATATGCTCATTCTGATCGATCATACAGTACTCCAAGTGGTTTTAATCGATTATTTCGAAGTTGTATCGATTAAAATACTGCCAGAACACTTCTCTGAACATTCTAAGTGATTTTAATCGGTTATTTCGAAACTGTATCAGTTAAAATACTGACTGAAGGTTTTCAAAACTTCCTTTAATGAAAACAATCGGTTATTTCGAAGTTATATTAGTTAAAATCCTGTTATAAAAGTGTGAAGAACATTTTAGTTGATAAAGCTTATATGTTATTAGTTAAAATAGTTGATTAAGAAAGCTTTTATCAAAATACTTTGTTTTTCACCGTTAAAACATTTTTAGAGGCATTTTGCAAAATCTTTTAAGTGAAGAAATCTCATGTAGCAGAAAGATAAAATTGATTATACCTAACAGAGCTGCAGACACACTAATCCCTCTTTTATCTAAGTGACCTTTGATTGCCACAAAGTTGCCTTTGACTTTATTTTTTACTTCATCAAATCAACAAGATCTTTGCCAACGTAATTCAATAAGATCTTCATCACTTTCAATAATGATAAAAAGAGCCCGTAGAATCCGAAGGCCAAAAAAAGAAGGGCAACTTACCCGGTAGGAAACCCACAAAGGGGGCTACACAAAAGTTAGGGTCAGCCCACTAGGAAACCCGAACAATAATAAAGGGTAGCCTAGGCAAAAGATACGGGTACAAAACAAAGTCCGTTAGAGTGCCTAAAGCAAAATAAAAAAGGAAACCTAGACAAAAGTTAGGACAAAACACAACATCCTAGATTGAAAACCCGAAGGGCGGTCTAGGGAAGTCAATCAGTTGTAATAGGAGCCACATAACAATCAGTTAAAGACGCAACCTCACAAACAAACGTTTGTTTAAACTAAGCCTAAATAGTCTAACTAATCTTGTGGTGGATGTCGCCGCCTCCCCGAAAGAGGGGGGCGCGGTCGGAGCGACGTGATGGTCTTTTCGACTCTTCTTTGATTTTCGCGTTTTTTATTGGTGGTTACAATGTCTTCAGGTTGTCCGATAACCGGGCTAGCCTGGAGACGAGGTTTTCAAAAAGTGTCCTTGAGTTGTCCGATAACCGGGCTAACCCAAGGACTTTATTTATTTTGGGTTCTATGGAGTCGCCACCGATATTTTTACCATAAACATCGGAAAAGGGGTTTTAAAAGGCGTTGGTTTTCGAAAACCAACTTTGGTCATTAGAACCAGAGTTGGGTAAGGGAGTTAGTTACGTGTAAAGGGAGTATTAGTCCCTTTACGACGCCCCTTTCGGGTTCCCTATGATAGGCCGGCTATTTGCGAATAATTAAACTTGGAAAATTGCGCTTTTACCCTTTTATTATGCGGTATTTAAATATGTGACTACATTGCCCTAGCTTCTATTGCATAATTTAAATGGCAGTAATTTCAAAGAATAGAGAATGAGGATATGCACCTCCAAAGCAAGCTTTATATTCGAAAAGAGGGTGCGTTTTGGCAACCCTTCACTCTACAACTCTCAGAAAACTCCGGAAATGCCTCAGAGGGATTCTAAAGAAGATTTAGGACACTCTGTATATGCCTAAAGACGCTCAGAAACTCCGGAAATGCCTTGGAGGGATTCTTAGAGAGAGAAATTCTAGAGAGAAGGGAGAGCTCTTGGTTTTTCTGTGTGGAAATGAGGAGGGGAGAGCCCCTATTTATAGTTTTTCGCGCTGTCAGGGTTCAGACCGCCGTTCTCGTCTGACAGGGTCGAGACCGCCGTCTCGTAATTCGAGACCGCTGTCTCGTAATTCGAGACCACCGTCTCGCTCTTGTCACGGGGTCGAGACCGCCGTCTGGGAAATCCAGACCGCCGTCTCGACTTGGCGAGAATCGAGATCGCCGTCTGGAACACCCAGACCGCCGTCTCGTTTTTGCGGATGTCGAGACCGCCGTCTGGGAAATCGAGACGGCGGTCTCGTCCTGGCATTGAAACGAGACGGCGGTCTGGTATTCCCAGACGGCGGTCTCGTCCCTTCAGGGCGAGAAACTTTATTTTTGGGCCAAAAAACCTTCCTATCTTGGTACGGGAGCCTAATAGTCTCTCCTAATGGCTTGTTAGGCTTTGGCCGTCTTCAAATAGGGGATTTTCTGACTTCATTTGGAGCCCGGGCAAGATTTGGGGTCTACAGCTGCCCCCCCTTTACCTGACTAGTCGACTGTTGGCTTTGTTGTGCCAGACAGGTAGACAGGAAGGTAAAGGAGTTGACCCTCTTGCCCGGCTACCCTTCGGACTGCCGTCTTGGCGGATGATCCTCTGGGGAGACGTTGTGTTTGTGCACCTCCGGAATACTACTCCTGACGTAGCCGATCCCTTTGGTTGACACATGGTAGAACCTCCGGATACTACTCCTGACATAGTCGATCCTTCGGTTGATGAGTATAAACCCCCCATCAGGCTGGTAGTTGCAGTCCGTTGTGTGGTACTGGATGGGTATGAACCCCCCATCAGGCTGATACGGTCCGTTGTGTGGGACCGGATGGGTATGAACCCCCATCGGGGTGGTACGGTCCGTTGTGTGGGACCGGATGGGTATGAACCCCCATCGGGGTGGTATGGTCCGTTGTGTGGGACCAGATGGGTATGAGCCCCCCATCAGGGTGGTAATGGCGGCTTACAGTTCAGGTGGCTCATGCGCCGGCTAGGCGCTTCTTGTGTGCTTGGTTGATAGGTATAAACCCCCTATCAGGTCGGTATAGTCCGGTTGCGAAGGACTGGTGGTAGTGGCGGCTTACTGCTCGGGTGGCTCATGCGCCGACTCTCTGGAGAGGTGACTTCTGTGTTGGTAGATGCGTTTATCCGGTGTTGTGCCGGGAATCTTGTTGTCTTTTGTTCATCCAGCTTTGTTGGTTGCTGGGGATTTTTGACTTTTTGTTGGTGGTTATCCGACTCTTGCTGGTCGGGTCTTCTCTTTGTGTTTGACTTTTGCTTGGTAGTCGGTTTTTATTGGTTGAGGCAGTCTTGATTTTTATCCTGCCTTTTTCTCGCGGTTTTTATTTCTTTTTTCTCGCGCTTTTTGGATTTTGGCTTTTTCTTGAGCGTGTGCCTTTTTCCTTTTTAAGCTTCTTTTTGTTATGCTGGCTTTTGTAAAAGAAGGCAAAGAATGCGGGAAATAAAATTTTATTCATAGAAAATTTCATTACAGCAACTCTTATTTTAACCCGTACAATCCCTAAGAGTCATCATCATCCGAAGGGGGGCGGTGGGGGAAATATCTGTACATGTTGTAACGGAAGTCGATCTGTTCCTGGATTTCGTCGTTGTAATCCTCCTGGTGCGCCGTCCACTCCTGCCGCATCCTCTGCTGCTCTTGGCGGATCTCATTTTGGCCCTCTTGAAGGGCCTGTATGCGAGCATCCTGGGTCTGCTGCCACTGGGTCCGCTCTTCTCGCCACACTTGCTATCCGGTTGAATTGCTTGGCTCAAATAGTCCATATGCTTGGTGCATGCCGGCGAAGTCATCTGTGTACTGTGGGGGCTGTTGCTGCTGTTGCTGCTGCTGCTGTTGCTGGGAGCTGGGGGACATGGGCTCATCCTGCATCGCCACTATTCCCTGGAGGTCCAACTCAAAGTCCAGGGTGGGGTGTAGGGCGAACTGACCTCCTGGGCGTATCAGCATCCCCATGCTGACCAGCATCGGCCCGTTGATGGGCTCAGGTCGGAGGCTGCGGGCCAGCTCTTCCCGGCCAGGGCACCCCATTCTCTCTGCTAGAGGGGTGATGAGGGGAGCTACGAGGATGGCCCCCGTGGATCTGCTCCCGAAGTCCTTCAGGGCCCTCAAGAAGAAGTACCCTGGATTGCAGCGCCGCCTCTGGTGCATGCAGTAGAGAGCAAAGAGGTCAGGGAGGGATATCTTACCCTGGCTCTCTTTCCTCCCATGGAGTGTGCCTGCCAGCAGCTTATGGCAGATGCGGAGGGCCGGTTGTAGTGCGGATCCCCTCATTAAGGTGGGCAGTGTGGTTGCCCCTGTGAGGTCCCGCCACATATCGGCGGGGGTGAGATGGGTGGGCCGAGAGCAGATGGCCTCTCGGTATTCCCGGGTTAGGGCCTCCTCGGGCCGGATGAATCCAATGGAGACATTGAACTCCTCCAAAGTGGTAGTGTGGTACTGCCCACCCATAAAATAATTGACCATTTTGGTGGGCTGCATTCCCGAGGCCATGGAGGGGATCTCGACGAGGGAGACCGAGGCCAGAAATTCAAGTACCGCCTGCGGGTACACATGAGTGGGGGGAGGCTGTAGCAGAAAGCCCCACCCAATATTATCTATATGTGCCCGGACGTCCTCTTCCCATCCGAACTCAGCCAGGATGCCAGAGTCCAGTGTCAGCATTGAGTGCCACTGGTAATTTTTGAGGTTGTCCAGGCGGGCCTGGTGCTGTGGTTGAAGTTGAGAGGGATCTGAGGGTGGCGGTGGTGCCAAGCTGCTAGCACCAGAGGTACCCCTTCTCTTGCAGGAGGCGCTTCTGCCAAACATCTTGAATGGGGAAGGCTTAGGGTAGCAAAATATGGGAGCTTTGGAGGTTTTGAGGGCTTAGGGAGCAAGGAGGAATGTGAGGAGACCCATCCCGCGCACCCCCTTTTAATAGGGTTTTTTTTCAGTTCGAGACCGCCGTCTGGAAAGTCGAGACGGCGGTCTCGTTTGGTCAACAAATCGAGACGGCGGTCTCGATAACCCAGACGGCGGTCTCGACTTTGCCTAAGTCGAGACGGCGGTCTGGTTTCTCGGGACGGCGTTCTCGTTTGGTCAACGAAACGAGACGGCGGTCTGGGAAACCCAGACGGCGGTCTCGAATTTCAGATGATTTTTTTTTTTTTTGAATAAGAAATAGGACATGGTTCAAAAACATTTTATGCATGCAAATGTTTTCATGTTTGATGTCCTATAATGCCTACTTTGGTTAATATTTCAGAAGGATTTAACCAACGTGCGTTGTTATGCTGAAAGCCTTCTGATTTGTTGTACTTGTCTTTTGGCTGTACCATGCCGGATTCTTTGTGACCGAAGGATAATTTCTTTCTTTCTCTCTCTTTTTTTTCTATTTCTTTCTTTTTGCAGAGCACTTTTCGTCATGTAGTGACCCTTTTTCCTTGCTTTAGGGATTTCAATCCTCTTGTTGACTATACGCCTCCATATTCCCAAATTAATTATTAGAATATTTTCGTGAGGGTAAAGAGAAAAGAAGTAAAGGGGGTAAAAATCAATGGTTTGTGTTTTAGAGGGTTGATTTTTATTGACAAAGAATTTGTAAGAATGGCTGGCTAAGGGTTAGGCCTGAGTGTTTAAGCTTTTGTCTAAGCCAACATTCTCCTTTTTCCCTTTTTTGTATTTGCGCTGCTTTTGGTTTTACTTCCATCGCTTTTTAAATAGCTAGCTGATTTCCCTAGATCGCCCTTTGCGGGTTTTCGAACTAGGATACTGTGTGTTGGCCCTAACTTCGGTCTAGGTTTACTCTTTTGTAAAATTTCGGAGAAATCCTAGCAGACCTTTATTTGTAACCCTAACTTTTGCCTAGGCTACCCTTTATTGTTGTTCGGGTATCCTACCGGGTCGACCCTAACTTTTGTGTAGCCCCCTTAGTGGGTTTCCTACCGGGTAATTTGCCCTTTTTCTTTGGCCTTTGGCTTCTCTAGGCTTTTTTCTTTTTTGTGGATTTATTTTTTTGTTCACAGTATTGGCGAAGCGTGATTTTCTTTATGGCTTTAGGTGAAGTCTTATTTTTATGTGCTCCTAATCAGCTAACTCGATGATGATAGCAATGACGAAGGTTTGATTATTTGGAAGCGCTTCTTATTCTCTTCTTCTCTTCTTTTTTTTATGTTTACTTAGACAGGGTTATTCATGTGGTCCAGTCAGAAGTAGCAAGAAAAGAAGCAAATAGAAAGAATCATTCTTATTAATTAATAAGGGAATATGTGCCCTAAGATGCCCGGGGGTCGGGCTCGCCCCGGGGGATAGTCTCTAACAATCATGGGGTTTACATCCCTTGAGCAAAGAAAAAGATTTCCTAATGACTAGAGTGGCTCTTGACGCTTGCACCCCTTCACTTCGGAAAATCTGCTTGAGTGTGCAGAGGGGGGACTTCCCTTTTGCTTTTCCCGCTCGGCCCTTGAAAGGGTTATATCCTAGGCCATACTTGTGAGGATTGTCCTTGAATTCTGGGGGTTCCCTCATTCCTTGGGAATCCGCCCCGATCCTTGGCCGAGGATGGTAGCCATGCTTCAACATCATGCGGGCTACTTTTGTATTTTTGGGAAGTTGCTCTATGCTTGGCAATTTCAAGCGCTTGAAAAGATGTTTCAAGGGCCTCTTCGGCTGCATCCACATAGGGTTGGGTGGATGATCCACTGATCAGGATATCGTCCTCTGCTTGGACCGTGACCAGTTTGTCCTCCACTATGAATTTGACTTTCTGGTGGAGCGTCGAAGGTACTGCCTTGGCGTCATGAATCCAAGGCCTGCCGAGGAGACAGCTGTATGCTGGAGTAATGTCCATTACATGGAAATCGATGTCGAAGATAGTGGGTCCAATCTGGATTTGCAAATTAATCTCTCCCACTACTTCTCGTTTTGATCCGTCGAAGGCTCGAACGATGGTGCTACTTGGGCGCAGATGAGTCCCTTGGATAGTTAACTTATCCAGTGTGCATTTGGGCATTACGTTCAGTGATGACCCATTATCCACAAGAACTTTGGCGATGAGGTATTCCTTGCACTTGACTGAGATATGCAAGGGTTTGTTGTGTTTTGACCCTTCGAGGGGGAGTTCTTCCTCTGTGAAGGCGAGGTGATCGCTTGCCGTAATGTGACCGACGATCCTCTCGACCTTCTCTTGGGATATGGTATGAGGTACGTGTGCCTCGCTCAAGACCTTCAGCAGGGCGTTTCGGTGCGGTTCCGAGCTCATTATCAAAGATAGCAACGTGATTTTTGCAGGTGTGCGATTGAGCTGGTCGATAATGGAATACTTGCTTTGTCTTATAAATTGGAGTAATTCCTCTGTCTCCTCCTTGGATTCTTTATTTTCTTTTTCGTCTTCGGTCTTTTTATTTTTTCCTTTATTTTGGGGGACCTCTTCTTGTGTGTCCTTGGGGGAGTAGATTCTTCCACTTCTCGTCGTGCCCCCAATGCCGGCTATGTTTGTTATTTCTTCTTTTATTGGTGAAGATTCCCCATATCTCCACGGTACAACTTTATCTAATTCGTAGGGGAAAGGACGTGGCATAAAAAGTCGCACTGGCGTCCTTGCCCCCTCTTCTTTACTTTTGAGGACCAACGGCCGAGGTTTACTTTCCTCTTGCGATGATTCGACCGTTGGGGTGAGCTTTATTAGGAGTGGCTTTCTCTCCATTCTTCTGGGTTGGAAGACGTGTTAGTTAATCCTTCCTTTTTATTATCTTATTTATTAAGTGTGAATGAGGGGAAATTAAATATGCAAATGTATGTATATGCATGCGAGTAGACAACTGTTGAATAAGAAAAAGATTCTATTAATTCATTCGAAGGTGTACATTCTCCTACTCCATACTTCAAAGCGTCTTTTGACAAAAGCGGAAAAGCCTAAAGAAACCCACAGGCGGGTCTTGTTTCCTTTGTAATTCTCTTTCGGCTTCCCGGACATGGTGAGCGAGCGCTTCGCTTTGCTTATGGATCGCTTGGCTCATTTCTTCGCTGTATTGCTGAGTGTCCTTGATCTTCGCCTCTTGATGTATGACCAAGGCTTCTAGTTCGTCGAGCCTTGCAATAGCTCGGTCTTTTTCTTGTAACACCTGGTCGTATTGAGCTAGCCCGCTTTTCTCCTTAATGCGTAGCTCATAGATACCTCGACTGAGTTTTCTGTTGTTCTCTCGCTCTTGGCGGAGGTCTAGCCGAGCTTGGAGGAGTTGTTCTGACAACTCCTTGATCGTTTGAGCCTGCTGAGCCGCTTCCGCCTCAAGGTGTGCCTGTTTTGGCAATTATCTCCCGTAGTTGGCTATCCGAGCTGGTTCTCGCGGATTTGGACGCTCGGATAGCTTGTTCGTTAGCGTCGGCACATTGATCCTTGAGGCGTTCTATTTCATGATCCTTTTTCTTGCCTTGCCTCTCGTAGACCGTCAATCGTGAGGATAGAGGCTTGTTCTTTTTCCTCAAGGGCCTGTATCTGAGCTCCCATTATCTCTACCCTCTGGGTCAAGGCATTGACTTGTGCCTGCAGTTCTTCGTTGTTGGCGATTGGAGCGGGTGTGGTGGATGGTCGGGCCATCTCTCTTCTTCTCCTCCATGCCTCATAATCACTCGGTGACGGTTACCCGAGCCTTTCCTAGCTCTCTGCCTCCCATATAAACCGGCTTCTCCCATGCTTTCCTCACGGTCGGTGAGTTGGCCATTGTGCATGGGTCTCCAAAGAAACACAGATCCTCCGAGTTCCCCTCGGGAGATGGTAGTTTGGGTTCTCATAAGTTGCCTCATAGCTACTCTAGGTGAGTAGGCTATGCAACCCCGAGTCCTATCAAGGGTACATTCGGATGGCTCCCGCATCCGACGAGAATTGGACCGGGTCGGAACCAAGGGCGGACCCAAGATATGCTTGTTGGCATTCTTTTGTTCTAACTCGTCCCTCCATTCTATGGTCGGACGTCAGCTGGAGGGGGATCTTGGAGAAGCTTCTCAAAGGATCTGGGAATATCCCCATGTGATCGGTGGCGTAAATATGTGTGATGTTCCACACATAAAGTAACGAAGAGCAGACAGCGGAGTGTTCTTCCTTGCTTCGACGGCGAAATCTACCGAGAGCAAGGTGTCGGCAAGAATAGCAGGCGGGGACTCTTCGAGTTCACGTCCCAAGCGAAGAAAGCGTCCATGACGGCGTGGTCAACCGTGTCGAGTTGGAAGGGGAACAAGATTGTTCCGAAGATTAATAGCGCTGTGGTTTTATTGAAGGCCACCCACTCGCCCTTTCAGCCCGGGTAGGACAGGTGGTCTTCTAACATCGATACTCTCCATCCCCGAGTGTTCCCTCTTCCTATCGGGGTACTTTGTTGGTACGGTAGGTGGATAAGGGCAGCGACTGGTGCTGCAGGAGTATATGCCTCATGGCGGATATGGACCCTAGTCGATTTGGGCCATTTCAACATGGTTTCATACTCCTCTAGGGTGGGCACCATGTCGAACTGCGGAAATTCAAAGCACCGCAGACTTGAGTTCCAGAAGTGAATCAGTACCCTGAGGAAGACCTGATCGACACTGATCTTCAGGAGGTCCAGAATTCGTCCATAGGACTTTTCGAAGTCAGTGCGGACCTCTGGTGGCATCGTTGCACTAAGCCGCTCTAGCTTCTCAGTATGGCTTCGGAGAATGTCCACCTTCCCCACTTGTCTACTTGTCCCCTCCATTTTCTAAAACCAAAATGTATGATTTGATGAAGATGATGTTTATTGTATGAATGTGAGTGTTTATTTTGCTATTTTATCATGTTTTTTTTTTCTACATGATGTATGGTATTTGCATTTATTTTTTCGGAATAATAAACTATCTATATGAATGTTTTATGAATGCAATATTTTTGGATCAGGTCCTATTTGTGAACTTTGGAAAAATGAATTTTTATTTTTATTTGTTTATTTTATTTATTTTATAGCCTCTTATCTCTTCTGTCGGAACTGCGTGGCTACTTAGCTTGCAAAGAACCTGAAACCAGGCTAGCTAAAAGGCAGATTGTCCGAGATAAAATATGGCTTTATGAGAAAGAATGTTTTAGCGTCTCTTATCTCTTCTGTCGGAACTGCGTGGCTACTTAGCTTCCAAAGAACCTGAAACCAGGCTAGCTAAAAGGCAGACTGTCCGAGATAAGGGTGTTTATTTGTGAAAAATATATTTTTGTGATTTTGTTCTGTTGTTTGTTTATGCTATGCAACATATAAATGCAACAATCATATGCTCACACAATTTGATCATCCCCAAACAGGCGAGATTCCGTTTTTATCACGAGGTAGGGTTCTCCTGCAGAAAAGTGTATTGGTTAGGGTAGGTTCTAACTGTTCTCACCAGGCTAAGGCCCCCAAGGTGCCCCCATTATAGGGTCCCCACTCTCCAGCCCGTCCGACCATGCTCAACACTAAGGCCGTAGTCTGGTCTTGTTGCCAAAAGAGGAAGGTTATCACCTTGAGTGGTGGTTTCCGATCACACTGGTGGGCACAAGGCCCTAACTGCAGCGAACCGTACCTGCCACCCACTCCCTATGGTTATCTCACTTGCCCCCGGGTATAGGAGGAACTGTAGTGTGCAAGGGATTTGTGTGCAGTTTATATTTCAACCAATTGCGTAAGTATAAACAAACAACAATTTATTGAAAGCCAAACAATAAAGCATGTTATAATACAAGGTAGGGTAAAAGCGCCATTTTCTTGGTTTATTTATTTTTTTAAGCTGGCCCATCACTAAATGGGATCAACTCTCTAGGCTTCCCCAGTGAAGTCGTCATCTGTCGCCGCCTCCCCGAAAGAGGGGGGCGCGGTCGGAGCGACGTGATGGTCTTTTCGACTCTTCTTTGATTTTCGCGTTTTTTATTGGTGGTTACAACGTCTTCAGGTTGTCCGATAACCGGGCTAGCCTGGAGACGAGGTTTTCAAAAAGTGTCCTTGAGTTATCCGACAACCGGGCTAACCCAAGGACTTTATTTATTTTGGGTTCTATGGAGTCGCCACCGATATTTTTACCATAAACATCGGAAAAGGGGTTTTACAAGGCGTTGGTTTTCGAAAACCAACTTTGGTAATTAGAACCAGAGTTGGGTAAGGGAGTTAGTTACGTGTAAAGGGAGTATTAGTCCCTTTACGACGCCCCTTTCGGGTTCCCTATGATAGGCCGGCTATTTGCGAATAATTAAACTTGGAAAATTGCGCTTTTACCCTTTTATTATGCGGTATTTAAATATGTGACTACATTGCCCTAGCTTCTATTGCATAATTTAAATGGCAGTAATTTCAAAGAATAGAGAATGAGGATATGCACCTCCAAAGCAAGCTTTATATTCGAAAAGAGGGTGCGTTTTGGCAACCCTTCACTCTACAACTCTCGGAAAACTCCGGAAATGCCTCTGAGGGATTCTAAAGAAGATTTAGGACACTCTGTATATGCCTAAAGACGCTCGTAAACTCCGAAATGCCTCGGAGGGATTCTTAGAGAGAGAAATTCTAGAGAGAAGGGAGAGCTCTAGGTTTTTCTGTGTGGAACTGAGGAGGGGAGAGCCCCTATTTATAGTTTTTCGCGTTGTCAGGGTTCAGACCGCCGTTCTCGTCTGACAGGGTCGAGACCGCCGTCTCGTAATTCGAGACCGCCGTCTCGCTCTTGTCACGGGGTCGAGACCGCCGTCTGGGAAATCCAGACCGCCGTCCGGAAAACCCAGCACCGCCGTCTCGCTTTGCGGTGTCGAGACCGCCGTCCGGGAAATCGAGATCGGCGGCCTCGCTCCTGGCGTTGAAACGAGACGGCGGTCCGGTATTCCCAGACGGCGGTCTCGTCCCTTCAGGGCGAGAAACTTTATTTTTGGGCCAAAAAACCTTCCTATCTTGGTACGGGAGCCTAATAGTCTCTCCTAATGGCTTGTTAGGCTTTGGCCGTCTTCAAATAGGGGATTTTCTGACTTCATTTGGAGCCCGGGCAAGATTTGGGGTCTACAGTGGACATCTTGATTTCCATGTGGTGGACATCGCTCCTGCTTATAGTTGTCTCCTCGGCAGACCTTGGATTCACTGCTCTAAAGCGATCCCTTCAACGCTCCACCAAGAAAATCAAGTTTGTGGTAGGTGACAAACTGGTCACGGTTCAAGCTGAAGATGACATCTTGATTAGCAAGCCGTCCACCCTACCCTATGTGGATGTAGTTGAAGAGGCCCTTCAAATATCCTTTCAAGCGCTCAAAATCACCAATGTTGAAAGACTTCCCAGTAATATGAAGGTAGCCCACATGATGTCAAAATACGGGTACTGCCCGGGCCAGGGACTCGATACGAATTCCCAAGGAATAAGGGAGCTACCAGATTTTAAAGATAATCCTTTGAAGCACGGCCTAGGGTACGACCCTACAAAGGATCGAGCTACAAGAAGAAGGGGAAAGTCTCCCCTCCGTACACTGAAACAGATATTCTGAAGCGGAGGGGTCCAAGCGTCAAGAGCAACTCTAGTTATTAAGTGTGCTTCTTCCAATTCTTAGTAATGTTAGTCTAATAAAGATTACTACTCGGGGAGAGCCCGACCCCTGAGCTTTCTTCAAGGGCACGTATTTCCCCTTTAATTAATAAGAATGTAATTCTTACTATTTTTCTTCTCTTCTTGCTTATTATGTCTGAACCCGATAAAAACCACATTTAAACAAGCATATTCAAAAGGCATCAAAAAATAATCAAGAGTGCATCATTATCGTAATAGAACAAATTCGCCATCATTGATGATTAGAAACACAAGTAAGGGTTTTACCTCATTATAATAAAGTCGTGTTTCACCAATGTTGTACAAAGAAAACAAAAAAGAAGAAGCTTGTAGAAGCCAAAGGCCAAAAAGAAAGGGCAAA
Source organism: Sphenostylis stenocarpa (assembly GCA_963425845.1). Taxonomy (NCBI): domain Eukaryota; kingdom Viridiplantae; phylum Streptophyta; class Magnoliopsida; order Fabales; family Fabaceae; genus Sphenostylis; species Sphenostylis stenocarpa. Next base: position 50,866,612 of record OY731400.1, read on the forward strand.
TTACCCGGTAGGAAACACATTAAGGGGGCTACACAAAAGTTAGGGTTAACCTGCTAGGAAACCCGAATGACAATAAAGGGTAGCCTAGGCAAAAGAGAGGGTTAAAAAATAAAGTCCGCTAGAATTCCTAAAACAAGATAAAAAAGGAAGCCTAGACAAAATTTAGGACAAAACGCAACATCCTAGACCGAAAACCCGAAGGGCAGTCTAGGGAAGTCAATCAGTCATAATAAGCGCCACTAAACAATTAGTTGAAGACGCAGCCTTATGAACAAAACGTTTGTTTAAACTAGCCTAAACACTTTGACTAACCTTGGCTAGCCATTCTTACAAATACCATTGTTTTGAAAAAAAAAACCCTCTAAAACACAAACCTTTGAATCAAATCACTTTCCTTCTTTTCTCTTGACCCTTATTACGACACTCTAGTAATTAATAGGGAAATATGGAGATACAGTAATCAATAAAAGATTGGCATTTATGAGAAAAGGGAGGAGTGTACCAATATAACAAGTGCTCCACACTCAAAATAGTCATTCTTCGGTCACAGCAAATCCGAAAATGACAAAAATGGTACAGCTAAACATGATGTTAGAAGCACTTCACCAGCAAGAGCACATCAATTAATCCTTATGAAATATTAACTGAAATAGCATTATAGGACGCATATCATGAGCATTGCATGCATAGATGTTGATGAATAGGGTCCTATTCTACTAAAATAAAGGGGGGGGGGGGTATAGCGGACGATCGTCCTCTTAGGCCAGACAACCGTCTGCCAGTGACCGTTGGGACCAGAGGGTCGTCTGTTCAGAGTAGATGGTCATCCATGGGTAGCTGTTGGGAGCAGATGACCGTCCACCCCATCTAGACGACCGTCCATGGGATAGTCGTTGGGGCCAAACGGTCGTCGTCCACCTACACCAGACGGTCGTCTGCCCCTGAAATTTTTGCCTATAAATATAGGCGCCCAAAATGACTTATGGCATCCCATTTTCGTATTCCCTCTTCCCCCTTCACTTTTCCTCGCATACTTGGGTGTATTTGGTTGAATAATGGACCATGGAGAGTTATCATCACGTCGGAAACGCTCTTGGAGACCCATAAGGAGCATTCCTACTCCTTAAATTCCCACTCAGCTGACGGAGCAACACCAGGCTAGATTCGCCAACATCAGTCAGTATGCATGGCATCCTATGCTTTGGCTAGACTTCAGGATCCTAACTATGTTCGGTTGGGATCAGGATGTAAGGAGATACATCCAAGGCATGGGGTGGGACTTCCTGCTCAGAGATCCGCCTACCCGCATCCACCGCACTGCCACACTAGAATTCCTTGCTTCTGTTACGCTCATAGACCTACCGTCTATGATTCCTGCGGTTCCTCCCGTCCAAGCAGTTACACACTGGATGAATGGGGCCTACCAGACCAATGTCTTAGATGAGTTCAACGTCCTCATGGGATTCCATCAACCGGCAGAGATCCAAACCGCAAAGTACAGGGGGCATATTGTGAAAGACCAACCACCCTCCCCACCAGTCAAATATGGGAGGAGATTACCGGTTCCCAGCATGTTCCTGCCAACCCAAAGGGGACCGCCTTCTTCCCTCCTCTCCGCATTTGTCACAAATTACTAGCAGGCACCCTTCACAACATGAAGGACAGTCAGGGTAAGGTCACTAAGGCATACCTTTTTACCATCTACTACATGCATCAAGGAATCCGATGCAATCACGGCTACTTCTTCCTGAAGGCGTTGAAAGACTTTAGGAACCGAGGCCCAACAACGTCCACCATGATAGGCCCCCTTATCACCCCTCTGGCCGAATATTGGGGATGCACAAATGTGTTAGAATCGCGCAGTGAAATGTTCGCGTTTAGAGACAAAAACCAAGAGGGGGGTGAATTGGTTTCTTATAAAAATTAGGGTTTTAAAAAATTTCCCCAAATTTCACCGATTAAAATGCTTGTAATGTAAAGAGATAAGGGAAAGAACATTACATAGATGATTTATACTGGTTCGGATCAAAAGACCCTACGTCTAGTTGTTAATCACTCTAAAAGAGGATTAACGTTGTCACTATAATCACAAGTTACAACAGATTACAAATTGAAAAGATAAGGAATAGAAAACACATCTCTTGAGTCACACAATAGATGAACACCTCCTTTGAATCCACAAAGGATGAACAACAGTTTTTCCTAGAGACAGCACAACACATAATCTACCAAGAAATCCACTAAGTGATTCTTATCGCTTCTAGCTGTCGCCGCCGTCAAAAGAAGCAGTCGGAGCGACGCGATGGTTTTACTTCGACTCGCGTTTTAAAAGTGATGTTACAACGCCTTTAGGTTGTCCAATAACCGGGCTGGACCTAAAGGCGAGGTTTTCGAAAAGGGTTCTGGAGTCGCCACCAATGTTTTATCCAGAAACATTGGAAAAGGATGAAAAAGAAGGCGTTGGTTTAGAAAAACCAACTTTGACCATTATAACCAGAGTTGGGTAAGGGAGTTAGTTACGTGTACGGAAGGTATTAGCTTCCCTACGACGCCCCATTCTGGTTCCCTATGATAGACCGTTTATTTTATAAATAAAAAACTCCAAAATTACGCTTTTACTCTTATTTATTCATTTGTGGAATTTAAAATAGAGGCTATAAGAAAGCGGTAAAAAGAAGATAAGAAATGTAGGAACCTTCGAAGCAAGCTTTACTATTAATATTTTTGGTAAAGAAAGGCGATTTTTGGAAACCTCTACGCTCTACAGTGCTGATCGCTCTTTCTCGCAACACTAGAAAATGCTCACTAAGAATACTAAGAAACTCCGAAAATGCTTCAAGGGGATCCAAGGAGAAGAATTTGAGAAAGTTGCCGATAGGAAAGTGGAAGAATGTTGTGAAAAGGATGGGGTTGCCCCCCCTTTTATAGGAATTTGCGCCTGTCAGGTCGGGACCTTCGTCTCGCCTAACAAGGTCGGGATTGTCATCTCACCAAACGGGATGGCGATCTCGTCCTTGGCAAATGGCAAGAAGGTCGTCTCACCAAACGAGACGGCGGTCTCGCCATTGGCGATTGGTGAGAAGGCCGTCTCGCCAAACGAGACGGCGGTCTCGCCCTTGGTCGATGGCGAGATGGCGGTCTCGGCCTTTTAGGAGGAATTTCTTTTTTTTTTCCCATACAAAAAACCTTCCTACTCTAATATGGGGCCTATTGGTCTATCCTAGAGACCTTTTAGGCCTTGCCCATCTTCGAATCGGAAGTCTTCTGCTCTTTATTTTGAGATCGGGCAAGATTTGGGGTCTACACTAGCCCACACTAGGTTTTCAAAAGCCCCTTTTTCTTCCCTACACAAAGTTCTCTAGCAATCACAGCTCTTAACTTTTGTATGAAAAATGATTGTTATTTTGCAGAAAGCCTTAGAGAACCTTAAGTAGAGAGAATAGGTCTGGGAAATAATTATTTTCGAAAACATAAGAATTGGGAATAGAGTTTTCATAAATTGGTTCAGATTTGAATTTCAAAACTCATAACAGACGTAGATAATCGATTATCTTGAATGATAATCTATTATTACAGAGCCATTTTCGCAGAGGAGTAAAATAAGACCAGGATAATCAATTATCTGTGTAAATAATCGATTATCTAGCTGGGATAATCGATTATCTTGAGTGATAATCGATTATCACAGCAAGGTTTTCAGAAAAACAATTTTCAGTTGTAGGATAATCGATTATCCTAAGTGATAATCGATTATCACAGAGTGGATTTGATAAAAATGAGTTTTCAGATGATGGACTATGTGCTGGCTATCTTGTACTCTAATTATACAGACTCAAAAGCATAAAATAGTTATTACAAGTAAATACACATGATTATAAGTCCTCAAGTCTTTAAGTTTTTTGTTCTTGAATCATCATCAAAATCTTCAAGCTTCATATCCTTGTATGTTTAACAAGATGGAGAAGACATCCCTGCCGCCCTCCAACCAAAACTCATAGATGGGAAGGTACTCGCCAACATGAGCACGCTCACTTGGCAGGGGACCGCATGGGTCTTACACCCCCTTCTTGCTATGACGATTGACATTCACGATATGGACGCATCGGAGTCACAAGAGGTACCCATCCCTCCGGGATCCTAGCAGCAAACACAATACGGAGATGACTTCACCAGTGTACATTGACATATAGGCGACAAGAGGACCCATATGGATAGACAATTTCAGTACCTACGCCAACAGATCGATCAGATGTCCCTAAGGCAGGAGGGTTATGAGCGAGCACAAGAAAGTCTCAGCCATAGGGTAGATGGCCTCACACAAAGGGTGGACGAGATAGGCCAGAACCTAAACAACATGATCCAAAGCCAGGAGGAATTCCAGCGTCGCGTACTCTGCTGATTCCCCTCGCTAGCACCGTCCTCAGCATCCAGCTTAGAGTCAGAAAGCTGAGATATTTAATAAATTTCCTGTTGTACTCCAGGCTCCACAAAATAAATAAAACTTTTTAACGTTTTTCATCTAATTGCCTCTCTTTTCTTTTTTTACAAAAGCCAGCGTGCATGAAAGAAACTAGGAAATAAAAAGGCACACACATCATTCCAAAAAAGCCAAATTTTAAAATTGCGAGAAAAAAGAATAAAATCGCGGAAAAAAGGTGAAATTAACCAAGAGCTTTCGGAACCATATAAACTCTGACTACTATCTTTCCACCGAATAAAGGGAAGAAAACTTTCAAAAGTGCAACCAACGGAAAGGCTCTGTCCCTAAGCGGATCATTGCCTACTCCAAAGGCGAACAAAAATATCTTCGCACGACTCACCATCATCGCCACGATGAGTCAGTGAGAAGATTCACCCATTATCCACCACTAGAGGAGAATAAAGAGCCAAGACTCCATGCCCCAGAAGGCAACCAAAATTTGACCACAGGAAGTCAACCAAGTCCCCGGTGGGATCAACCAAAAAGAGAAAGGAACCTATCCCCAGTGAGCCTACCGCAAAGGCCATGTTCAAAGACCCATCCTTAGTGAGTCGCTCGCCTACGCATAGGCAAAACAATACAAGACAAAAACCTTCACTTCCGATGAAGCAATCTGCCTATTCAAAGGCACCACCTAAATCAACAAATCCTTAGCAAATTGCTACCTACTTAAGAGGTTTTCATCAAAGAATGTCAAACAAAAATCACTCCCCAAGGAGTTGGCGCATGAGCAAGAGCAGTAAGCCTCCACCACATACATCGTCCGAAGGACCAGCTCCGTTGTAAGGGAATATCCTGAAGACAAATATCGGCGCATGAGCTAGAGCAGTAAGCCGCCATCACCTTCTTTATCAGAAGGATCAGCCACCACAGCAAAGGGGCATCCAGAAGATAGAGTTCTTCACATTGTCCGAAGGATTAGCTTCGTTGCAAAGGACTATTCAGAAGACACAGTCCGTCGTACGTCACCCGAAGGATCAACTCCACTACAAATGAGTATCATGAAGGAAGGATTTACGTACATCATCTGAAGGATCAGCCCCGTTGCAAAGGGGTATCTAGAGGACACAACCCACCTTTATCGTCTAAAGGAACAACTTCTGCAGTAAGGGAGCATCCTAAAAACAAGGGTCTACTACACATTTGCTACTTGAGGGGTCAACTACCGCATCAAAGGAGCATCCCAAAGGGAGATCTTGAGCTACCGCATCAAAGGAGCATCCTGAAGCCTCACAACATATCGTCCGAAAGGTCAACCTCCACAGTAAGGAAGCATCCTAAAGACAACACCAGACTACACTCATAGTCCTGAGGGTCAACTACCACGACAAGAGGAGAATCCAGAGGACAACTGGGCAAGAGGGTTAACTCCTTCACCCGCCAATCGACCTTACGACACATTAGCCCTTAGTCAATTGGTCGAGTGAAGGGGGGGCAGCTGTAGACCCCAAATCTTGCCCGACTTCCAAATAAAGCCTGAAATCACCCGTTTCGAAGATGGTCAAGAATTTGTTATGTCCCTAATAGCTTTTTCTAGGTTCCATTTAAGATAGGAAGGGTTTTTAAAGGCATTGTAGGATCATACCCTAGGCCATGCTTCAAAGGATGATCTTTAACAACTGGTAGCTCCCTTATTCTGTGGGAGTCTCTATTGAGCCCTTAGCCAGGGCGGTATCCATACTTCATCATCATGTGGGCCATCTTCATGTTGTTGGGCCATCCTTTGAAGCATGGCCTAGGATCATACCCTAGGCCATGCTTCAAATGATGATCTTTAACAACTGGTAGCTCCCTTATTCTGTGGGAGTCTCTATTGAGCCCTTAGCCAGGGCGGTATCCATACTTCATCATCATGTGGGCCATCTTCATGTTGTTGGGCCATCCTTTGAAGCATGGCCTAGGATCATACCCTAGGCCATGCTTCAAAGGATGATCTTTAACAACTGGTAGCTCCCTTATTCCGTGGGAGTCTCTATTGAGCCCTTAGCCAGGGCGATATCCATACTTCATCATCATGTGGGCCATCTTCATGTTGTTGGGAAGTCTTTCCACATTTGCAATTTCTGGCGCTTGAAAAGATGTTTCAATGGCCTCTTCAGCCCCATCCACATAAGGTAGGGCAGACGACTTGCTGATCAGAATGTCATCTTCATCTTGGACCGTGACCAGCTTGTCGTCTACCACAAACTTGACTTTTTGGTGGAGCATTGGGAAATGCCTTAGCATCATGAATCCAAGGACTACCAAGGAGACAACTATAAGCAGGAGTGATATGTTGAAACATACAAGGATATGAATGTTGAACATACATGGATATGAAGATTGTAGATTTTGATGATGATTCAAGAATAAAGGACTTAAAGATTTGAAAACTTGTAATGTTATGTAATAACTCTATTTTTATGATTTTGAGTCTGTAATATTAGAGTCTAAGATAGCCAGCACATAGTCCACTCTTTAAAGGCTTTAAAAACTCATTTTTTATTAAAAACATATTGGATTAATCGATTAAATGGCAGGATAATCGATTATTACAGAGAGAAAACCATTTTCAGCATCTGCTCCCGAAATAATCGATTAAACCCCCTATTAATCGATTAACTGGGTTGTTAATCGATTAAATGCCCAGTTAATTGATTAAATTGAGCAGTTTTGGGTTCCCGGCGAATTTGGCTCTGGAATAATCGATTAACACTCAAGATAATCGATTATTTCAGTCAGATATGTGTTTTGAATTTCAAAATTGGACCAAGTTTCAAAAACCCTATTCCCAATTCATCCGTTTTCGAAAATCCTGATGAGCCATTATTTTCCACATTTTCTTATCTTTCTCTACATATCTTAATTGGTGCATTGTGTTTTATTGTCTATTATTAGTGAATTTTCATTGATTGGGCTTCATTGGGCCATTATTCCAAATTTTGCTTAATTTAGCATTAATTGGTCTAATTTTCGTTTCTAAATATTTTTAGGTATTTTTGGTGAAACAATTTTGAAGTATGGACATTAATATTGAGATGAAGAGAGTTTCCACATCATTGCCATGTCAGTTGCCACGTCACCTGCCATGTCACTACCACGTCACTTGCCATGTCAGCTACTATTTCCACATCATATTAATGATTGCCACGTCAGCTAGGGTTTGATTGATGTGTAATCCCGTATGGGCTAGCTTGGGCCCATTCCTAGGGGAATCTAGGGTTAGGGTAGGCTGGTATTTTTAGAGGAGCAATAGGAGGAGGAGACAGGCAGCCATTGTAGTTCTGTTTCACGTTTTTTTCATGCTGGTTTTCTCTGCATTTTAATTTAGACTGCTCAAGGCTCATTAAAAGTTTGGTTCAATTTCGTTTTCTGCTGCCATGAAACCACCACACAACCGCCTTTCATCTTCTGCAATTTATATTCAAGTTTGTTTACTCTTCTGTCATTATTTTCAAAATTCTTGTTTCGATTTTATTTATGTTTCTTCTATTGCGTATTCAACTTTCCATGGATAGCTAAATCTTTGTATTGATTTTCTGAGAAGAATGCAAGTAGATCTTTGAGGTTTTGTCCTTCAATTTCATTTTGTTTATTCTCTTAACTCTTCATCTTCTAATCTCAGTGTTGAATTATAATCTGTTTATGCTTAATAAACCGAAACTAATATCACAGTTTGCTTAATTCTGTATTAGAGATGAGATTATGTGATGTATGCAATGCTTAATTGTATAAGGATAATTTGGGGTTAATCTTCGCTTAGTTGGTTAATTTCATGTTGGAATAAGGGTTAAGGAAAATTTGGGATTAATCTTCGCTTAGTTGGTTAATTTCAAATTGGAACAAGGGTTAAAGCTAATTTGAGATTAATCTTCGCTTAATTGATTAATTTCGAATTAGAATATAATTTGGGATTTATCTTCGCTTAGTTGGTTAATTTCGAATTAATTTCGTAATCTAGGATAAGTGACACTGTATTAGAATCCACATTTTTATAATCTGCTTTTGTTCTGTTTCATCTAATATTTTAATTTTGAAAAACTCCCTTTTTTTTATTACTGTTCTAAATTTAAAAATTGATAAGCTTTGATAGAAATTTGTGGTCTTTGAGAGACGACCTATGAAAGCTTCCTAGTACTACATTTACCTGTTTTAATTATTTGGCCGAGTACGACATCGATCAAATTTGGTGTCGTTGCTTAGGGACCAAGATTTTTGTCTAGGTTTTCAATTTTTATTTTTTGTTTATGTTTTCGTTTTTTTGTTTTTATTTTATTTTATTTGAATATTTTATTTGATTTTCAGTTATTTAAATATTTTATTTTATTTTTAGTTATTTAAATATTTTATTTGATTTTCAGTTATTTGAATAGTTTATTTGATTTGTTGTGATTTGGATATTTTATTTGATTTTTAGTTATTTAAATATTTAATTTGATTTTTAGTTATTTAAATATTTTATTTGATTTTCAGTTATTTGAATAGTTTATTTGATTTGTCTGTGATTTGGATATTTTATTTGATTTTTAGTTATTTAAATATTTTATTTGATTTTTAGTTATTTAAATATTTTATTTGATTTTTAGTTATTTGAATATTTTATTTGATTGCTAGTTTTTAATATTTTATTTGATTTTTAGTTATATAAATATCTTATTTGATTTTAAGTTATTTAATATTTTATTTTGAGTTATTGGAATATTTTATTTGATATGATGTTATTGTTAGAATCGCGCAGCGAGAATGTTTGCGTGGTCGGACAAAAACCAAGAGGGAGTGAATTGGTTTCTTAACAAAAATTAGGTTTTCAAAATTTTCCCCATATTTTACCGATTAAAAAGCTGTGTAAACGTAAATAGAATAGAGATAGAGTCTTACACAAGAGATTTATACTGGTTCGGATCAAAAGACCCTACGTCCAGTTGCTAATCACTCAAACAGAGGATTAATGTTGTCACTATAATCAAAGTTGTTACAAACAAATTACAATGGAAAAGATAAAGTAAAGAAAACACCTCTCTTGAAATCCACAAGAGATGAAGAACGGCTTTCCCCGAGAGACGGCACAACACACAATCCACTAAGAACTCCACTTAGTGATTCTTATCGCTTCTAGCCCACACCAGGTTCCAAAAGCCCCTTTTTCCTCCAACAAACAGTTCTCTGGCAGTCACAACACTTAACTTTTGTTTGAAAAAGGTTGTTCTTTTTTTCTGAGTGCCATAGAGAAGCTTAAGTAGAGAAATTAGGGTTTGGGAATTGGGATTTTTGGAACTAGGAGTCTTGGGATTAGGGTTTTCGAAAATAGGTTTAATTTGAAGTTGAAAATCAACATCGATTGAAATAATCGATTAAATGAAGTGTTAATCGATTATTACGAGCCAAAATCAACGAGAACCCCAAAACTCTCTGTTTTAATCGATTAAAAGCCACGTTAATCGATTAACAGGTGTGTTAATCGATTATTACGGTGAACAGATCTGAGAAAATGGTTTTTCTCACTGTAATAATCGATTATTTGACCATTTAATCGATTAAAGCTGAGGCAAAAAGATAAATTTGAGTTTTTGAAGCTTCTAAAATGTAGACTATGTACTGGTTATCTTAAACTCTAATATTACAGACTCAAACTAATCAAAACAGAGTTATTACACTATAAAACAAGTCTTCAACTCTCTAAGTCTTGTGTTCTTGAATCATCATCAAAATCAACAAGCTTCATGTCCATGTAAGTTCAACATCAAGTCCTTGAATGTTCAACAATCTCCCCCTTTTAGATGATGATCAAAATTTTCTTTTAAAGCCTTGTAATAACCTGTTTTATCTGTAATACTAACAAACACATTAAACATACCAGATAATATTTAAAATCAATCATAGTAGGCTTTAAATATTTCTCCCCCTATTTTGATTATAATAAAAAAGAATTCTTCTATAACAATCATAAGAGCTCCCCCTCAAAATATGCATAACTTGGAGATAACTCCCTGTAGACCCCAAATCTTGCCCGACCTCCAAATAAAGAGAAGAAGACCTCCTATTCGAAGATGGACAAAGCCTAACAAGCCATTAGGAGAGACTATTAGGATAGGAGGGGTTTTTTGTACAAAAAATAAGTTTTCTCACCTCTTTGGGACGAGACCACCGTCTCGCCTCAGGCAAGTGGTGAGACCGTCGTCTCGTTTGATGAGACGGCGGTCTCGCCACCTGCGAATGGTGAGACGGCGGTCTCGTTTGACGAGACGAAGGTCTCGCCACCTGCGTAGGACGAGACGGCGGTCTCAACCCTGTCAGACGAGAACGGCGGTCTCGCCACTATCAGGCGCAAAAACCTATAAATAGGGGCCTCCCCCCCTCATTTCCCCACACCACAAGCTTCTAGCTCTGCCTTCTCTCTAAAACTTCTCTCTAGAATCCCTCTGACGCATTTCTGGAGTTTCTGAGTGTCTTTGAGAGCATTTTTCGGCGTTTAGAAGAGTTTCAGACGTCTTGTAGAGTGAAGGGCTGCCAAAATCACCCTCTTCTTAAAGAAATATAAAAACAAAGCTTGCTTCGGAGGTTTAATTTCTCCCTCTCTACTTTTATTGCTTTAATTTAAATTATGCAATAGATTAGGGCCATGTAGTCGTAACTTCAAATTCCGCACAATAAAAAGGGCAAAAGAGTATTTTCCGGTTTATTTATTAACATAAAAAGCTGGCCTATCATAGGGAACCCGAAAGGGGCGTAGTAAAGGAACTAATACTTCCTTTACCACGTAACTAACTCCCTTACCCAACTCTGGTTCTAATGACCAAAGTTGGTTTTCGAAAACCAACGCCTTTTAAAAACCCTTTTCCGATGTTTCCGGTAAAAACATCGGTGGCGACTCCATAGAACCCAAAATAAATAAGTTCTTGGGTTAGCCCGGTTATCGGACAACCCAAGGACACCTTTCGAAAACCTCGCCCCTAGGTTAGCCCGGTTATCGGACAACCTAAAGGCGTTGTAACCACCCATAAAAAATGCGAAAAACAAAAGGGTCGAAAAAACCATCGCATCGCTCCGACCGCCTCTTTTCAGACGGCGGCGACAGATGGCGACTCCAGTGGGGAAGCCTCAAGAGTTGATCCCATTTAGTGATGAGCCGGCTTAAAATAATAAATAGACCAAGAAAATAACACTTTTGCCCTTAACTTGTATTATAACATGTTTTAATGTTTGGCTTTAATAAAATGTTGTTTGTTTATACTTACGCAATTGCTTGAAATATAAATTGCACACAATCCCTTGCACACAACAGTTCCCCCTATACCCGGGGGCAAGTGAGATAACCATAGGGAGTGGGTGGCAGGTACGGTTCGCTGTAGTGAGGGCCTTGAGCCCACCAGTGTGATTGGAAACCACCACTCAAGGTGATAACCTTCCTCTTTTGGCAACAAAACTGACTATGGCCTTAGTGCTAAGCATGGTCGGACGGCTGGAGAGTGGGGACCCTATAATGGGGGCACCTAGTGGCGGATCTTGACCATTGATCTTGGGGGGGCCAAATAATATATTATTAATAAATATAAAAGGAAGAAAGAAGATAAAAGGGTAAAAGGATAAAATTGTAAATATATACTTAAATATATTAAATGATCATTAAGTTAGAGAGAGACAAAATCATAAATTATATGAGAGTTATAAAACTGAGGAGGGGCTGAGAGGATAAAATTGTAAATATACAAGTAAATATATTAAATGTTAATTAAGTTTGGGGGGGCCAAAATCATAAATTACATGGGAGTTACAAAACTTTGGGGGGCCACGGCCCCCTCGGCTCTTAAGAAGATCCACCACTGCTTGGGGGCCTTAGCCTGGTGAGAACAGTTAGAACCAACCCTTGCCAATGCACTTTTCAGCAGGAAAACCCTACCTCGTGATAAAAACGAAATCTCGCCTGTTCGGGGATGATCGAATTGTGTGTGCATATGTTTGTTGCATTTGTCTGTTGCATAGCATAAACGAACAACAAAACAACAAAAACCCAAAATATTTTCACGAATAAACACCCTTATCTCAGACAGTTTGCCTTTTAGCTAGCCTGGCTTCAGGTTCTTTGTAAGCTAAGTAGCCACGCAGTTCCGACAAAAGAGATAAGGGACGCTAAAATATCCTTTCGCATAAAGCCACATTTTATCTCGGACAGTCTGCCTTTTAGCTAGCCTGGTTTCGGGTTCTTTGTAAGCTAAGTAGCCACGCGATTCAAACGAGAAGAGATAAAAGGCTATAAAAACAAACAAATAAAATAAAAAGCAATAAACATCAAAATAAAAATCAAAATGCAAAATACCCGAAAATAAATAAATCAAATTCTGACAAAGTCAAAATCATTCATACCACATCATACCATGAGTAAAGAAAAACCAAGAGAGAAAATAAAAAAAAAAAGTGATAGTGCATGCAGCATCATTCAAACAAAATCTCTCATGCATAAACATATCCATGTTAGTTTAAGCACTCAACATGCATTAATAAACCTTTTTCGGGCATTCTAGAAAGTGGCTGGTCCTCTCCCTACTCGCACTCGTGCACAAAAGGCAAGAGCAATGGAAAATTTAGAAGAGCAGAACTGAAAGCTCACTGCAGAAGTCAATACCCTCCGCGAGCAAGTGGCCCAATTAATGGAGGTCATACGCCAGGGTCAAAGCAAGGGTGAAGACCAAGCTGAACATATCCCTCCCCATGAGGAAGAGGAGGAGGAATACTTTTTTGACGGGAAGGATGCCAAGACGCACGCATCCTTACCCAGAGGTATCTAAACAACAACTCTCCGCCACGGAGGAGAGGTTGAAGGCGGTCGAAGGGCATAACTTCGACGTCGAGGAGGTGGCGAGACATGTGCCTCGTGAAGAACATCCGCTTCCCTCCCAAATTCAAGATCCCGGACTTCCCAAGTACGCCGGGATGACCTGCCCAAAGAACCATCTTACGATGTATTGTCGTAAGATGGTCGCCCATGTTGAAAACGAAAAACTCCGATCCACTGCTTCCGGGAGAGTACGGCGGAAACGACTCTCAGCTCGGTACATGCGGTTAGAGAGAGGTAGGTCAGAGCTGGAAACGGTCGCGAGACGCTTTTCTCCGTCGATTCTGCTACAACATCGATCGACCCCAGACGAGTCGGATCTCGAGAACTCGAGCAAGAG